>CM040244.1:275778147-276234652 GCA_022545495.1 Chrysanthemum lavandulifolium
TGGCGTATGTGAAGTCTACAAAAGTTGTAATTTTAATATAGTTTAGCATATTTTTTAGTATTAATTTACGGAAAATGATATGCGTATTAAAAGCTTATCTTTCATCGTTCCTAACTTTAAAATTGTGACGTGTATTGAAATCAAAAGTGGAAATTATGAGAGAAAAATCGTGTTAGTGTGTCATGATAAATGTTTTAGGCGTAAGTTTAAGACACGTGTTTGATCTCTATCACTCTTCTAATTTTAAATAATTTTTTTAAACTTCCTATTTACCCATGTTTGATCTTGATGTCAAAAGGTTTGCAAATAGAATGTACGAATACATTAGCTAAACTGTTAGGCCTAAAGCCCTAAACTAAATTGGGCTTAATCAAATTTGTTAGCCCGTTTATAATTACATTAAAAGCCCAACCAATATTAAAGATTTTAAGACTGATCTACGGGTGTTCTGTGGGTATTACTCAAATAAATCGGCAAAGCCAAAGGCGAATCAAGCAAAACAAATGAATCGAACTTGAAGTAGAACCGAATTTATCAAAACCAAACCAAATCAAATTAAATATTCGGTTCTTGGTTCGGTTATAGTTCTAAGAATCTAAATAGAAAACAGAATTCAAATAAATATAAATACTTTTTATATATTTATATATAAAATATATTAAAACATTTTCATATTATAAATATAACATTTTTAAGTTTTATATTTTTTCTAAAATTTATATGCATAAATGAATAAATAATTAAAAATATGTAATTCGGGTTATTCGGTTATGAGAATTCGGTTATTCGGTTCGGTTTTTGATTCGATTAATCAATTTTAATTCGGTTCGGTTCTCGGTTATATCCAAAAACAAATTAACCGAACTAAACGAGCGAGAATAACCCGATAACCGAACAGGTGAACACCCCTTTCGTGATCCAACATTATACCCCTCAATTAATATATACCCACCAAGTTACCAACTCTATTGGGGTAGAGATGCACAAACCGGTTTTGGGGCCAAGCGGGTTCGGTTTCAAGCCGGATCGAATCGAGTCAAAAAGTCAACAAACCGGTTTGATCTAAAATCGGATCGGTTTGAAACCGGTTTTAATGAGATCCGTTTTTTTAAGGCTGACAGTGGGTAAAGGGGGAGGGTTGTATCATTTTTTTTCCTTTGGTTTCACGGTAGGTGAAAGAAAACATCTTAATACTAAAAAAATTAAACTTTTAATAATAACACATATTTAAACATCAAATTATATATTTTTTTAATTTTTATTTTTTAAACATCAAATAACATTAAAAGAATAACATAAATTATACTAATAACGTCTTCGTATTCGTAAATAACATTAAAGGAATTCATCAAATAACATTAAAGGAATAACATAAATAACGTCTTTGTCTTTTTTGTGTCTGGAATTAATCGTCTTTGTTATGTAATTCGTTTTCTTCATTTAGCTCTTGTGTTGTAAGAGGTACGAATAAACCCATGGCTATTTCTTCCTCGTGTATTTCTTCTTCAACACGCAACATGTTGCCTTTGGTGGTGATATATTTTGAATCTTTTCCATTGTAGAGATGGTCCTTAAAACAAATGCAAACTTTCACCCACAACGGATGAGTTTTGTTCTTCTTGGTGATATAACCCCGCCACTAATAGAAAAGGTGATTAGAAGCTACCGTACTAGCTTGTACCGTTACTAGGTCATGGGCCATGGCGGCTAGGCAGGAAATTAAGAATTCCGTTCTTTTCACCATCCCAAAATATCCAAATTCTCAAACTTTTGAAAAGTAATTTGAGACAAAAAATTCGGTCCTCGATACTTCCGAGCTCGCTACTAGGGTGTTACCTCGACCTCGTTTGTATTTTCATTTCTTTAAATATTATAGTCGAATTGTTTTGTCATTACTATGAGAACCCGTATCTTGATACATATCATGAATATGTGTTGAACTTGAGCCATATTTTGTTAAATAAACTTTAAATATTTTTGTTAATACAAATAAACCGTAAAAATGTTTATTCATATTTAGCGATCTCTTTGTGTTTTGTTGATAACAAATATAAAGTTATCATAAGTAAAATTATAAGAATACATGTTATTTTTGTAAAGTATTTGCATTTGGTCATTCACATAAAATGTTGTAATAATTCATTTGTTGTAATAGTTTATTTAATAGGATGGGTAATAGAGCTGGCAATTTCGACACGAAACACGAAAACACGACACGACACGACACGAAGTTAACAGGTTTCGTGTTTGGGCTTATCGTGTTTAGATGTCGTGTTCGTGTTCGTGTAAGATGACACGATAAGATAACGGTCGTGTTCGTGTCAAGACTGTTAAGACCGATAAGACACGATAAGACACTAAGAACTGTTAAGACCCGTTCGGACTGTTAAGACTGTTAAGACACGTTAAGACATGTTAAGACTGTTAAGATTTCGTGTTTTAGCGTGTCAAGAGCCGTTAAGACCTCTTATCGTGTCTTATCGTGTTCGTGTTCGTGTAACTCGTTAATTTTCGTGTTCGTGTTCGTGTTTTAAGATCGACACGATTAGCTTATCGTGTCGTGTTCGTGTTAGGTCTTAACAACTTCGTGTCTTATCGTGTTCGTGTCGTGTCGGACCTGTTATGCCAGCTCTAATGAGTAATATCCATAATCCATGACCCATACCCATGGAGCTAATCAATAACTCATGACCCATTGCATGACATCATGCATGAAATCATGTTGGGTATTATCCATGACTCATGACCCATTGTCTAGATACATTGTATCTTGTTGAGTACCCAAAGCTCATACCACTAACCCATGACCCGGTTTGCAACCTAAAATCCAGACTGGTACAACCCAGTTTGTCGGATCCACTGTATACCTTGGACGGATCCCTCGAGTGAGGATCCGGCGAACCTCGAACTCTGATGAAATTTTGCCTATAAATAGTGAGCCATTTCTTCATTGTTACTCACCCTCTTCTTACAAACTCTATCATATATTATCTCACTCTTCTACCCTCGATCTCTTGATCAATCTAGTAGTTCTTCTTTTCTTATTGTGATTTCATATAGGTCCTCTCAAAGGCAAGATCACGATACTACAAGTCATCTAAGCAAGGGGTCCTTGATTGGTTTGTTCATCCACAAGATTTCTATAGCAAGATCTTATATTTCATATTTCACATAGTTGTTGTGTAATAGTTGTATTGGTTTCATCTCACCGTGTTAAGGACTCAGATTTAGCTTTAACGTATCAAGTGTAAGCGACGCTGAGAGGCCCGCCGTGTGGAAGGAGCTTGTTGACATAGTGCTTGAACTCTAGTGGGGAACTCTGGGAGTGGAGTAGGCAAGGAATGTCCTTGTAGTAACCACTATAAATCACTTGTGTCATTTCTCTCTATCCTTTACTTTACATGCTTTCATTATTTACTTTACTTATTGCTTTATACTTTCTATCCATCCATACGAATTCACATAAGATCGA
Organism: Chrysanthemum lavandulifolium; assembly: GCA_022545495.1. NCBI lineage: Eukaryota > Viridiplantae > Streptophyta > Magnoliopsida > Asterales > Asteraceae > Chrysanthemum > Chrysanthemum lavandulifolium. The sequence goes on from CM040244.1 coordinate 275,781,620, forward strand.
ATCTAAAATTTTTGAAACTTAACTTAAAATCGGCAAAACTATTCAACCCCCTTCTAGTTTTCCACAATTTTGTCAAAAGCCATGTTAAAGTGAGCACATTGTTTTATTATATAGTTTTGGTCTTTTCCTAACAAACCCAAATCATAAGAAATGTTAGCAATTAAAGTCTCAACCCTGCTTCGGTTTAGAGTAGGGTTTAAAGCGACGGCACAAGTTATAACGGGAGGCAATTCTTTAAAATAATTTTATAAACTTTTCTTTCATTGGTTGCATCATTTTTTCAAATAATTTGCCTCTCATTTCAAAGTCGCTTATTTTTAAGTCAAATAAAGTTGTTTAAAACAAAACAACTTGTAGTATATATATAGTAAACTTCCGATAACAAAGTAGTAGATTTTTAAAACTCAAGCATATCCGAAACAAGTTGTATAGTATACCAACTTGACGGGATAAGCCGTGAACCGATTATGTTGTGCAAGTTGGTCATCAATATTTTAAAGTATCTTGTTGTCATAAAGCACATTTAAACATGTTGCAAGTCGATTCCATCGGTGAAGTACGCCCCGTTCGGACTAACCAAAGGACATTTTATCGGTAAAAAACTTCAAATATTTATGACATCGAGCATTACTAGTACTAAAAAATATCTTTTAACATTTGTTTAAAATTGTTTTGTATTGGTGCGATAATATTTAACCCGTCTTGCACAACCAAATTAATGATATGCGCTACACATCGACTATGAAAAAAGATACCGTCGCAAATCGGTTTTTATTTTAGTTTTATCGATCAACCGCAAAAGGTGTTGTTCGACGATTATCGAAAGATGTAGCAAAATATTTTCTTTTAAATTATACGTTTTGATAACAAAATCTAAAATAGCATATAGATTATCGGCGGTATAAGGGTATTCAAACAATTCAAAGGCAATCGTATGCTTCAGCATTACCCACATTTTGGGATTTACCCAATGAGCGGTAACACAACGATACGAATCCGGTGAACCATGTGGAGCCATCCAAACAGCACACGTTAAACTTACACCGGTTTCGAAATATTGAAATCCTAAAATCATTTCATTTTTAGCTAGTTTCCACATATTTATACAATCACGTCTTAGTGTAGTGCGACTTATATGACAATATCGAGGTTTAAGCGCTTTCTGGATAAGGTGTCATTCGTTTATTGTCGCAAGTGGTCAAAGGCAAGTGAATCACAAAGTGTGACATCCTTTTCCGAACACGAGCACGCCTCGTAATGCCACAAACGATTCATCATTCTCCATTGTTGTTTGACTAGAACCCGACGCGACTTTCAACAGCGGGACAACTTTTCAACATATGATCTTTCAACGTAGTATTCCGCCTTTTGAAAAAGCCCACATTTCCTACATCTCACTTTTCTCGAACCACTCAACATCACACAAAAATCGTAGTTTGACCAAATCGCCGGGTTTCTTTCATCTCTTTGATAGCCATCACCGTAAGATTGGTTGACGAATCCCCAACGCAAACGGAAGATTGAGATTCCCATATCCGGATGCTAGTTTTTAAGAGCGTTTTTTCGTTTTTGAGAGCGATATATAGCTTATGTTATAGTAAAGTACATGGCTTGTAAAGTAAACTAGCTAACACAATATTCATTTATTAAATAACGCTAAAAATTATATGAGCCTACAATAACATACGGCTAGCTTCATGAATTTTTATCAATTTTTTTTTCTTTATTTAGTGAAATTTTATTTGAAGTTAAAAATTCTATCTTGACAACTCTTGTAATTACATGCATATGAAAATTTGAAATATTGAAATCTAAAGAAAAGCACAACTGGTATTTTCCTCTATATATGTTTTAGAAAAGCTAAAGAACAACTTTCATAAATGTTTTGTTTTTATTTACAGAATTTGGGCTACACATTGTTGGACGATAATGTCCAGATTACAAACAGAACAATGAAACGTTTTAGGCTCGTCAGATCAGAGTTGGGCCAAAGGCCAACAACCCATTAAGCGTAAACCTGCTTATAAATGCTTATTTTTAGGTTACAATGTTTAGTTTTTATTGAAACGGTATAACTCTTCATACACACCGCTTCATCATGTATAAATAGATTTAGGAATCAGTAAATTAGTTAACCCTTTTCATTATCAATATCGTTTATAGGTTCAACCCCACATCTTTTGTTTTCTGTTTTTATTCGATTCTTGTGTATGATATGCATGAAGTTGCTTTGATCAATTTCGATCTTGGAAAATCTTTTTAAGACCTTTTATCGCTGGCATCGAGCCTATGGGATCAAGCAACACAACCAATTCATGCTTACAATCATCATTCAAGAGTCTTACATCGATGCCAATTGGAAGAAGAAACAAAAACCCTTAATAAACTACAAAGTTTTGGTTTTTGTTATAACGGTTATGGATTTAACCATGAAGAAGAAAAGAAGAGGCTTGTTTGGTATTTTTAACCAACAAAAGGCCATGAAGATGTTTTCAAAGAAGATACTTGGCCTGTCAAAGAACATGGTGAAAGATCAAAACCGCTACAATCAATGAAGGACGCTTCAATTGCTATTATAGCACTACTAGGGTATCACACTTTGGAACAGATGGACATGTTTCAAAAGGCAAGGAAAATGCCATGAAGGTCGAGAAGATCAAGTGATCAAACCCAATGAGAAGAATACCAAATTGAAAGCATTCGGTTTTTTTTTAAGATCTCTAAAACAAGTATCAACAAACTACAAGATAGAAGACATCAAGATTAAAAAGGCATCAAGGACAAAGAAAACAAGAAGATTGAAGGCAAGAAGTTTGGCATCAAGACATTGGCGGGGAGATGTTGGACGATAATGTTCGATTGCCAAACAGAACAATGAAACGCTTTTAGGCTCATTCGAAGTTGAAGCCATGCCAGCCAACAACCCATTAAGCGTAACTGCTTATAAAAGCTTATTTTTAGGTTACAATGTTTAGGTTTTTATTGAAACGGTATAACTCTTCATACACACCGTTTCATCATGTATAAATAGATTTAGGAATCCTGTAAATTAGTTAACCCTTTTCATTATCAATATCAGTTATAGGGTTCAACCCCACATCTTTTGTTTTCTGTTTTTTATTCGATTCTTGTGTATGATATGCATGAAGTTGCTTTGATCAATTTCGATCCTGGAAAATCTTTTTTAAGACCTTTTATCACACATTGCATAGGCAAAAGGTAACAGTTAATTTGGATGGACCAAATTGAAAAACCATTTATAACTTAACCTGAAAAGAGCTAAAGTATCATATATACGGGGTAGTGAAACTTCTTTGTAAGTTGAAACTTAGTTCAAGGACAATATATGTAAAAGAAATTCACAGCATGTATAAAAGTGAAAACGTATAAATAGTGATTTGTTACTCTACGAGGTACGATGTTTACAAACAACATACATATATTTGATATGCAGATACAGATTTTTCGCAAAAAGATTGGCTCTGTCTGTTCCATGTTTTTCGACGAATGTACGAATGTACGATTCATATTATGAGCACTTGTAACCGTACCCCAATTCAGCAGATGTTCAGGAACAAAACTCTAGAGACTCAGTCATACTCAATCTCCATATATATATAATCATCATTCAGTTACCTTAAAATATGTTGTATGTGATGTGATCTCTCTTTTCACTGATTTATCGATCACACGTTATTTGTGTTTTTTCATCAATATATCAGTGATAACACATTGGTTCTTTGAGAAAACAGTGACATAAATGGCGAACGTAAAAGATGAAGGAAAAAAGATGGATCCATTGTTTCCGAGGCTTCATATTAGTGATGCGGAAAAAGGTGGTATAAGAACACCTCCTAGGAATAAAATGTCGCTTAACGCATCATCACAAACCACACAAAGGTGTATGTCTGGATCTGTATCACGATCTTACCTCTTTCGAAAAGCAATGGTGGTGCGTCTTCTTATCATGTGAGTTTAACACTTTTTTTTGTTACAAAATCAACTTTTGTAGTAGTATAATCCGTTTTTTCACTATGTTATGACTAATAATCACATAATTAGTCTTACAAAATACTCCAATTCTGAGTGATTATAACTGATTGAGGGATTTGTCTACTATATTGTTTGACATTGTCGATTGAAAGATTTGTCTAATATATGTTACACAAGACTATGTTTGATTTTTCATTTTTTTTAATTTTTAGATCTACATCTAAAATGAACACTATAAGTAATCAGAAATCCTTCTTGTTGCACTTAGTCTCAATCAGATTATCACTTATGAAAGATGTCAAATGCACCCAAGCTAATCTTCTGAAGTGTTCTTAGTTGTATGCTTTATTTATCCTACTCATGTTTTTGTGTTTTGTGATAACTCAATGGCTATATAGGACACAAGCTACAAAAGAAGTGTGTTTTCGTCTTTTGGGCACTCACGTGGATCAACAAGAATGGCTACAAGGCTTGATTCTTATCACTCGAGTGGCGTCAATTTGAATATCTCATTAACAACAGTGAAACAAACCATAGAAACTACTAAGTGTCAAACTCTATGCAATACGGGACAGCTGAAACGTGGTGATTATTCTTTGTTTAAACCTCAAGATTTTAGAAGTGCAAGGAACTCTTCAATACAAAAGATTGAAGATGAGGACGATTACTTGCTTCCAAGTTTATCGTTTGGGACTCGTCACAATACCAAACATATAACATCTTGTCAAAAACAATTGAAACTAACTGATAAGGAAACGACCCAAGAGAACAACTTACATAGTACAACTATTAAGGACATGGATGAAGAACCGGTGACACATTATTCTGATAGAGTTCGGTATTCAGAAATGTTAAGCCAAGAACTTTCTCCCTCAAACTCAAGAAAAAGAAGTATCTCTATAGATGAACCATATACGTTACATGATCCCAACATTAGGTTGCCACTTAAGAGAAAAAATTATCAAGACAACATCAACCACAAAGATGGTACAAAAACTATGAGTGCTTCTATATGCCCTTTGTTGGGAGACAATGGTAAAACTGATAAAAGTACTCATGAAGTTATTGCTCCTAACAATAAATGTCAAGAAGATCACCCCTCTTTAAATCTTGAAGATGCGGAGAAAAATGGAGACACGTTAGAGATAAACAATGTATCGGGTTATAGTAATATAACCCCCGAGGAAGTTTCAGAAATAATTGGTCCAGAAGAATATTGCAGAGCAAGAAGAGTTATCATTCAGTAAGCATTTCTAATTCAAGTGCATTTTTTTCCATTTTGATATAAAAACTTGATTGATGTTTGGTTTTGTGTTTTAAACGTGACTTTTTTTTTCTGTCACTTTTAAAACACAAAACACTCTTTAAAATTTGAAGTTATAGCTTGTTTCCAAGATACGTTAACTTTTGATTGACATTAATTTTCGTTTGCCATGATATTTCAGACAACAAAGAGAGTTTCAGTCGCAACTCTTTGAGCTGCATAGATTGATCAAGGTATGTCACATGTCATGAACATAAACATAACCCTTCAACTGAATCATTTTCTCGTAGTTTAAGGTTTGAATACTAAGCATTTTATTAACACCCGGACTTAAACAGGTACAAAAGTTACTTGCGGAATCACCTGATCTCTTACTCAAGACAATTTTCACAAACGAAAAAAGTACCCTTCAGAAGACATTTATCCACATATCGATCATCACAAAAAAGAAAGTTACCTTAGTTTCCCAATAGATGGTACAATAATAAAAGATATGGACAGAAGATACACCCCGAATCTAATAGACCTCCCTCCACCACCTCTCGCCGCTAGCCCAAAACAATCACCATGGTGTTTCCTACCTCCACCCGGAAACCAATGGTTGGTCCCGGTTAGATCACCATCCGAGGGACTAGTATACAAGCCATACACCGGGCCCACACCTCCACCCATTGGTCTGATGACCCCGGTCTATGGCATGACCTTACCTCCCTCAAATAGTGATTTCCTAACCAACGCTTACAACCTCAATCCAACATCTTATAACCAAGGGATTAGTGTGTTTCCTAGTACTCCACTTTTTACATCATACGGATTACCAACAATAGAAGACGCGATTAAATACAATGTACCTATTAAAACTACTTGTAAAGAAAATGATTTGCAAGTAACTAAAGATGAACTTCCTCTATTTCCTACCACACCAATGGTTCAAGATGCCGATAAATGTAGAAATGAAAAGGGGTTTGATGAACGAATAAAAGTGATTAAAGCTGTACCACGTAACCCGAAATTGGCATCTGAATCAACTGCTCGTATATTTCAGTTTATACAAGAGGAAAGAAAACATACTGAATAGAGATGTAAATTAGTATAAATTTTGTTAGTATAGTGAGAATGCGAATTGTTTTGGAATAATTTTTTCATACATGAGATTAATATAGAGGTTTTATTCATTTTACATCAAATAAAGTGTGTAATGCACCATTCAAATTGTTTGGGCCATTACCTCGCTTGCATTTTGAGTTTTCAACTTTTAGGTAGTGTTTGGTATGCATGAATCAAAGTTTCAATAGAATAAATCATTATGATGATGGAATGAAAAAAATGTTGTTTCTTTTGAGTTTTGTAATGGAATGTGTTGATACAAAAGTTGGGCGTTCCTTGTTTGGACTCCGGCTCTCGTACCAATTGATGATTGTTGCTTGAGACCTCCGTACTAAGAGACAGAAAACACCGTTAGCTTAGTGGGATTGTCTCCCACGATTATCCTCCAACATGAGAGTAAGTAATCGATTTAGGGTTAAAGGAGAGTTAGGGTTTTGTAGATCGTACCTTTAACGAGGGATGTGATTCCCTTTATATACGCACGGAATCCTTGTTAGTTCCGTGTTCCTCAACCTTCGGCGTATCCCGCCTAAGTCGGTTGTGGAATGATTATCTCCATAATTAGGAGCCGATATCGTGTTCCGTAATTAACATTGGGCTTGGGCCTTCGTGGGCCCAAACACTTATCGGCGTAGCCCAGTTCGTGTTGTGCTTATTAGTATTGGGCTTTGGTCGGGCTCATGACCCGAATATAGACTATACGTCATCATGTCCCCCCAGTCTAGTATGCGCAGTGATGGACTGCGGATGCTAGACTAATAACTGCAGTCATGAAAAACTACGAAGCGTAGCAAAGAAGCCGAAAAAGATATCTGCCGATACATTGTATCTAGACATAATATATTAAAATGGACGCCTCGTTATTCGGGAAAGTAAGCAAAGAAACACACATCAAGAGATCCGGTCCACATGTTTGTGATAGTGGACTCCATGTGTCGCTTCATCGCATGGATGAGAAACTTATATAACCATCCATCCTCATTTTAACGTGTTTCTCACGGTGAAAAGTTCAATCCGCCATTGTTAAGAAAACTTGCATTTGCAAAATGTAAAATCACCTATTTCAAGGTAAGCACGCGCACGCCTTTTAAAAAATAACACCATGGTCAAGCGGTTATCCGATTTCACCTCCGATATAACCGAGGTGAACTTCTGAGTTTACCTCGGATTATTTTATACCACTTGACGTGCATCCGTTGTTCCGGTGCTCAGCATCTATTGCGATTTCCGAAGGAAAATAGGGTGTACACACGTTTTTCGAGTTCGCAAATCAACGTATGCCCATATATCTATTTCTATATGACGTGTTAAATTATTACCAACCGTGACTTATCCGGTACCGCATCGACGCGGCAATAAGATAACCAACCGATGTTAATTGCCGACATCGGCGATTAACCCGACTATCCACTTATTCCGCAAGCGTCTACCACACAACGTGGTCGCACGGATGGGTCTCATTCGCTAAACGCTACGGGCGCTCCAGTGTTATCTGCATAAACCGACGCGCCCGTAGCTGGGGAGATTTTTTCTAGGTAGACGACGTGTGCTTCCCACCGCGTTTTGAATTTTATACCCAGGGGACATTGCCAAAAGATGAGCGCCCCCTGCCTGGATCATATGTCGTGGAGGATGCGGAACTGATAAACGCCAACCGCATCCCGATTAGTTCCTATCCTGAGGAATTTCTGGTGCATATGGGCATTAGCCGTAATTATTTTGGTATGCCAGATGAGATGCCAATCTTCTTAGGCGCTAATGGCCAGGGTGGGTGCTCATCCCTTCGCATCCCCTTTCTTAATTAATGTAAGAGCTTTCTTTTCCTTTGCACATTATATAACCCGTACTTGTTGTCTTCGCTATGCAGATGGACCTGTTTACAGTTGTGTAACTAGTGAAGCCGATTCAAGTGAGTGTAGGGACACGGCCGCTGAAAGAAGGAGAAGAGCCCCTACTGGATGCCACCGCAGGGCGTACCCTAGCAATGAATTTAGGAGAAACAGGGACCAGCTCCTCAGTCGCAGTGGAAGCGACGCCGCTGCAAAGCGTGCAAAACCCCATAGTGCCATCCACAGTAGCGCAGCCACCACCCGTAGCAGCGGTGCAGCCTATGGAAGAAGAAGAGGAGGAAGAGCAAGAATCCGGGCTAAAACGCAAAAGAGTGCTCGGAGAAGATGGTGCGAGCTCTTCAAGGAAAAAGCGCCCTGTGATCCTCACTGTGGAGTCATCCTCTAGTGATGATGCGTCCTCGCACCCCTCTGCTAATACCTCTTGTCCACATTAAGTCATGTCTTCAATGTTTTTTTTTTTTTTTAATGTTTTGTGCACCAAGCTGTGTTATATGGGAAACTAATAATTCTATATCCTTGTACGCGAGGTGGAACAGTTATGAGTCACCATCCGTATGAGTCCTTCATTCCGCGGTCCAACCGCGACAGCCACAAGGATGAGGACTTGTCTCACGGGATGTCGGTGGGCAACTGGTCAAGAGTTGGTGCAGTGTGCATGCATCAAGCTTCACCTGGTTGAGAAGCTAAGGCTCAAATCGGTGAAAACACCAAGGCGCTAAAAGGATCGAATAATTGCGTTGTTGGAGGCGCAGATTGTCTAGTACCAAAGCGAAATGAGAGCACGAGTGCGTATGCCCGTAAGATGGTCGAGGAAAGATGGCGCGATGGGCCAAATAAGTCAAGAGCTCTTAGTCCTTCCTGGGTACAAATCTTCGTGTCTCACGGGCCTTCAAGTATTTGGAGAAGGGTAAGGATGAGTTGACCGCAGCTTGGAGACATTTGGTGCCACCGTGAAAGCCGCCTTGGAAGTGCAGGAGATGAAGTTCTTGTAGTCGAGTGCAGAGTACGATGAGGAGTTGTATCCCAACTCCTATCTACTATTGCCGAGCGCAGTGGCTCATAGGCCATGGTCTTCGCCTTGTCGCACTTACTACCTTGGAGTCTCATGAAGTGGTTGATGCCTTTGGGGTAGTTCATGCGCCTTGGGTGTGGTAAGGCGGAGGCGGTTGAAAAGCTTCATGAGGCGGATCGTTGAAGGTGCTGCTGATAAGGTACCGGGTATAATGCGCAGCATATGATGGTAGTTCTTTGCTATGAAGAGGATGAAAGACCTTGAGCTTCCCATGATTCTTGAAATGGAGCGTGACCGAGGATTATCCTATAGATGTTATCATGGAAGGATTGACCTTAGCGCCATCGATCGAGGATGCGTAAGCCAACCGGACTACTACGAAGCCCAATAGCTTGCGACTTCAAGTGCCTTTTTGCTCGCCCGAGACATTCCGATCCCTTTGCTTTAGAAGGATGTGCCTTTGAAGGAAGTCTTGAAGCATGCTACTAGGCTTGCCAAGAAAGAAGGCATTAAGGGTAAAGGTCGTTTTGTGTGGTGTCGTGTGCACCACCTCCCCATTCGACGGGGTGCTGTTAGTGTTGCCACCGTATCTCGTCAAGATTACGATTTGTTGAAGAGGATGAGCGAGATTAAGGAGTCAACGAACCGCGTCGGCGACTCTTCCTCGGCGTTGTAATAGTTGGTAGGTTGTAACTTGTAAAGTAAACATCCTTTTGTAATAACTTGTAGTCATTAATGAAAGACTCCTTTTGCGTGTTTGATATTATTGCAACTTGTAAAGTGTGTACTTATCTGTTTGTCTTTGCGTATAAGACATGTTCTAAGGATCAAAGTTGTACACAAGCGCGAATAATACAAGAAATCCATAGTCATGTATGAAGATTATAGTATACTTAAGAGAAAATTTCTAGGTATTTTGTTTGTTGCATAATCGTGTATGTTGTGATATGCAGCGTACTGTAAATATCATATCAAGAAATCAAGTGTCCTTGGTTCCTAAGTTGTTAAACGTGCACCATATGCGATGTTGTGCACCCGTCGTGGGATGCGCACAAAACTTATTCCAACGTCTTGAGAACAAGGTGTTTAACAAGGATACGTGATCCAATGTTGATGGGTTTGCAACCCTCTTACTCAACAAGTTGTTTAGTAGGTTAACTTATCCTTTTACCATCGTGGGTTTATGTTAGTGCATGCACGCCATGTAGGCAAGAGATAAAAAATGTTAAGGCATAAAGTATATGGAAATAACAAATTAAAATATGTCGCAGAGTTAGCTAGAAACAGTGACGTTTTATTGATACTTGCAAGTTTTTATGAGAAATAAATGAGACATTATACTAAGGAAAACAAAAGTAAATACATAGATTTTATTGGGCACTTCAATAAAGTGCCGGAGCGCTGTCTACCGGGTCAGTAGCTATTCTATAGGTAGCACCTCTTAAGGTTGCAGATGTTCCATGTGCGTGGCGATTCACGATCATCCAAGCCTCGTAGTTGTACGCTACTGTTCCCAATGCTTCAAGAACCTCATAGGGTCCTTCCCACTTTGGTCCAAGCTTACTCGTGTCTTCTGCGTGGCTCGCATCATTGGCGCTGTAAACGAAGTCACCGGTCCGAATGAAACACGGCGCACTTTAGCGCCATAGTATCCCTTCATCCTTGACTTTGATTTTGCCTCCCATATAGGCTGCGCGTTCGCGCCTTTCTTCTAGCGGTCTAAGTCGACACGCCTCTCGTCATCATTGGTTGCCACATTGATTTCAAAGATGCGGATAGTTGGCATTCGATCTCTACCGGTATGATGACCGTCTCGTGAGACTAGAGATGGGGGTATCCTCTTGTCTTGGTTTTATTGAAGTGCGGTGCGCCCACGTAACATGCGATAGTTCTTCTACCCATCTTCCTTTGTGCTTATCCAAGCGTGCCTTGATTCTTCACCTGTGCTACGATTCGCACGTTCAACTAAGCCGTTGGTTTGTGGGTGTTTAAGCGACGCAAGTGTTGTGTGATGTTTAGCTTCGCACCGGTCCTTGAAAGGGTTATCGCAGAATCGTTTCCGTTGTCCGAGATGATTTCTGTAGACCGAAGCGGCATACAATGTTTTCCCATACAAAGCGTTTCACCGGTTGCGATGATTGTTACCACCGCTTTGCTTCGATCCACTTGGTGAAGTAGTCTATGGCGACTATGAGGAACTTTAATCCTCCGGCGACAGAAAGGGACCTGCGATGTCGATACCCCACTTGTAGAATGGCCATGGTGCCGTAATTGGTGTTAGCTCTTGTTGTAGTTGGCGGGAATGGGTCCGTGAACTTGGCGTCACGACTTTCTTATTAAATCCGCGTCGCGGTGCATGGTGGGCCAATAATATCCCGACCGTAAAGCGCCGCCACCACGCATCGTGGTCCGAATGCATGCCGCATGAACCTTCGTGGATTTCTCGCGAAGACATAGGTTGCTTGTGGGGACCAACACAATGGAGCCATGGTTGCAAGAAAGAGCGTCAATACGATGATGTTGTCCCGAAGTTCAAACCTTTGTGTGCAGGCGCCGTATCCTTCAGACTTCCTTCGCTCTTTGGGTAATACTCCTTGCTTATGAATTCTACTATCGGTGTCATCCACGTAGGTCCGTCTTCCTCTATTACCGTGGATACTTCCATTTCGAGATGGATTTGCTTTTCAATGTTTCCACCAACACTGTTTGGATAGGTGTGCAAAGCTTCATGGATGCTATTTTGCTTAGTGCATCCGCCTTGCAGCTTTTCCTCTTGGAACTCGTTTGATGGTAAACCCGTCAAAGCTTTGAATTAATGCCTTGGTTTTGTCGAGGCATCAATCATGTTTTCCTCCTCGCTACGTACTCACCCAACACGTGGTTGGCTACTAGTCCGGAATCTACGTTCGCTTCTGTGTTGCAGACACCCATTCGAGATGCAATGCGAGTCCAGCCTATTGGGCTTCATACTCGCCTCGTTATTTGTTGTCGGAATTCAAACGCAGCGTAAGTGAATTCTATTCCTTCCGGTTTGTGAGGATGAGGCCTCGCCCCGACCCATCTATGCAAGAGGATCCATCGTGAACAAGATCCATGGATATGGTAGTTCCTTTGTACTTGGTGCAGTCGCCATCGTGTCGGTTTTCAATGATGAAGTCTGCGAGTATCCGCCTTTACCGCAGATTCGGGTGCAGAGGTGATGTTGTGCTCACCGAGCAACACGCCCATTTTTGCGATCGTCCCGATGCATCGTGCTTGGAGATGATTTGCTTGATCCGTTGGTGCGTGATTACCGCTATCAGCGCGCTTGAAGTACTGCGTGGCCGTTTAGCGACAAACACCAATGCCGTAACTAATTTTTCCATGGCGATAGTTCATCTCCGTCTTCTTGAGCGCCTTGCTTACAAAGTAGACAGGGTTTGTATCAATCCCTATCTATTAGTAACACCGCACCGACCGCCCATCGCGGATAAATACATAATCAACTCTTCCCCGGTCGGGTGCGACAAGTGCGGGAGCGTTGCCGGTGTTGTTTAAGTCGTGTGAAGGCCTCTTCGCCTCCGTATTCCACCGAAATCACCCTTTTTATACACTTCTTGAGTGTTTTGAAAAGGGGTAATGATTTGTCTGCTGACTTGGATAGGAATCTGTTTAGACCGGCCGGCTTTTCCGTTGAGATTGGACTTCCTTCAACGCGCGGTGAAGGAAGTTCGATGACGACTTTAGTATTTTCCGGACACGGTTTTATACCGTCGGTTCTATCACGATCCAAGGAACATGCCTTGAGAGCGCCAAGGTACATTTTTGGGATTTAGCTTCATGTTGATCTTTCGTAGAGTTTTGAACGTTTCCTCAATATCGCGTACTAACTCATCTTCAAGATGGCTCTTTATGACCAGGTCATGAACATAGACCTCTAGGTTGCGGCCCACCTGATTTTCGAAAGCATTATCTACTAACACGATAGGTGGCGCTGCGTTCTTCAAGCCAAAGGGCATTTTGTGTAACAAGAGACGCCTTGGCTTGTGTGAAGGCCGTTTTTCCTCGTCCTCCTTAGCCATCCGGATTTGATGATATCCTTGTATGCATCGAGGAAACACTTTAATGGATATCCGCACAAGGACTCTATTTTCCGATCTATCTCGTAATGGGTAGCGATCTTGTGGACATGCTTTGTTAAGATCGGTGAAGTCCACGCACATCCGCCACTACCATCGCTTTACCATAACGGGTTGGAAAGCCGAGACATGGTAGTAGACTTCCCGCATGATTCCCGCCCTACTAGCTTGTGTACCGCCAGATTGCGCGGCCCGAGCCCGGCGCGCTTCTTCGGCGTATGGGTTAGTATCCTTGCTTGATTCTCGCCTTATGTTCTCGTGATTGAACGTGGTACTCGAGTCATGTGTTTTGGCTCCCATGCAAAGATGTCCGTGTTCTTTTGCAAGAGTGCGCACACCGCTTTTCCGTTGTCCGACTGGTGATCCTCCCATCGATATTTCTGTTCGTGGTAATCGGATGAATGGCTACCTTGATTTGGAGTTTGATTGCGCACTTTGCTGTAATGGGTGCCGTTTCACATGTGACCGCGTTACATTCTTGAGGTGGTACGGCAGCATTATAGAGGGTAACGACACCTCCTTCCACTAGAAATTTGAGCATCCCGTGTCAGTCAGACGGATCTGCCAGCGTATGGTCGATATCCCGGTCTTCCGATAATGCCATTGTATGGCGAGGGGGATTTGATTACCATAAAATTCAGCCATGCTGTTGTGGAATGGTCGTTATTACCTACTATAACTAGTAGTCGTAATTGCCCCATAGGCCATATCTTCTCTCCTGTGAAGCCAGTCAGCGCTGTCGTGACTGGGCTCAACTTACTGCGTATCTCCGGGCGCAGTTGTTTAAAGCAGTGTTCGTACATTATGTTTGCAGATGCTCCACCATCAACATACATGCGGTGGATGTCGTGACCCCCCGCATTAATTTCGATGATGAGCAGTTCTACCACTGCGTTGTTCGTAGTTAATGTAGGGAAAGTGATTGCACTCCCATAGGAAAACTTCCGGCTGACCTTCTGCCTGGTTATTCTGTGCCATGATTGTATCATATAAATAGTATCAGCCTTATCTTTGGGCCACTCCTTCTTATTCCATGTCTTTTGTTTATCTTTCCCTTCTTTGATGTTCTTGACCAAATGGTCCAGTCGACCTTCCTTGACTAGTTTGTCGATGAGTCGCGCGAATGGACACATTCATTAGTAGTGTGCCCTTCCGTCCGTGATAGTCGCAGACCACCTCCCACGCTACCGATCCTCCGGGTGCGCATTGGTGGAGGTCTTGGGAAGTTTGCTCCTTCCGTCATGAGTATCTCCTTTGGAGTCTTTGTCGATGGGATATACTTGTCATTGTCGCGCCCACTCCCCAGTTGTGATAATTCTCGTTACGGTTACTCTCGGCCAGTGGATTGTCTCCGTGTTGTTCTGTGACCGTAGTTCGAGTAGCTTTTCTTGCTATCCGCAGCAGCCTCTCCTCGACGAAGGACGACCGCGTTTCATGACCTCATCAAAGGATTGAGGAATCTTGTCGCTCAACCTTTTGATAAGTTCGGGTTGTTGATCCCATTCATGAACCCCGAGATTTTGAGCACCTCGAGGCACGCTTTAACTTGCATGCATTCATCTTTGAGCGCCCATAAAAGCGCTTGTGGATTCCTCGCTACCGTTCGACCGGCGAGTTCAATGGGATTTTGCACACTTTTTCCGTTGAGTAAAGTTTAGGCGAACGCCTTTCTCAATTCTTCAAACCATTGATGCTTCGCGGAAGCTTGTTGAACCGCCCTGCGCACTTCCTACTAGCGTGGAGTTGAACATATGGCACCATACAGGTGCCGCCGCCAATTGTAGCGGCCGATTCAAAAATTTTAGGTGATCATCGGGATCACCTGTTCCGCCATAGGTTTTCACGCTAAGGTGCATGCGCTCCTTTTGTTCTCTCGAGAAATCGATGCGTCGAGTGAACGATCCACCTTTCGACGCCACGAGAGATATATCTTCCTCTTGGTCATTGTATCTGCTTCGATTTCCAATGTCCTCGTATCGTTATCCTCGTTGTCCGAGGAATTATCGAGGATGAATTTTCCTTTCTTGGCGCCATACCGATCGCCCTCGAACTGGACTTGAAGGGTCATCACTGGGAGTATCGTCCCAAGTCCGCCCCGAATTCTCCGCCACCAAGTCCGGCATGGACACCGACGCTGCTCATCCTCCTCACTTTCTTCCAGATCTTGTGAGTTGATGTATCATCATCCTCAATTATTCTCCCAATTGTTAAACACCGGGGTCGGCGGCTATCCTCCCGCTTCTCCTTCTCGACGGCGCGCGGGATGTTTCAAACTCGGTCGAAATCTAGTCGGGCATGCAGACTCGACCGACCTTTTCTTTGCTTCCTTTTGCATGAGAGCGCTTAAGGTTTCGTAGTTTTGTGATACGAACTCATCTCGGCGCTAGTTCGACACAACCCTTCCAGTAGGAGTATCGCTTCTACCATTATACCCTTATTTTTATCGGTAGCGTCAGTGCCTTTGTGAAGTTTGTTTCCACCACCGCTGGGAATGGAGTGGAAAAGGAGCGCAGGTGGATCTCCTGCGCTAGCGGTGGTTGCTGGCACAGGTTGTCCCTCGCGTGGTTCCACCTGCAGGAAGACCAAATCTTGGCCCGATCCTCGGTTTTTAGCAATACTGGTTGTCCCGTGAGGTTTGCTTGGAAGCAGAACCGACACGCGGCTTCTTTCCGTAAGATCTGTTTGTGATCGCTGATTTTCATGCTTCGTCATTCTAGTTCTTAGTTCTTAGTGAATGGTCCCACGGATGGCGCCACTTGTTGATACAAAAGTCGGGCGTTCATTGTTTGGACTCCGGCTCTCATACCAATTGATGATTGTTGCTTGAGACCGCGTACTAAGAGACGAAAACACCGTTAGGCTTATCAGGTGATTGTCTCCACGATTATCCTCCCGCGTGAGAGTAAGTAATCCATTTAGTGGTTAAAGGAGAGTTAGGGTTTTCAGATCGACTTTAACGAGGATGTGATTCCTTTATATACCCACGGAATCCTTGTTGGTTCCGTGTTCCTCAACCTTCGGCGATCCCACCTAAGTCGGTTGGGGAATGATTATCTCCATAATTAGGAGATATCTGATATCGTGTTCCGTAATTAACATTGGGCTGGGGAATGATTATCTCCATAATTAGAATGATTATCTCCATAATTAGGAGATATCTGATATCTGATATCTGATTATCTCCCCAAACACTTATCGGCGTAGCCCAGTTCGTGTTGTGCTTATTAGTATTGGGCTTTAGTCGGGCTCATGACCCGAATATAGACTATACGTCATCAGAATGGTTTATTCATTGATTCATTATGTTACGTATGTAACCACCAATTTTATTACATAGCCACCTCTAGTGTTTCTTCATTCCATTACAACATGTAATCACATTTTGGCATATTTCATTTATTTCCAACGTTAATTGCATCGTATCAAACAATATGCGTAATTTCTTTATTCTATTCCAACATAGCAACCAAATAGGTCAATGAAATAATAATGACTCATTCAATTGTTATGTTCATTCCAATACATCGTCAATTACATTCCTTTATCCACAAAAGGTGTAGATTACGGGGACACCCTGACCCCGGGTGCCTTTTGGTACTATTTATTGTCCACTCTACAAGGAATAGCTCCGACAAACTCCCCTGGCCTAATGGGGCACAAACTGAAGTGAGCCATCAATCCATTACATTTAACCAAACAAACACTTAAAGTGATATATGGTTACATAGCTTTGGCATGTATCTTTAAGGTTTACTAATCATATCTTATCTTTTACTGATGAAGTCACTATAGGTCCGCTAAACGACAAAAATTCCACATTCATGGACTTGTCTTTGGCCAAAACTATTAGCTACGACGCCTCTTGTAGTCGCTTAAAGTTAGCTAGACGACAAAAAACCCATGTTTTAAATATTTGACTTTGACTATAACCTATAGCGACGAGCCGGCGACGGTGTGGTCACTATAGGTGTCACGCTGACCAAACCTTTACCGCGTTCAAGATTTTATTTCCACCAAGAGAAAATTTACCCGACAAATATAAAGCGATGACATGTGGTCGCTATAAGTCGTCGATATTGGTTTGGGTGATTTAATTTTTTATTTAAATAAAATTAAATTAATTATGAATAATTTAAATTATTTATAAATCTTAACGCGTCAACATTATAATGGATTCACATATTCATCCAGTCGCACTGGTCTATTTTAAAAAGCTATTTTTTTTTTCTCCTAGATTTTGGAGCAACCACTGATTTTGGGCCACCATGAGACTTTACTTATTTTTATATGTCACAACCCAATTTGGCCCATTTTGCCATTGTAACAAGCCCATTTGATCAAATTCAACCCATTAGTCAAAAAGTAACTGACGACCCGTTGTTTACTATATATATATAATTTCCATTAAACAATCACGGAACCCTAGACAACTGCTGATCACCGGAAAGTCACCAAGGTATCTCCTTCAATTGATTTTTTTTTTAACCATCAATAATATAATTCAATTGTATATTTTTACATTCTGTAATATTTCCTTTTGGGTTTGTCTCGAATTAATTGTCAACTACCATGGCTATGTTTGGGAGAGGGCTTACAGGGGCTTGAGCTTTTAAAATAAGTTGGCTTATAAAATAAGTCTTGTTTGTTGCACGGGCTTATGGAGTTTTTATAAGCCATAAGCCTCCGTAAGCCCAAGCCCATAGAAAAGGGCTTATGAGGGCTTATAGCTAGTCAAATTACTTAAATATATTTGGAAATATAATATATATGTGAATTTAACAACTTTATAAAAATATAAACTTTAGCTTTTGGGTTAAAATTTAAGCTCCGACCCTAGCCCATTGAGCGAAACATACCCTATATATATTAGTTGGTAATTTGGTATTGCCTAAGGGGGTCTTTGTTTCGGTTTATATAGCCGGCTTATGACTTATTTAGTTCTCGGCGTATGTTTCGTAAGCTCTTTTTTTGTGACTTATATTGAAACGGTTTATGTAAGTTCATTATGACATAATAAACTTATATAAGCCGAAAGTTTCAAACTAAGACACAAAAAATGAGCTTGTGAAACATAAGCCCAGAACTAAATAAGCTATAAGCCGAAACAAACACCCCCTAAGTTTACTATATTGCTCTTAATCAAAATTGTTATTTACAAAATTATATGAAAACATTAACTAATTGTCAAAGGTTAAGACTGTTTTTTTTGTGACTTTTGCAAACATCAAAGCGTAATAAATGCACTTTTCTTAAAATGAGTGATTTTTGTTTATTGACAATAATTTTGGGACGGAGGCAGTAGTATTTTTTCACCATGGCTTTTAGTTAAACCCGGATAGTCTATTGCTTTCGGCTACTGGGGCGTTTATCGCTTAATTTGGTTACTAATCTACTTATTACAATTAGTTAGCGCACTTTAAATATATATAAAAGTTACTGATTATATTGTGAAAGTGTTGTACTTTTAACACTTTTAAAAGTATACACTCCCACCACTTTTACCTCGCAACAATCACTATCCACTTTTTATAATAATACAGACAAAAAAAAGGGATTTTTTGTGTTTCGCCAAGCCCACCACTAGGAGGCCGCAATGGCGACCAAGACCCACCTTGAGAAAATTCTCACCATTGCGAATGCTCTAGAAGTATACTGTATTAAACTCATTATCTTAGATAATGATAGTCTGAAATTGTCTTACTTTTGACCTACATATTAAGATTAGTTACTGCACCAATTTTTTGAAATTGTGTAACTTTTCGCTTAGTGTTATGCAAGTAGTGCAATGAGTTTATATAGTTATGGTCGATTGATTAGTATTAGGATTATATGTGGTGTTATGACCCGAGTTTTATATATTTGTCAACGTTCAGGTTGAAAGTAGTATCTGCGGAATATGTCTAGATAGTTTAGTAAACATGTTTACGAAAACCGGGCGGATGATTTTTGATTTGCAAAAGAAGCGAAAATTATCTGCCAATAAGAAGCTGTTAATGATCGACAGGAAGAAGAAGCAGAAAACAGAACATTTGGACGACCGAGTGGGGTCTAGTGAGAAGCCAACTGTACAAAATGTTGATAATGGCGTAGATGGAGTTTTAGTTAGGGAGTCGAAGAGGAAACTTTCGTCTATTATTAGGAAGGTGATCAGGTGTAGAAAGAAGCGAAAGATGGAGAAGGTAGACAAAATGGATGAAGTAGATGAACCGATAGATGAGATTTCTGAATTGCCCGATCTCGTTATCCACCGCATTCTCTCATTTCTGCGTTGCCCTAAAGATGTTGCTCGAATCACTGTGTTGTCTAAGAAGTGGAGGTCTATATGGGCGGCATTCATCTCATTTGACTTTGACCAGAAAAAGTTTAAAGCATCAGAAGGGTATCATATCGATAAGTTTATAACTTACGTTGATAACACATTAGCAACCAAACTCGAGTCAATGCATATAATACAGAAGTTTAGGCTTTCCTTGTGCGAAACTAGTAAAAAGTTGAATCTTCGTATAAATGATTGGTTAAGTGCTGCTATAAATAAGCATGTCAGAGAGCTTGAGATTCATGTGGAAGAGAAAAGAAAGAAGCATTATATGGTACCTGGTATTATCTTTACCGCTAAGAAACTAATTTCTCTGAAGCTGTATGGTTGCAAGTTTCATGGTACTTTCGTTTTTGATCTTGGTAACTTAAAAGAGCTTTCGATTAAAAGCTCTCATATAAATGGAGATTTGATGCATAGTTTCATTTTAGGTTGCCCTTTGCTTGAGGATCTGAGATTAGTACATTGTGCTGGGATAGGTCAATTGAATATTTCAACTCTTGATAAGCTTCGTACGCTTGAGATACATGAATGTCATGGTCTCAGGCTGGTCAAGGTTAACTTACCTAACCTTGTAAGTTTCTTGCACTGGGGGAAAGAAACGTGGGAATGTGACATAACTTTGGATGGTTGTGAGAATCTGAAGAATCTGACATTGAAAAGTCCTGGTTTGACAGATGAGTTGTTTCATGAAACGATGACAAAGTTCCCAAACCTTGAAAAAATAGCTCTGAGAGAATGTAACAGGCTCGGAAGGATAACCATATTGAGCTCTAAACTTAAGGAACTATCGGTGGTTAAATGCAAAAACTTTGAGGATGTCGTTATTGATGCGCCAAACTTATCTACAATGGAGTATGTCGGTGAAAAGATGCCTTTTTCTCTCATGAATATTGCAAGTTTGCATGAAGCTAATCTACATTTACAAATTAAAAAAAACAAGTCTATCGTTACAAAAGAGTTGCTGATCTTTTTACAGAAGTTTGCGATCAATGGAGGTTGGAAGCTGATACTGAAATCTAATAAGGTAATAAATGTATTTCTTTTACGATATCAATTATTGTTTTGTGAATTAATCTTTAACTTAATATTAAATTTGCTTCGTATTGTGGTTGAAGAATGTAACGATACATGAAGAATTGACGGAAGTCCCGCATCTGTCAGATGATGATATCAAGCTACAACTTATCAAGTCTCCTGTGAAGGTGAAGGCTTATATCGATCATTTACTGCGAATGTCTCGGCCAAAGTCTTTGTCGTTGGTGTCATCTTCCAGTAGTGATTTACTGAAGGTAACTTGGCATACCCCTTTTTGTGATCTAATTATTCAGTCTTCTGTGATCTTTTTTTTTTGTTTGTTAAATATAACTTCTTGTTAATTGATAATTTTAGAGGTTGAAACATGGGCGGGTTGGGTGACTAGTCAAAGCGGGTCGTGTTGTCCAAAATACTTCTTAAAAATATTTTGTAAACAATTAGTGCGGTAACTACTATTTCATACCCTTTGATATGATCTAATTATTTAGTCTTTTGTTGTTAAGAATAACGTCTTGCTAATTTCGTAATTCTAGAGGTTGAAACATGGGCGGGTTGGGTGACTAGTCAAAGCGGGTTGTGTTGTCCAAAATACTTCTACGAGGTGGTATACATCAAAAATATACTTTGTGGGTACTTTTGGCCCGTTTGACCCATTTGCTTTTTATTTAAAATATTTTATTTTTTATATCACACATGTTACCCGTTAGATAAATACATAACCCAAATCGACCCGTTCATAGATAAGTGGGTCTTGGTTGTCACCTCTACCTAGTTCTATTGCTTCTTTTCCTGTTGCTGAACTTTTTTTGTCACTGTTCCCGTTTTACCTTGCTTTGACCTTTATTTGGTTTTATTATCTTAGTTCATGAAGGAGAAAATAATGTCAAGAGAAGAGAATCCACATTGCTGTACATATTACTCGAAAAAGTGCTGGCTTCATCACATTAAAGATGTTAATATGGAGCCTTTTAAAGGGGGAGATGATAGAACATCTCGAAATATGCAACAGACTACTTTTATATTCATCTGGAAATCTTTGAATCTTCACAACTCACAAGTCACTCCTACCGCGTTGGTTTCTACTGGAAAATTGAAGAATTCGAGCTTAGAGTCAAATCCATAGATAGACAGATGCAAGTATAGATAGAGCTTATTTGATACATTCAGTTTGCTTTTTTCTTAGACTAGAATTTTTCCTTTGGGTGATGTCAAACATTTTTATTAACCTTTACTTTATGGTGCACATTTAATAGCATTCAGTAATATTTCTCGATATGAATTCTTTGAATCATCTTTCATTTTCTCACTTCTTTGTATCATTCTCTCAATTACGTAACAAGTTGCTGAGATACGGTTAATCTTACGATGGTATATGCAAAGCAAAAGTAAAATTAATGGCAGGGTGTTCCTGATGTTTCCATCTTTTTTTTACCCCACTAAGGCACTAACTAAAGTGCATGTTATATGCAACGCAAACGTTGTTGGAGCGGAATTGGAATCAGTTCATGTTTTATGTATGCGGTTATAGAACGAAGACCTCTATGTTGGAATGGAATCAGAATCAGATGCTTAGCATTGTAGCACTTTACTTGCTCTTTATATCAACAACTATTTGTGGAAAAATCATACACAACTACGTTACATACGTGATACGTCACTACATCTTTCCTTGCAGGATTCTCTTTCTATCAAGTTTTTGAAGTCATCATGGTATAAACTTTCTACTGCGTATCTTTTGTTATAAAAGTAAATCCATTTTATGATCTGTCAGAAGCGAGCCTTCTGAGCAGGTAGATTTTCTGTATGTTTAACATGATATTTGAATACAACAGGATAACACTATACTACTTGGACCATGGGGAGGAAATGGAGGGGATCATTGGGATGATGGAGTACACACTGGAGTTCGAGATATAACTCTTGTATATGGCAGTTGCATCGACTCAATCCGTGTAACATATGATAAGTATGGAAGACCCTTTCCCGCAGAAAAACATGGTGGCGTGGGAGGAACCAAAACTGCTCAGGTACATTCTCGCTAAGTCTTGGTGTAATATATCACAGTATGTGTTGTTATCAATTTTTATTTTATTTTGTATTATTAAATTTCTATCAGATTAAGCTGCATTTTCCGGAGGAGGTTTTGATAAGTGTTAGTGGGCATTATTGCCCTGTGGTCTATGGAGGCAGCCCTGTTATTCGATCACTCACTTTTAAGACTAATCAAAGGACATTTGGACCATTTGGGGTTGAAGAAGGAACACCCTTTAATTTCTTGACAAACGGAGGCCATATTGTAGGTTTATATGGAAGAGGTGGGTGGTTTATTGATTCGCTCGGGTTCGTTTTAGCACCTAAAGTAAGCCTCTTCCACAGAATCCACATGATGTTTAGAGGATTTCATCCTTTTGCTATCAAAGATGATGAACATCAGAAAACCAAGGGATCGAAGGGTTATAGTTGGGGCATATGAGTATGCATCATCTCTGTTTGTGGAGTATTCATGATGAACATCAGAAAACCAAGGGATCGAAGGGTTATAGTATGTTCTGTTCAAGTTATTTTATTAGGTATGGTATTGTAATGATTTTCAAAGCATATAAATGCTAAATAAAATAATATATTGCCGTTCGATTGCTGTAGCTGTTTTTAAATATATTATGTTTCTAATGACTTCGCAATTATGCAATGAACAGAATCTAGAATCTAATTTGACAATTTATTATTGTTGTCGAATATTCATCAAACTAGTACAATTCTCGAAAAAATGAACGATAATACTAATTAAATTTCAAACCGGTGCATCAGTGCATGTAACATTGTATGATCTACAACTACATATACATGTAAGTATCATGTCCTTGGCAAAAGAAATAACAGATAATTAAAATCATACATGGACTCATTGTTTGTTGCCGAATACAAAATTTTACAAGCAATTATGCAGATGATATAGTTTCTAGCAGCAGAAGTGTTGTAAGATGCAACACAACAGATGCTTTGACAAAAAAATATATATATTTTGATAATCCAACTTATGGAAACAAATTATTTCAGTAAATAGACTTTCTTTTCATTCATCTAAGTAAACCACGGGTAAGGGATCCAGTGAGAAAAAAAACTTAAAATGATAAGAATGAGAAATAACTATAACCACACATTTGAGATGCATCGACTTGAATTAGATGCATCTCTATTCATATAGATCCATCCTAATTTGTTTTGAAAGTGATTTTGAAAGTGAAAACGATGCAAAGTAGTAGTAGTAACAAATTTGACCCGCAAAGGACGAAAAATACATAGGATTCGCGTAATTTGATGAAATACATCTAATATATGCATGTGCATCTAATTTTTTGCTAGAAAATACATTAGGCCGTTAGGGTGCATCTAAAAGATTAGAGATGCATCTAATTAAAGTCGATGCATCTCAAATGTGTGGTTATAATTGTTTCTTATCCTTCCTCGATCTCATTTTAAGATTTCTTCTCATTTGATCCTAATTTAGTAAACCACATCCTTAAAATTACAAAAATAAACTTTTGATGCCAGTTGGGTCTAGTCGGTGTAGTTGTCTTCAATCCTTCTCCACCTTTGTAATTCATCCTCCGAATCATACAAGTCATTCACTGATATATCCTCACTCCCCATCAATTCTTGATTTCTCCTTGCATCACGACTCACGAGCATATGCTTTAATGCTTATTGAATTTTAGGACAAATTTTAGGCCGATAATCATTTCTCAATGAATATTTGGTGGCGATTTGAACATTCTACACAAAACTAAGAATAGGTAAACATTTACTAACAATTTGACATAAAGTTACACCACCTTCCTTTGTAACATCTTTATGAACAGAAACAAGTACAACAGTCAAAGCAAGTTAAGTGGACTGATGTAGCCACGTGATTGACCTGATCATTCATGAATGAGTCTTCGTTTATACATGTGTTTATGATTCTCAGATTATGTGGATTTTCAAAAGAAAAGCGAGGTTTACGAGCAGGGTGTTCTGGAAGGTAACTTTTCTCCCTTATTAATCCACAAATATGGTGCATGCATGTTTTATGTAACAAACACCTACAATGTGTCGGCAAAATGGAATCAGAATCAGTGCATGTTTTAAGTTTTAGCATTAAACAAATACCTTTTGTCCCGTGATTAACCTCGTTCTTAAAACATATTACCTCAATGAATCATAAACACCTGCAATGTGTCGGCAAAATGGAACAGAAACAAGTACTACAGTCAAAGCAAGTAATTAAGTGGACTGATGTAGCCACCTGATTAACCTCGTTCATGAATGAGTTTTCTTTCATGCATGTGTTTATGATTCTCAGATTTTGTGGATTTAAAAGAAAAGCAAGGTTTATGGGTAACTTTTGTCCCTTATTAATCCAAAAATATGTGGTTCATGCATGTTTTATGTAACAAACACCTGCAATGTGTCGGCAAAATATATGGAATCAGAATCAGTGCATGTTTTAAGTACGTTTAGCATTAAACAAATACCTTTATGTTAGACTGGTATCCGATGCTTAGCACTGTAGTACTTTGTTTGCTCTTTACATATATTTTCAGCAATTTGGGCTCAAAACAATAACACACCATTACTTGATACAAGCTTTCATAGTAGGCTTCTCTTTCACTCAACCTTTTTTTTACTCGCAATGGTATGAATTCCCTCCCCTTTCTGTGTGCTTAAAATTTTTTTAGTGTCCATGATCTTACTGAAATAAATACAACAGGATAAGAGCGTCATGCTATCGGGACCATGGGGAGGAAATGGAGGGAATCAATGGGATGATGGCATACACAGTGGGATTAGAGAGATCACTCTTGTATACGGTAGTTGCATTAGCATAGACTCTATTCATGTGACATACGATAACAATGTTAAACCTTTACTGGCTGAAAAACATGGAGGCGCGGGTGGAACCAAAAATGCTCAGGTACAACATATTGGAGAAAAATCTTAGTGTACGTTATTCTCAACTGTATGTAGATTAATGCAGTTTAATATGGATCAATTTCAGATTAAGCTGCAGCTTCCTGAGGAGGTTTTGATAAGTGTTAGTGGGCACTATTGCCCCGTGGTCTATGGAGGAGGCCCTGTGATTCGATCACTCACTTTCAAGAGCAACCAAAGGACATATGGGCCGTTTGGGGTTGAAGAAGGAACACCCTTCAATTTCTTGACAAATGGAGGCCACATTGTAGGTCTATATGGAAGAAGCGGGTGGTTTCTGGATTCACTCGGGTTTTACTTATCACCCCCTAAACCAACCCTGTTCCAGCGAATCAAGATGATGTTTAAAGGATTTAACCCTTTTGCTATGAAAGATGGTGCCAAAAGGCTTGAAAGGTTATAAAGTTAGGGCATATTAGCATCTACATATCATATAATATGTTGTTGACGTGATGTTTTCTTTAGCCTTTTTCGTGTATGGCATAAGTTCCTTTCTGTTTTAACAATATCTAGTCTAAAAGCATAGACACTAAATAAAAGAATCTCTCAATATTTGGTTGAAGGGTCAAGTTTTCGTCGACACTTTGTATGCAATGATTCAGCTAATATATAATAAAACCGATCCTGGAATCTACTTTTCATTGCCATCGAATCACCATAAAAAAAAAAAAAAAAAAAAAAAAAAAAAAAGGAAAAAAAAAAGGATATCACGTTTCATCATCTGAGCTCCAAGTACTATTCACAAATCATGTCCTGGGTTGAACCTTATAATTATTTTCAATAGCTCTTTGCTACAACTTAGCAATGCATTATAAATTTGACTGCAGTTATCAAAATCAAAAGAGCTGTTTGTATAGTGATTGGACATGCTTCACTACTAAAAGTTCGATAATCAGTTCTTATTCGCCAAAATTCAATAGTAGTTCAGTTGTAAAAGAACCTCAAAATAATCAGACTTAAATTTTGTTGCACTATACTCAAATACTTCAAACAAATTATCAACTACTTGAAAACGCGCCTTATAAATAAAATTTCAAACACCACATATATGCAAATTCATTAATTTTTGCTTATAAGTGTTAGTTCCGGGGTTCTAGAATAGTGTCTAATCTATATGTATAAACAAACAATCGGTAAACCGGACTACAACTTATTGCGTTGAGTCGAGTGCTCTCTATCCTTAAAGCAATTTCGCCCCTTCCATTTCAATAGAACACGCGTGCTAAGGGTTATTGGTGAATCACTTCCAAAGATAAAACAAAGCAACGAGTAGTGCTCCTTATCAACAATCCACGGTTGGTGATAAGCCGATAGAACTACTGAGTTTCAAGGTTTTCTGGACACTATCAAAGTCGTTCCTCGAGTAACGCAGACAATAGCAATCTGGTGTGATAAGAGATGGTTTCGGTGTGTTAAAGTGTGTGTTTTTTCTGACCAAAAAAAGCAGGGATCTTGCTGTATATATAGTCCAAATGGTGGCTGTTCGTAACAGTCACAATGGTTCACCAAAAGGTGCTAATAGCGACCATAGACGGAACTTGAACATTTTTTTGGGGGGGCCGAATTTATTTTGGGAGGGCCCAATCGGAGATTTGTTTGTAACCTCAATTAAATTACCCCTAAAACCTATAATATTTACACTAGGTGCCGCAAATTTTGGGGGGGCCGAGGCCCTCCCCAGCCCCTACATAGTTCCGTCTATGATAGCGACGACTTAGCAACAGAAATACCGTCGCTAAACTGATACAGCTTGAATTAGTTGCGATGGTTTGGTAAACGTGACTCACCTGATAAACTCCAACAAAGTTCTGTTAATACTTCGTAGGATACCTAAAAGAAACGATGGGTTACTACTTTTACTTCCCACCGAGAATAAAGCCATTGTGGCTAAGTATGGAGATTTCCTTGAAAGGAGTCTCATATCTCAAGAATTCAGTGGGAGAGTTTATGATCTCGAAGATGATCATGAAGATACATCACCTTCTGAAAACACTAGCCAACTTCAAGCGGAGCCTGAAAGTTTGAGTGCTCCACCTGAAGTTATTCCCATTCGTAGGTCCTGAAAGGACTATACGTACACTAGAACGTCTATGTCTTAACGTAGAAGTTGAGGAAAATATGTTAGGGAATCTTAGTGAACCCGCTAACTATAAAGCGGCTATGGCTGATCCTGAAAAGGACAAATGGCGAGTTGCAATGACTGGGGAAATGCAATCCATGAAAAATAATGAAGTCTAGATTGAAATAGACCTTCCTCCTAATGCTAAAGTCGTTGGAAGTAAGTGGCTCTTCAAGAAAAAAACTGACATGGATGGCAATGTACACACCTATAAGGCTCGTCTGGTAGCTAAAGGTTTTACTCAAACCTATGGGGTTAAGTACGCGGAGACCTTTTCTCCTGTAGCAGACATAAGAGCTATTAGGATTCTTATAGCTATAGCAGCATACTATGATTTTGATATTTGGCAAATGGATGTCAAAACCGTCTTCTTAAATGGTCGCCTAGATGAAGACATCTATATGGCGCAACCTGAGAGGTTTGTGAATCCACAATTTCCTGAGCGAGTATGCAAGCTCAAAGATCCATTTATGGATTGAATTCAAGCATCAAGGCAATGGAACAAAATATTTGATGAAGAAATCAAAAGGTTTGGATTTACTCAGATTCTTGATGAGCCATGTGTATACCATAAAGCTAGTGGGAGTAATGCTACTTTCCTTATCCTATATGTCGATGACATATTGATCATGCGAAGTCATATACCAAGTTTAAATGAGGTAAAGTCTTATCTTGGTAAATGTTTTTCTATGAAGGATTTAGGGGAAGCAACATACATCCTTAGAATCAAGATCTATAGAGATAGATCTAAGCGGTTGATTAGATTAAGCCAAAGTGCTTACATTGATAAAATATTGAAGAGACTCAATATGAAAAATTCCAAGAATTGATATTTGACAATGCAAGTATATCATGGCTTAAGTAGCAAAACACCTGCAGAGGTGGCACGCATGAAGAAAGTCCCTTATGCTTTGGTTGTGGGATCTATTATGTATGCGGTGATATGCACAAGACTTGATGTGGCGTTTACTCAAAATATGACCAGTCGATATCAACAGAATCCAGTTGAACTCCACTGGACTGCTGTTAAACAAATTCTTAAGTACTTAAGGGATACAAGAGATATGTTTTAGTGTATGCAGGAAATCCAGAAGCAGAGCTTGATGTTACTGAGTTTCGCGACGTGTCTGCAACCGATAAAGATGATACAAAGTCTCAGACGGGATATGTCTTTAGAGTCAATGGAGGAGCAGTAGACTGGAAGAGCAAGAAGCAGAGTGCAATTGCGATGTCTACTACAGAAGCTAAGTACATGGCTGCTTCAGAAGCTGCCATGGAAGCTGTTTAGATTAGGAAGTTCATTTCAGGGCTTCGAGTTATGCCCTCAATTGAAAATCCTATTAACATGGATTACGACAATTCTGCTGCAATTACATTCGCCAATGAACCTGGAGTCATGAACGGCCAGAAACTTTCCTAAGCGATATCACTATGTTCAAGAACAAGTCGAGATAGGTGAAATCGAGCTACTCAAAGTTCATACAAATGATAATCTAGTTGATGCCTTAATGAAGGCTTTACATGGTGAAAAGCTTAATCAACATGCTGATAGCATTGGACTTCGTTTAGCAACTAGTTTCATGCCTATCTGTGATTAGTATTTGGATGTTATGTTTATTTTCCATTTATAATATTGTATCCTATATTTTGCATATTTAAATCTGTGAATGGCTTATGTTATTCTAAACAGTCCATTGTCAATCAATGATATGGGAATGAATTAAGACAAATCTGAATTTTGGTTAAAATATACTTATGTATATTGATGCGTTGACATGCCAAATTCACATGATATTCTATGGAATGAATATAGGACTTATCCCAACCACAAGATTGTACTTTATGGATATTGTCATCCAGTAAATCATGAATAGTTGTCCTCAGACTTGAGATGCCAGAGAACTGTCATAAATATAGTGCATTTCTGTAAAGCAATTTACGGCTATACGTAACTGGTAGCTATAAGGATTGTTTTCAGTGGTATTGAAAAATTCATGGGTTTTGCTTGTAGTCAAGAAAGAATTTGTTTCTTCAAATTCGTTTTGAAGTTTAATAATAGTGAGCCCCTCGTAAGGTTGACAAGATGTTTGCCTGGCCGCGCCTAAGATCTATCGAGAATACGTTCAGAAGATTTGGTAATCTTGTTCAATCATAAACAACGAGAAACGGAATAGGTAAATAATTGAATGACTACGATCCATATCCAAATTTAACGTGGTAATAGAAATAAAAGGATAAGTATGATGAATAATTCATCAAAAGATTTTTCCAGGAACAATGTCCAAGTGGCATTGGTGTGTTGCTAGACGCTAACCAATATCATTACACAATGTCCAAGTGGCAGCTGTAAGTTTATGGACGTTTATTAATATTGTGTATGATCGGATTCGAACTCGAGACCACGGGATTACACACTTTACGTGTGAGATTTAATGTTCAAATAATTAATGGAAAATGTTACGGTTAATTAGTAAATGCACAATAAAGACTAACGAGCGTTAAGTAATTAACGATAATTGACTAACAGTCGTTAAATATTAAAGAGAAGGACTAGAGTGTAAATTAGAGGTCAAGAAGGATCTGGAAACCCACTTGGGGTGTTTGACCCATCGGTTAGGGGGATGGGGAGACCCAATCCAACCCTAACTTGTCCTCTAAGTTTCTACACTATATAAACAAGGCTTGGGGTTCATTATTGGCGACTCTTATACACATAACAATACCTCGAACCTTTTCCTCTCTTTTTTAGAGTATTCGCCAATCAAACAACCCTTTGGGGTGTTTGATTTTGCTTATCTCACACAAGACGTTTGGTTTTATTATTGTGTTTATTAGAACTAGCATTCTCATTAAATCAGTATTACTACGTGTGTACAAGAACGTGGTGCAAACACAATATTATTTGCATCTTTGTTTGAATCGAAAAACAGTAAGGGTCGATTCTTTAAACCACATAAACCCTAATTAGGGTTCTTCCTCGATCCGATTTTTGCTAGTGCTAAAAGCTACGCATACTATTTAAATTCGGTTAATTAATTGCAATTATATGTTTAAGTCTTCCGCTTGCGTGCTTTGATGTTTATGTGATTTAATTTATGTATGACATGCTATTAAAATTCTAACACATACACCATTTCAACCTAATTAAACGTGACCTTTACGAATATGTGCGGCTTAACAATAGTGATGGTTCATTAGCGACGGTTTTCTGACAAAAAAACTGTCGCTATAGCCATTTCGTGGGTCAAATACCAAAACACAGCAAAACTTCTAATTTCCTTCCTAAGACTCAAACCTAAATGATTTTTTTTTTTTTTTTTTTTTTTTTTTTTTTGTAAGGGAGTAATCCTGCACTCGGTAAATATATTAACCAAAGAAATGTTTAAGTACAATGTATATGAGTGAGATCCCATATATCACCGTTACATAGGCATAGAGCTTACATAACAAGATACTTCCAATTATCTAAACAAGAAACAAAACACTACTTAAATGATAACATATGACACAACGAAATTATTTCCTAGGACCTTGAAACGTTGTGCCATACATGGCATTAAAAGCATCCAAATTCCGTGAAGATCACGAACCCTGCTTTCGCATAGTCATCAAGTCATATTCATCATACTCATCTTCATACCCTTGGCCACCACCAAATATATTAGAGACTCATCAAATGGGTTAGCAACAACCTCATCTTCGTAATCGACACCTCAATCTCTCCCACTTTAGAAAAAGGGTTAGCTCTTAGTAGAAGAGGTAGACGGAATAGGTTGACGATCATCATCCGCAAGAGTAGCTTTCCAAAGAATAAGTAGTTTTCAAGCTTACCAATTTTCTCAACTATGGGAGTAGAACCAACATCCATTGTTCCCATTGAATCACTCAAGCGGTACATGTGATGTAGAACCAGTCTTATTTAACACATCCTCATTAACCTCCATTGTACGACCCTTATCCACATCTCGCTTCCTTAGAACAACCAAGAGAATCCCCAATCATCGCCTCCTCAAGATTAGAATCAACCAGGACTTTGAATGCCCGTGTCCTCATGCACCTCAAGTGTCCCAAAAGAGTTAGAAGTAGTAAAGGAGTACTGTAGCATTAACGAGTAGCAACGTCCGCCTTCTTCTTTGGGATATATACCGCTTCCTAGGAGCAAATTTAGGACCCTTACCCATATTAATACCACTAGACAACTTCGGACCTTGGGTTTGGCTTTCCGATTCGCACCACCTTAAAACCATCATCATTCACATCCAAGGTCGAGGTGTGAGCATCGCATGATGCTCCTTAGAGACTTAGGACAACAAGCATTATCATGCCCAAACACTTTACATTCCATGCAATGTGGAGGTTTCCATTCATATTCAACCTTGATACTAGCCGTGAAACCACTATCATCCTTCTTAGGGATAGCCATAGTTACCACATGTTTAAGATCGCCCGATGATAACTCAACAAGAGCACGAGCAAAACTAATACGACCCCATGAGTCAATGCACATGGAGCTAGTGAATGCATCTAACATGATCGACTTACCCACCTGAGTAGCAATAAGGCTCAACCCGTCTTCCGAATATGCAAGTAATGGCACATTATGCAATTTAATCCACACAGGCACTTTGGTAACCTCACTTTTGGACAATAGCACGTCAGGAGTCCATTTAGTGAGAATGATAGGAGAATTACGAATTATCCAAGGTCCTCGTTGAAGAACATTCTCAACACCTCTTTAGAATCAAATTTAAAGAGAAATACACCATCATCATTCTTCATAAGTTTCTTTAAACCAAACTTACCCCATGTATTGGTGACATAATTCTTGACCAATCGAATGCAATATTCTTGCCGACAAAGAAGCCAACAAGAGTATTATCATAGCGGTTAAACACACCTCCATAGCGACCTTAGGAAGAATCGTATCATGATTATCAATTCGATTCTCATTCACCAATGAACGGAAGTTAACTTTCCTAGATACACGCTCCGAGTTTAACACATTAGCAAACGACCTCACTTCATTGTGTATACTATCACTCACATTAAGACCAGAAGTAGAAGCATTCTTACCATCCATCGAAGCATTAAGATCAGAAGTAACACTATGATTAGTACCATACATTTGGGATTGCATAGCCACATCAAAACTCGACAGAGGAGTATTTGCAGAATAAACTTTAGTACCATTAATACCACTCGAGTTGTTCACATCAGAAGATGAAGCCATCTTAGCAATATCACTGTCAATTTTATTCATTGCTGCATCAAATTTCTGATGCGCATTAGCAATCAACTGCTCCACATTAGGCTGTTTTGTAGAGGCCGAATCAGAAGCAGGTATATCATGACTAGGGCTTGAATCAAGTGAAACCGGCTCCACTTGTCCATCAGTACCAACAAGAGGTGTACCTTTGTCGGACGCAAAGAAAACAATCGTAATCCATACCACCAATAGTACCAGATCGCGTAATCGCTCCACACCCAAATTATTGTCAACCAAACCAAGAATCCGGCATAGGTTCCTTAAGAGACCCAACTTGATCGGCAAGTTGGTGGTGGATAGCAACTTTCTTCGACGGACATTCCTTGTTGAAAAACCCTTTCTCCATGACACGAAACCCCACACACAATCACACGCACCACGTAAATATGACAAACCCAAGAACACCATAAAACGACCAAAATAAATAAGATAGAAAACCCTAACAGGATGTTAGGGTTTAAGCGATAATCCCACAAAAGACTAACCAGGCTCCATGTTATGATGATACACACAATCAATAATCATGTATATACTATCCAGTGACCGAATAAAGACCAGAAAAGAAACCAAAAAACGAAACCCTAACAAATGAAGAACCCTAACTCCTAAGCGATCACAAAAATCTGAAATAATTAAGCAAATCACATAAGTAATTGCATAAGAATAACAGATTAGAGTAAGGGATTAAGAGAAAAGAGCAGAGGAGATCGTTGTTTGCAGAAGTAAGGGTTTCGGTTTTCCTTTTGGTCGCCAGAGAGAAAAGTCGACTTAGGGTTTATTTATAGTTTAATATAGTTAAATCACTTTTTCAACTCATAATAACCTAAAATGATTTCAACATAGTGTATATTGAAAATCTCCCCAATAAGTGGCCATAAAGCTAAAGACCATATGAAACATTGATTAATTAGTCAAATCCAA
Organism: Chrysanthemum lavandulifolium; assembly: GCA_022545495.1. Lineage (NCBI taxonomy): Eukaryota > Viridiplantae > Streptophyta > Magnoliopsida > Asterales > Asteraceae > Chrysanthemum > Chrysanthemum lavandulifolium. The sequence goes on from CM040244.1 coordinate 275,815,595, forward strand.
ATTTACATAAACTTAGCAAGTCTCCTATCCAAATCATCCAGCTAAAAGGATTTGTGTGCAAACAACACGACAAATTTCACACTTGCCCTCACAGAAATGCTAAAGGGTCACACCAGTGCACGCTAAACAGAACAACCAATCGGAAATAAGAAACGAGTTCACCAAATGAAATGAGAGGTAAGAGGAAATGAAAATATGGAGTTATTTTCATTTTAGGGTTAAACGTTAATTACCCGAAGTTTAATATTTATCCAGGATAAATAATAAAGAGTAATAAATTGACAGAAGACAAAACAACAAACCCCTAGGGGTTGTTGTTGATCGGTTCGACCGAAACCCCAAGGAGGGTCGTTTGACTTCTTATCAAACTTGAATACTTGTGCAACAAGTATTCTAGAACCTCTTAAAAAGCTTATAATTAATACAAAGGCCTCTTAAGGAATTCTCATAACTATTCCAATATCTCTAAAAATCCCTCTCCTCTCTCTCTTGTTATGCGTTCGACCGAACCAAAGGGATTAAACCCTTTGGTCGATCGCAACATCAACCCTAAGGCGACTTTGGGTATTTACCCAGTTTCGTGCTCGCCTAACTAGCATAAGTTTGTAGCCCTAGTTCTACTTGTGCACTAAGTGATAATCCCCAAGAAACCCTAATTGTGATCGTGTGGCATCAAGAGGATCAAGAAGGTGTTTCGTGCAGCAAAAAAGGTTAAAGAAGCTTACGTAAGCACCCTTTATATGTGTTAGATTAGGTTATATTATTGTTTAGTAGATCTGGACTTAGGGTTTTGGTTTGCATGGCTTTAAGTGTTTATTTTTCGCTGTGCATATTTTATAGCTGTGTGGATGACCACTTGAACCCTAAAACCTCAACCTTCTCACTCCTATTCACAACAATTGGATGCCTCATGGCCAGCGGTAACCCAACCAACACTTCCAAACCATAATCATCACTCATCAGCCACGAGCTGCATCAAACTATTAACCTTCCATTCTAGAGTCGATAAACTTGCACTTTCCACTATTGAACTCTCAATTAACTCAACTCGCACTTCCTTATTCACTAACCGCTTTCAAACCGATGCATAGTCTCACCCATCTTTTCAAATTAACGACGCTCAAATTTAATTCATGTATCTTCACAATCGATCCAATAGAGTTACAAACTGTTATCGCTTTTGATTTTCCGTCGGGCGATGTTACAACCGCGTTGAGGCAAGAGGATAACCGGGGTAACTCATTTGTTCGATGATTGCTTTTATACTTTAATTTTGCATTTATCATGATATCATATGCTTAGAAGAGTTTTAGAACTAATTTTAGGACGATATATCATTTGTCAATGAATTTTCGGTGATTATGTGAGTTTTATACTCGAAACAAATAATAGAGTAAACTACACCATTCGTCCTTGTGGTATACGTTGACCATCAAGTATCGTCCTTTGACCAAAAAAATTGCACCGTTGGTCCTTAACTGCGAAACGTTACTCACCGTTGGTCCCTCACCCTAACTGGTGTGAGTAACGGGCGTTAAGCCTATTTAAGTGGAGGGTATATTTGTCTTTTCATATTTATGCCCCAATTTAGCTATCACTTTATCTTCCTCACCAACCTCACATCATCTTCATCATCTCTTTATCTCTAATCTATCATTCATCACTTTAACAACAAACATAACAAACTCAAATTTCTATCTCCTCATCTAAAACTCATGGATCTTATTCATACAATAAAAATCCACATACCTAAATTAATCTTGACAAGAACAACCCCTACCTTCAATCTTACATCTAAAATTCCACATCAACATCATCACCACCACCATACGGCTGCCACCTTCATGAAACCCGGATCTATATATCTATAGATCTACGAGTGAGTAAATTACAAGTGGGTGTTAGACCTGTCAACTTAATCCGATCAACATAATCTGGTCTTTCTCTCTCCGGTCAACACAATCCGGTCACCACCACCCAAAGTTTGGTCACTGCCACACCACTAACACAAAACAATCTTCAAAGATCTACAAAGAACAACACATCATTGATCTTCACAGAAACCCATATCAAGAACCTAATTTTTTTTAAACCGAGAAAAAAAAACAAGTTTTGAGATCTTTCACCATCAGGTGCTCACCTCGAGCACGAGTTACTAGTGACTCTAAAGCCGAAATTAGCATATAAAAATTTAAAGCCATCGAATTTGGGAAAGGCTCCAATGATAATTGTTGATCTTCCTAATCGGAACAGTGGGGATTCTGAGTTTTTAACACCACAGAAGAAGCTATTAACTTAATTGATGTAGTTGAGAAGGTGTTTTTGGAAGAATTGAATAAATTAAAGAGAGCCCCAACTGCTAAGAAAGCCGAAAGGGAGAAAAGGGTAAGGACTTTGATGTCTATGATATGATTTAGTTGAATCTATCTCAGATTCGGTGTGAGGTTGTAAGAAGGCTTAACGCTTGTTGAGCATGATGAGGATTGGCACCATGAAGGATTGATGATCGGTGAGGTATGCTTGATAGATCATCCACTGATGATTGGGATATTTACTAGTATGCTAATCTTTCTTAGAATCAGTAATAGTTTCTTTTCTTATATGAGTAATAGATATATGATGGGGATATCAGTGTGGTAATCTTTCTTAGATTCAGATATAGTTCGTGATGGTACAATAGATATGAGGCCAACTGCTGATGATATTTTCTTGTATCCATAGGAGTTTATCTAGTAATAATTCTCGTTATTAGTATCGAACTACTGTTTTTGAGTAACAGTTGTAGTAGTATTGTGGTTTCAAGTACAATAACAACAAGCAGACCATTTAAATGAAAAAAATATATATATTTTGTTGGGGATAATGCAAATTTGATAAAAAAAATATTTCGATAAAAATATTTCGTTTTTGATCATGGATTTTTGTTGTTATCGGAAAATGGACGGAAAAATAGCTTGAAATTGAAGGGTGTGTTGTTAAGAATAAGTAGAGGAAGATGAAATAGAGAAAGAAAGAGTAAAAAGACAAAAATACCCTCACATGGGTATCACACGTGGACATTTAACGAGCGTTAGTGAAGACCGTTAGTGGGAGGGACCAAAGCTGAGTAACGTTTCGCAGTTAAGGACTAACGGTGCAATTTTTTTTGTCTAAGGACGATCCTTGATGGTCAACGTATACCATAAGGACGAACGGTGTAGTTTACTCCAAATAATATGTAAAACATTTGCTAAAGACTATACATATATTTAAAAAAAGTGTGTAGATTAATGTAGGACGTTATTCAGAATTTAATTAAAAGTTATCTAGACTTTGTCTTAGTATTAATCTTAGTAATAATTATTTTGAATACTCTATGATCTTGTTTCATGAAAGTTTTATGTGTATCACTGTTAGCTCACCACTGCCAGCCACCACTTCCACTCACCACCCAAATCTTAGAATCATCAACAAATGTAGAAAAAATCATTCTTAAAAAAATGTAAATCACTTGGCAACTTTAATCCACATACCTTTCTTTGATTGTAGTATCTGTTTCGGTTCATAATGAAGTTACAAAGAAAGGTGGTGTGGCGTCTAAAGGAGTTGTAATTGGAAATATCTCAGAATCTTGGCAAGATTTTGTTGGGAATTCATATTGATTAAACCGTCAATACCACGAGTACGCAGCGGATGGATCTATGTTTAATGTTATGAATTAAAACACATAATTAAAACACATAAGATACTAACCTCGAATCTATTGAAAAATAGATAAACACCGGATCTTGAATGTTGAATCTTGAAACAACCAGGTTCGAAACACTAATAACCAAAGTAGGTTATCTCTATCAAAGCATACATACACGTCACAAGAATATGCGTATGCTAGTACCACGTCACGAATGATTAAACGGAAAAACAAGTTAGACACTTGTTTTCTTGCGTCCAAGTAAATAAACAGAAAAACCAAATAAGGTTTATAGGTTTATTGTTATTATATTTGAAAGGTCAACAATAGTAGGCACAAAGAATATAATTCTTTTCTAGTACGTAGATGAATTTTACTATTAGGTTTAATGATTGTGTCGTCTGAGTTATGGCACCGAAGGAGTGTTTTTATAATCTCAAAACTTGCTCTCTAAGTTTGAGTCTAACACCTCCTCAAGTTTTAAAACTCGACACTCTCCTCCCCTAATAGAATATTATAGCTTTGCGTTTAAGTCCTTAAAATAATTAATATATACATTAGATATTAATTACTTAACTTAAACCCCAATCAAATAATTCTTTTCCATCTTTGGCCCTTTAAACATTTCGTTTCATAATATAATTAATATATAACGTTTAATATATTACTTATATTAATTAATAAATACATATTCTTCGGTGTATACGTGTATGCCCCAATAGGCTCACGTATTCCTGGCCGTACAAATTATCGACTATGATTAAGAGCATAACCAACAGCTCCAACTTGTGATAAGTCATAACCAGATAATTCATACTAACAATGTTAAGCATCTAGCAACACCACATTGCTCTCAGAAATACCTGAGTGTGGTTTCATAAAACAACTAGGTAAATGGTTTACAATTTTAAATTATCCTTTTGTTTCAGATACTTGTTGAACTATGGATATGGATCAATTCATTCCATATTGTTCAATTATTCTGTTTCTCGTTTTAGAAATTAATCAAGATTACCAAACGTAAAACAAGTATCATCTTGATTTACACTTTGGGCACGGCCATGCAAAGATCTGATTAATTCAGCGAGGGGCCCAATAGTATCATACTCCAGAAGACAAGTGGAGGAACAAATTAGATTTTGACAACACGTGTCATTCATGCGCTTCAACCAAATTCTGAGAATAGCCTTTATAACCACCTTGTTCAGGATAGCGTTTGACTATAGTCAAGAAGAAAGATCCACACATGCAAGACCTGCTTGCATCTCAAGTCAGAGGACAAATAAAATAACCATTTGCGAGATATCACTTAATGACGCCGATCTATAAAGTGATGACTCGTAGGTTTGGGGAAATCCAATATCCATAACATGTGGATAACATGTGAGTTTGGCGGACACATCCTTAGTATTCAAAGAATATAACCAATCTCTCACATTTGCCTTAATTCAACGATACTCCCATATCATTGATCGACAATGGACAATTTAAAGTAATAAATTACTTAAGGATTAAACATGCAAATATAGGACACAATTAATATATGAATGAATAACTCAAGTACCATGTATATTAATCATCAAAATAATAAATGTTTTACATATCCCATTATCCAAATACTAAAATCAAAACAGATTTACATGAGACTACTAACTGAACAAAGTCCAATACCACTAGCATGCTCAACATGCTTGTTTAAAGGCAGCGCCTTAGTAAACGGATCAGCTAAGTTGTCATCTGTGTGAACTTTGTTAAGTACTACTTCATTATCTGCGATAACCTCACGAAGATAGTGAACCTTCCTTTTGTAATGCTTGGCGCCTTTATGAGCTCCAGGCTCGTTGGAAATGGTTAATGCTCCAGTGTTGTCACATAGCATTTCCATAGGTTCTTTATTGGTGGGGACTACTCCAAGCTCATCAATAAACTTCCTTATCCAAATAGCTTCCATTGCAGCTTCTGAAGCAGCAGTGTATTCAGCCTATGTAGAAGACATCGCAGTGATTCTTTGCTTGGCACTCTTCCAGACTACAGCGCCTCCGTTTAGAACGAAAACGTATCCGGTTTGCGACTTGGTGTCATCCTTGTCGGTCTGCCACCCAGCATCAGTATAACAGGTTACTCTGAGCTCTCTGTTTGGGTCTCCACCGTAAACAAGAAACATATCTTTAGTATATCTGAGATACTTCAGTATGTTCTTCATAGCGGCACAGATGACACTCACCCGGATCTACTTGAAATCGAATTGTTAAGTTCTCGAGCGAAGCTAACATCGTGTCTAGTGCACCTCACCGCATACATGATGGATCCTACAAATGAGGCATAAGGAATCCTTTTCATGCGCTCCAACTCTCTGGTGTTGAGGTCCTTGAAATTTTCTCAACTCAAGTTTTACTTGCATTGGGGTAGTTCCACGCTTGGAATTCGCCATATTAAATCTTTTCAAGATTTTCTCAATGTATGCACTTTGACAAAGTCCAATCAACCGCTTAGATCTATCTCTATAGATCTTGATTCCTAGAATATATGCAACTTCACCTAAATCCTTCATAGAAAAACAATTTCCAAGACAGGCTTTAATAGCTTGTAACATTGGAATGTTGTTTCCCATGATCAATATGTCATCAACATATAAGATTAGGAATGCTACATTACTCCCACTAGCCTTACGGTATACACATGGCTCATCAAGGTTTTGAGTGAAACCATGCTTCTTGATCTCCTCATCAAACCTTTTATTCCATTGCCTAGATGCTTGCTTTAATCCATAAATGGATTGTTGTAGCTTACATACACGGTTAGGATATCGTGGAATGACAAATCCTTCAGGTTGGTCCATGTAAACCTCTTCGGTTAAGTGACCATTTAAGAAGGCAGTTTTGACATCCATTTGTCAAATCTCATAGTCATAGTACGCTGCTATGGCTAGAAGAATCCTAATAGCTTTTATGTCTCATGACAAAGTAGAAGGTTTCCTCATAATCTACACCGTAGGTTTGAGTATAACCTTTGCCACAAGACGAGCTTTATAGGTGTGTACCTTTCCATCCATGTCAGTTTTCTTCTTGAAGAGCCACTTGCTACCAACGGTTTTAGCGTTAGGAGGGAGGTCAACTTCAATCCAGACTTCATTGTCTCTCATGGATTTCATTTCCTCGTTCATAGCCTTGAGCCATTTTTCAGATTCACGATCTGCTAATGCAGCTTTATAGTTAGCAGGCTCATTAAGATCCCCTAACTCATGCTCCTCTGAATCGACATATAAACACATTCGATCAGTGCACGTATTGTCCTCGAGGACCTACGACAGAATGACTTCACTTTACGGTTCAACACTTTCATGTCCAACCATCTCGGAAGTTGGCTAGTATTTTCGAAGGGTGAGTATCTTCTTGAATTTCATCAAGTTCTCACGATCCTCCCACTTGCCTCTTGTGAGATGAGACGATTCTCAAAAACTCATCAAACCTAGCAACAAATACCTTGTGCTCAGGTGGATAGTAGAAGTAGTAACCCATTGTTTCCTTTGGGTATCCTACAAAGACACACTTAATAGATCTTGGTTCAAGTTTTCCAGGCGTATCACATTTCACGAATGCCTCACAACCCCAGACCTTTAAGTAAGACAGATTAGGGACTTTCCCATGCCATAGTTCATATGGTGTCTTTTCAACCTTCTTTGATGGAACCATATTGAGAATGCGTGCAGCAGACTCAAGAGCATAATCCCAAAAGGACATTGGTAGAGTTGTTTGACTCATCATAGATCTTACCATGTCAAGCAGGGTTCGATTCCTTCTCTCAGATACACCATTATGTTGTGGTGTACGTGGAGAAGAGAGTTGTGAGACAATCCCACACTTCTTAAGATGATCAATGAACTCTTGACTCATATATTCGCCTCCACGGTCAGACCGTAAAGCCTTTATGGTCTTTCCAAGTTGATTCTCAGCTTCACTTTGAAATATTTTGAAAGTTTCAAAGACTTCATGTTTATGTTTAAGCAGGTAAACATAACCATATCGACTAAAGTCGTCAGTGAAAGTTAAGAAATAGCTGTATCCTTGTTTTGACACATTTCTAAAAGGGCCATATACATCAGTATGTATGAGTCCAAGCAGATCAGTAGCTTTCTCCTTTTATGCGAAAAAGGCTTTTCGCCATCTTCCCGACACACAAGATTCACACTTATCAAAAGACTCAATGTCGGTTGATTTAAGAAGCCCATCGTGTTGCGACTTCTCAATGTGTTTCTTGTTAATGTGCCCAAGTCGGCAATGCCACAAGAATGTAGAGTCCAAGTTACGCTTGGATCTTTTACTATTAATGAATACATAGAACAATCATTTGAAATAGAATCATGCATATCAATTTCAAAATACCATTCCTAGAAACAAGATTAAAATAAAACAAGTTATTCATTGAAACCGAAATACCAATATCCGTAAAACAATGAGTAAAACCTTTGTCTTTCAAAAGTGAAATCGAAACAATACCCTAGTAATACTAGGAGCATAATGACAATTGTCTAAACAAATTATTAAACCACTAGGAAGTGACAAATCAAAAGTTCCTATAGTTTCAACTACCGCACGGTTTCCATTCCCACGTCTGTGCTTAAAGCTCCGAGCTTCAGTTTCCTACTTCCCCTGAGACCCTGAGTAGTATTACAGATGTGAGTACCACAACCAGTGTCATATACCCAAGATTTATGAGGAAAAGTATAAAGTTCTATGACGAAGATACCTGATGTGCTAGCATTGCTACCCACATTGCACTTCTTCTGCATCAACTCGGCTAAATAGGTAGGACAATTCCTCCTCCAGTGTCCAATCTGATGACAATGATGACACTCAGTGTCCTTAGCAGGATGCTCCTTTTTAGGTGGAGGGGGAATCTTGGCCTTGGGGGCATAAGCAAGCTTAGCCTTGCCATTGCCACGATTCTTGCCCTGAGCACCATTATGCGGCTTCTTGTTTTTATTGTTCTTCTGGATCCTTCCTGCTCTTATAGCAAGTACAACAGGAGCAAAATCTCTTTTAGGAAGCCCTTGTTCGTGCAGCTTAAGCATTGCATGCACTTCATTCACTGTCTTCCCCATGCATTGCATATTATAATTCTGTCTGAATCCAGCAAAGTCCTTGTTCAGAGAGGTAAGAATCATGCTCACTGCAAGGCCAGATGACATGGGGTGACCAAGGCGTTCCATTCTATCTAGATAGCCCTTCATTTTCAGAACATAGGTGCTAACAGATTGACCCTCCTCATGCTTACATGCATGAAAGGCCTGCACAGTCTCAAGGAGTTCATGTTCTGCTTGTTAAGCAAACATGGTCTTCAATTCCTTAAGCATGTTATATGCATCAAAGTGCTCCAGATTCTTTTGAAGTTCGAGTCATGCTTATGAGCATAAGATAGCCTATGTCCTGGATGCTTTAACCCATTGGGCGTGGAAAGAAGGACATCGGCAGGAACTCGCCGATCGGGAGTTGGAGGAACAAGAGTGGCAGGTATGGGATGCTCCACATAGGTTAACTTATCCTCGGCTGTGAGGACGATCCTCAAATTCCGATACTAGTCGAGAAAGTTAGATTCAGTAAGTTTTTCCTTTTCAAGGAAAGACCTGAAGATCGAATAGTTGACGGTTTGATTTGCTGCCATCTACAATAAAACAAAGTTCAAGATTTTAGTATTTTCGATAATTAATTCTTTTACAAATTAACTACCCATGATTTAATAAATAAAACAATTAATTTACTAAAAGACTATAGGATCCTCTTGAACTCCCACTCATCACAGTAGTGCTTACTACTCTGGTAAGTCTTGTGGGTACAAGAGGTAGGCGACGTGCGACAATTACATTACAAGTACAATTCTTAGATTTATGAGACTTATGGCACTAGAGTACAAGCTGCTAGTGTCATGCATGTTTTGTCTCATCCTATGCCTCGGGATCAAGGATCTCACCCGCTTCACTCAATTAAGTCGTCCAATTAGAGAACATGTGTAAATAACTCTAGGTCCTATGCCAGAGAATAAACACCTTGGGTTGCAATTCACTCACGTCCCACGAAAAGCAAAAGGCAAGTGCAAGTGTTCTCAAACTTGGATGGCATAGACTAAAATTTCAAATAGGGTATCACATAATTTTTGACAAAAACATGTATCAAAAATTGTGTACAAAGAAGCATGCAAACATCTTTGTAGCACAAGTTTGCAAAAAAAAAAATTTCAACTTATTTAGGTGTACTAATATCAAGGGAAAAGAATGGTCAAGAACCCTATATTGTACTCTACATGAGTCAAAAGACCCAAGTTCTTCCAATAATTCCCACAAATGCCGAAACATGTAGTGGGGCGGGAAAAGGCCATGCAAAACCCTAGATATTGGTGTTAACCAAAAGATCATTAATAAGAGTACAAAACTTTAGGTATCTTATAGTTAAAGTTTATTAAATCAAACGATATCTATCATGCTATATCCTGGTAGCTTCGAGTAATGATCCACACCCTCAATAGCATGATCGAACCAATGATTTAATCAAATCAAATTTCGATAGTTTATAGTCCGTTTAAGTGTAAAAAAACAAGTTTTACACATAACACATAATCGGTCACAAGGAATTAAGTGTGTATATTAACAGACAATAATTAAATCTCACGATATCCAAAGAAGCTATATCTCGTTAGCTTCGAGTAATGATCCACACCTCAATAGCTTGATGGAACCCACGATTTAATTAAAAACAAGTTTCAATATAAGTAATTAGTCCATTTTTATTTCCAAAATCAAAAGCATATATGTAAACAAGTCACAAGGAATAAAACATATAAGCAATTAAAACAAATAGAAGAAGGGTAGAGGTGAAGATGGACTCTAATGGAAAACAATAACAAGTAATGCTCCAAAACTCAAGAACGAGTCTTCCCTAATTGGAGAATCTAAGGCTCCCACAAGGTTTTCGATCTAGGTACCAAGTGGACCATGACGTCATAGATCATGACCACGTAAGCCTTAAGATCGGAAAAAGAAAAGAAGAATCCATATGACAATATCTTTTAATTTTTCCTAACCTCTTTTATTAACCATTAATATTAAACAAGATCAAGATTTAATTAAATGACAATAATGCATGTTATTGTCATAACAATTATATATGTGTTTAATTAGCGTAAGCGACTACTGTGTAACCCATAACACCAAACGAGATGGCTCGATACCATCGTTGTTGGGAATTCATATTGATTAAACCATCAATACCACAGTACGCAGCGGATGGATCTATGTTTAATGTTATGAATTAAAACACGTAGGCGTGTTTGATAGGTACTTAATGGGGTGATTCGAGGTCGCCTTTGATTCGGTCAAGACTTCCTTTGTTTGATAAACAAAAATAGTCTCTCGACTCACTTTCGGTGGTCCTCATGCGATTTTGCATACCAAGGAGTGAAAATCATTCGAGTTCTCGACACACTTCACTACACATCATTTATGTACCCTTATTTTTATATTATTTCTTTAGTAGCCTATTTATTTAATAGGTATTCAAGACACTATATATGTCATATTTTTAATTTATTAATTCTAGAATCCAAATTGGTTTAATACATGTTTTAAATATGGGTTATTCGAATTGTGCTCTAAGTGCACAAGTTAAACACAACATAAGTATACCGCGACCCACGAAAAAGTACACATAGACCCACATAAAAGTACAGACAAGTGTATTTTTATATGAGTCTCGGTATACCTTTTGTGTACTTTTCTTGTGCTTAACTTGTGCGCTTAGAACACAAGTTAGAAAAACCTTTTAAATATTATTGATCAAAGTTCGAGATTGTATGTCATCAACGATAACAACTTTGTGAAACAAAGAGTGACCAAGATAATTGTAAGTTGAGACCCATTAAAGGGGCATATTGCATTATATATGACACAAGGTTAAATTAGTAATTTCACATCATTCGGGCCGATTTAAAACATTTATCAAACAACACATTTTAATTCAGAAGTGAGTTCATTCAGAGTCTTAGATTCATTCAGCGTCGTTGATTCATTCAGTGCTAAATCATTTTTTTTGTCAAACAGCCCCATAATTAAAACACATAAGATACTAACCTCGAATCTATTGAAAAATAGATAAACACCGGATCTTGAATGTTGCATCTTGAAACAACCAGGTTCGAAACACTAATAACCAAAGTAGGTTATCTCTATCAAAGCATACATACACGTCACAAGAATATGCGTATGCTAGTACCACGTCACGAATGATTAAACGGAAAAACAAGTTAGACACTTGTTTTCTTGCGTCCAAGTAAATAAACAGAAAAACCAAATAAGGTTTATAGGTTTATTGTTATTATATTTGAAAGGTCAACAATAGTAGGCACAAAAAATATAATTCTTTTCTAGTACGTAGATGAATTTTACTATTAGGTTTAATTATTGTGTCGTCTGAGTTATGGCACCGAATGAGTGTTTTTATAATCTCAAAACTTGCTCTCTAAGTTTGAGTCTAACACCTCCTCAAGTTTTAAAACTCGACACTCTCCTCCCCTAGTAGAATATTCTAGCTTTGCGTTTAAGTCCTTAAAATAATTAATATATGCATTAGATATTAATTACTTAACTTAAACTCCAAGCAAATAATTCTTTTCCATCTTTAGCCCTTTAAACATTTCGTGTCATAATATAATTAATATATAACGTTTAATATATTACTTATATTAATTAATAAATACATATTCTTCGGTTTATACGTGTATGTCCCAATAGGCTCACGTATTCCCGGCCGTACAAATTATCGACTATGATTAAGAGCATAACCAACAGATTTGTACGCAAAAGAAAAGTGAGATTTATGAGCAGGGTGTTCTGGAAGGTAACTTTTCTTCCTGTTCTTTCAATCAAATGGTACATGTTTTATACAATGGAAATAGTAATAATGCATGGTTTATGATGTAATGGAATTAGTAATAATGCATGATTTATGTATGCTTAGCATTAGACAAATACCTTTGCGTTTGACTGGAATCGGATGCTTACCTCGATAGTACTTTCTTTGCTCTTTGTATATATAGTAAGGAATCAGATGCTTAGCTCGGTAGTACTTTGCTCTTTATATATATAGTAAGCAATTGGGTGCAAAACAATCAAACAGAAATATCTGGTACAAGCTACACGTAGCTAAATCGTTCTTTGCAGGCTACTCTTTTAGACAATATCTTTTTCGACTCGCCATGGTTTGATATCCCTTACCATATGCATAATTTGATCTAAAACTTACTTGAATCCCTCTACTAACCATCTTTTTCTTAAATTTTCATGCATGATCTCGATCATTTGTTTAGATACAGAAGGAGAAGAGGATACTGTTTGGACCATGGGGAGGAAACTACGGGTATCATTGGGATGATGGAGTGCACGATAGAATTAGAGAGATCACTCTTATATACAGTAGTTGCATAGACTCTATCCGTGTGACATATGATGACAATGTTAAACCCTTACTGGCTGAGAAACATGGAGGCATGGGTGGAACCAAAAGTGCTCAAGTACAATACTCCCGACAAATCTTAGTATACTTTATCATAAATTTTATATGAAATAATGTGATTTCTTATGGATTAATTTCAGATTAAGCTGCGATTTCCTGAGGAGGTTTTGTTAGGTGTTAGTGGGCATTATTATCCTGTGGTCTATGGAGCCGGCCCTGTGATTCGATCACTCACATTTAAGACCAACCAAAGGACATATGGGCCATTTGGGGTTGAGGCAGGGACACCCTTCAATTTCTTGACAAATGGAGGCTGCATTGTAGGTCTTCATGGAAGAAGCGGGTGGTTTCTGGATTCACTCGGGTTTTATGTATCGCCCCCAAAACTAACCCTTTGCCAAAGTATCCAGTTGAAGTTTAAAGGATTTAACCATAGCAAAGGTGGTAAACATAACAGAACCAAGAGGCTCGAAAGGTTATAGAGTTAGGGCGTATGAGCATATATATATCATATATGCGTTGGTGTTGTGTTTTCTTTAGCCTCTTTCGTGTATTGCGTAAGTTCCTTACTATATTAACAATATATAGAAACATAAAGACACTAAATAAGAGAATTTCTCATTGTTCGATTCTACACTTTCTATGCAATGATTCTGCTAATATACAATAAACCAATCCTAGAATATAATTTTCATTATTGAATCACCGAACAACAATTCTGAATAAAAATAAACGGAATTACGTTTCATCGTCTAAACTCCGAATAAAATAATCACATATCATGTCCTAGGTTGAACTACATTTGCAATAGCTCTTTGCAACAATTTAACATTGCATTTCAAGTTTGACTATGTAACATGCAAGAATGCAGTAATCAAATTCAAAAGTGCTGTTTGGATAGTGATTGAACCTGCTCCAGTGTTTTGATGTTCGATAAAGTAATCAGTTCTCACTATTCGTCAAATTTCAATTTAGTTCACTAGTAAAAGAACCTCGAAATAATCAGGATTCAATTTTGTTGCAGCTACCCCCTAAGGTGATGATTTGACCCCTTGATAATCATGCAATAAAAATCTATTTCACTATACGCAAATACTTCAAACAAATTATCGACTTGAAAACGTACGTACCTTTTAATGAAAAGTTTAAACACCACATATATGCAAATTCATCAATTTACACTTTTAAGTGGCATAAAAGTTAAACACCATGAGTCAAATTAAAATTTACATAAACTCGATCAATCCCAAAATAAATATAGTGAATCATAAACAAGCATAATTCGAACAAACATAAATTTACCCACGGGCTTTAAGCTCAGCAAGTGATCTCCTACCCAAATCATCCTCATCAACCTTCTCATTCCTATCCCTCGCTACCTGTGGCAACCCAACAGACACTTTCAGAACATAATCATCAGCCACCTGCTGCATCAACTATCAACCTTCCCTTATGGAGTCTATAAACTTTCATTTCCAGCCATCAAACCCTCCATAATCTCAATTTGCACTTCCATATTCACTAACTGATCCACAGTCTCACTCAACTTCTGCAAATTACCAGAATTTAAAGTCGATCCAAGTGACTTCACAACCGATCCCATAGAGTCACTAACTGTTGTCATTTGTGCGTGTGTGATAAATCATTTGTCAATGAATATTCGGTAATAAGGTGAGATTTCTATTAAAAACAAGAAAAATATATATGTAAAACATTTACTAAAAAAAAAGTTAGTAGCTAGCTAGGTTGATTAATGAAGAAATTTATTTAGAATTTAGTATCAATCTTAGTAATAATTTATTTTGAATACTCTGAATTTGTTTCATGAAAGTTTGTGGTGTATCACTGTTAGATCACCACTTCCACCCACCACCCAAATCTGTGATTATAAACAAATATTGGTTTGTTTTCTTGTTTTGAAATAGGAAGTATCTTGTTATGTAAGTTTTATGCCTATGTAACGGGCTGAGATATGGGATTTCACTCATATCCATTGTACTTAAACATTTCTTTGGTTAATATATTTACCAGGGTGTAGGATTACTCCCCTTTACCCAAAAAAAAACAAATCACAAATGCATAAAAGGTAAATCACATGGCCACTTCAAACCTTGCGTTGATTGTAGTATTTGTTTTTGTTCTAAAAAAGATGTTACATACGAAGGTGCTGTGGTGTCTAAGGAGCTGAAACTGGGAAATATCTCAGAATCTTGGCAAGATTTATGAGCAGGGTGTTCTGGAAGGTAACTTTTTTCCATTTTTAATCCACAAATATGGTGCATGTTTAATATAAAGAATCAGAAACAGTGCGTGTTTTATGTATGCTTAACATTGGACAAATACTGCTGATAAAAAAAAACATTGGACAAATACCTTTGTGTTTGAATGGAATCGGATGCTTACCTCGACAGTACTTTCTTTGCTCTTTATATATACAATAAGTAATTGGGTGCAAATTAAAACAATCAAACAAAAATATTTGGTACAAGCTACATTTGGCTACGTCGTTCTTTGGAGGCTACATCGTTCGGACAACAAATAATTTTTTTGACTCAACATGGTATGATATCCCTCACCATATGCTTAATTTGATCTAGAACTTGTTTTAATGCCTTACTAACCACCTTTTTCTTGGAATTTTCAAACATGATCTCATTTGTATAGATACACCAGGAAATGAGCATACTATATGGACCATGGGGAGGAAACTACGGGAATCATTGGGATGATGGAGAACATGATGGAATTAGAGAGGTCACTCTTATATACAGTAGCTGCATCGACTCGATCCGTGTGACATATGATGACAATGTTAAACCCTTACTGGCTGAGAAACATGGAGGCATGGGTGGAACCAAAAGTGCTCAGGTACAACATTCTGGCCAAATCTTGGTATACTTATCTTAAATTGTATATGAACTAATGTAAATTCTTATGAATTAACTTCAGATTAAGCTGCGATTTCCTGAAGAGGTTCTAATAAGTGTAAGTGGGTACTATTGTCCTGTGGTCTATGGAGCCGGCCCTGTGATTCGATCACTCACATTTAAGACCAACCAAAAGACATATGGGCCATTTGGGGCTGAGGCAGGGACACCCTTCACTTTCTTGACAAATGGAGGCTACATTGTAGGTCTTTATGGAAGAAGCGGGTGGTTTCTGGATTCACTCGGGATTTACGTGTCGCCCCCTAAACTAACCCTTTCCAAAAGAATCCAGATGAAGTTTAAAGGATTTAACCATAGTAAAGGTGGTAAACATAACAAAAACAAGAGGCTCGAAAGGTTATAGAGTTAGGGCATATGAGCATCTTATCTATATATCATATATGCGTTTGGTGTTGTGTTTACTTTAGCCTTTTTCATGTATTGCGTAAGTTCCTTACTATTGTAACAATATCTAGAAATTTCCTTTGGATGATGTCCGTTGGGTGATGTCATTCATAGACTAGAATTTCCTTTGGGTGATGTCAAACATTTTTATTAACCTTTACTTTAGCATTCCGTAATCTATATGATTTTTTTGAATCAATCTTTCATTATCTCAATTACAAAACAAGATGCTGGGATACGTTTAATCTTACGATGGTATATGCAAAGCAAAAGTAAAATTGATGGCAGGGTGTTCCTGATGTTTCCATCCTTTTTTAATTTTTTACCCCACTAAGGCACTAACTAAAGTGCATGTTATATGCAACGCAAACGTTGTTGGAGCGGAATTGGAATCAGTTCATGTTTTATGTATGCGGTTATAGAACGAAGACCTCTATGTTGGAATGGAATTAGAATCAGATGCTTAGCATTGTAGCACTTTACTTGCTCTTTATATCAAAAAGAAGGTGTGAAAAAAATCATACGCAACTACGTTACATACGTCACTACATCTTTCCTTGCAGGCTTCTCTTTTCCATCAAGTTTTTGAACTCATCATGGTATAAACTTTCTACTGCGTATCTTTTGTTATAAAACTAAATACATTTTATGATCTGTAAGAAGCGAGCCTTTAGAGCAGGTAGATTTTCTGTATGTTTAACATGATATTTGAATACAATAGGATAACACTATACTACTTGGACCATGGGGAGGAAATGGAGGGAATAGTTGGGATGATGGAGTACACACTGGAGTTAGAGATATAACTCTTGTATATGGCAGTTGAATCGACTCCATCCGTGTAACATACGATATGTTGGCCTTAAACTGGATATATGGTCTTAACGTTTGTCAAGATATACAAAGTAAACAAGGATTAAATAAAACGTAAATAGTTTTGTATTAATCTGTCATCATCTCTTTACAATCATATGTTCGAAATATATATACTAAATGAAAGGGTACATGTGAAACATTGTGATGGTTCTTGTTATGACAGTTATCTTGTAATTGTCATGTAACTGCCAAAAACTGTCTAAGTTGACTTTGTAGTTGTCTGACTTTTCTTGTTTGACTTTTGTTGACCGGGTCATTTTTGGTATTGTGATGGGTCGATTGAGATTAACCCAATATTCTCCCCCTTAATCACAATCGCCTTGTTGTAGATCTTTGACTCCAATTAGTTGTCTCA
This sequence comes from Chrysanthemum lavandulifolium, assembly GCA_022545495.1. Classification (NCBI taxonomy): domain Eukaryota; kingdom Viridiplantae; phylum Streptophyta; class Magnoliopsida; order Asterales; family Asteraceae; genus Chrysanthemum; species Chrysanthemum lavandulifolium. The sequence goes on from CM040244.1 coordinate 275,833,328, forward strand.
TTGTGAGGAATCCGATCTTCGGTAGTGCTTTTGTGAGTATGTCAGCCTTATGAAATTCTCCACTTATGAACTCGACTTGTAGATCTTCTCTTTCGACGCATTCTCTGATAAAGTGATATTTTATATCGATGTGCTTACTCCTTCCCTGAAATACGGGATTCTTCATTAGTTCGATGGCAGACTTGTTGTCGACCAATATTGTAACCTTTTCTTCTTGTGTGTGTGTAAGCTTGCTCAATAATATTTTAACCATAATGCTTGTGTTGCTGCTGCTGTTGCTGCAATGAATTCAGATTCATATGACGATAGAGCTACCGTGGATTGCTTTTAGGCACTCCAGCTGATTGGTAATTCACCGTAGTAGAATATAATTCCAGTAGTTCCTTTTCCTTCTTGAGTGTTGACTCCGTAGCTACTGTCACTATAACCTTGTATCTGGTTTTCTCCATTGTGTTTGTAGGTGATTCCATAGTCTTTTGTTCCTTTAACATAGTGTAGTACTTGCCTTATAGCTTTCTTGTGTTGTTCCTTTGGTTCTTGCATAAAATGACTAAGTAATCCAACGGAATAACTTAAGTCGGGTCTTGTATGTAGCAGATACGTAAGCATCCAATTAAGCTTCTATATTCAGTTGAGTTGACCGTTGTTTCTTTAGTGTTCTTTGTCAATCTTGTTTCTGGATCCATAGGTATTAGAGTTTCGTTGCAGTTTAGCATTCCAACTTCCTTTAGGATCTTGCTTGCGTAGGCGGATTGCTTTATTGATATGTCACCTCCAGCTTGTGTGACTTCAATTCCTAAGTAGTAGGATAGTAATCCTAGGTCACTCATCTCGAAATTTTCTTCCATCTGAGCTTTGAACTTGTCTATTTCTTTCTTTGGTGTGCCAGTGATTATTAGATCATCCACATAGACTCCTACTAGAAGTATTGAGTCTTTTGATTTCTTCGTGTAGACAGCATGTTCCAAAGCGCATTTCTTAAAATCTAAAGACTTCAAGGTGTTGTCTAATTTTATGTTCCATGCACGTGGTGCTTGTCTTAAACCGTATAAAGCTTTTATGAGTCTGTACACTTTTCCATTATATTTTATAAATCCTTCGGGTTGTGTAACATACACTTCTTCTTTTAAGTCTCCATGCAGAAATGCATATTTGATGTTAAGGTGATGTACTTCCCATTTGTTATTAGCAGCTATGGCTAATAGTAATCGGATTGTTTCCATTCTTGCTACAGGTGCAAAGACTTCTTCAAAGTCTACGCCATGCTCTTGTATGTAGCCTTTTGCTACTAGTCTTGCTTTATGCTTGACTATGTTTTCATTAGCATCTTTCTTGGTCTTGAATACCCACTTTAATCCAATGGCTTTATGTCCTTTGGGAGAGTGGTTAGTTCCCATGTATTGTTCCTATTAATGGAATCTAATTTGACCTTCATTGCTTCAATCCATTTTAGATCGTTCGATGCTTCCTTGTAATTCTTAGGTTCATCTTCTGCCAGTAGTAAATGCTTGGGTAAAACTTCCTCGGTGTTATCGTATAGATCATTTAACGTTCTAAAACCTTGTAGTGGTGTATGATCAAAGTTTGGATGTAAATTTCTGGTTGTATTTGAGTTACTTTGATTGGTTGAACATGTTGAGGTAGTTTGTGTAAATTGAGTGTTTACTCACGATGAAATTGTAGATGGTGTGCAAAGTGTTTGTGATTGTGAGGGTGAGTCTGTTGTTGATGTTGCATATTGATCATCATCATTTGTAGGGATATCGTTGTCTTCTTCATTTGGTTGGATTTATTGTTCCTGATGCTCATTTGTGGCTTTAAGGTTTTCAATTTTGAAGTCAAACCATTCAGGTTCATCGTTGGTATGTTCATTCAGGTAATCCTTCGAGTCCCATGCTTGATCCTCTTTAAACTTCACATCTCTACCAACACATATCCTTTGTGTTGTTGGATCAAACAGTCTGTATGCTTTTGATCCTTGTTCGTTTCCTAAGTATACCATTCTGTTGCTTCTATCATCTAACTTTTTCAGATGTTGTGATGGTACCTTTGCATATGCTATGCAGCCGAAAACTCTTAGAGTTTCTAAGTTTGGCTTTCTTTTCTTGATTGCTTCATATAGAGTGATTCCATCTAAGGCTTTGTGGGAACGTTGTTTAGAATGTATATAGCGTGTCTAACAGCTTCAACTCAAAAATTTTGAGGCATGTTTGTTGCTTTCTGACACGCTTACGTAGCGCTGTTTGGGGTGAAAGGAACTTCCTTTTCGTTGAGCAAGTTTTATAACACCCTAGGCAGTGAACCTAATTGTTGTAGTGTAGTATTAGGGTAAGCCATGAGTATTGATATCGTTCTCTAGGGGAATAGGAATGCTAGTGAGAAATTACTACGCTAAGGTTGGGGTTGAGGAAGATTATTTTTTTATCTTTTTTATGTTTTTTTAGAAAATTTAAATACGAATCTCGGGGTATTGGATTTGGGGGGGGGTTGGTATTTCTACCGATTACTCTATTATTATCTAATCTAATTAACTAAGCTAGAGGTAGTCTATGTCTATTGTTGTGTGCTCGTATGATGTTTAAAAATGTATTTACTTAGGTTTTATTACTCCCTAGTTATCTCATATTGATGGTTGAATTGTCACGTCCTTATTCTTAACGCGTTATGTTTCTAAGGTCGTAGGGTATGCGTTATCCTAACTCTTTGAAGCTACCAAAGGTTAATGACTACGAAATCTCTAGGATTCATAAACTTAACACTAAGGTATTCTTTGGATGTTTAGCCTACAATTCCACTAGTAACTATATGCTAAGGTTCAACAAAGATTAATCAAGCATTAATAACACAACGAATGACCCATCGCAATACTAAGTCAATCACAATTAAGATAAGAGACAACCAATCAATATTCAATAACTAGGTTTCATATTACCTAAGCAAACACACAAGTAAATTAGCCCGACATGAAGAACATGCAAGCATACACACAATCAATTGAAGACATAATTAAATTAATGAAGTAAAACACTTATCTTGACGTACAATAGGGTATGGAACCTTAAAATACTGTACAAGACAACCCTTGTTCGGTTTAGGTTTTTACTCCACAAAACTACCTCTCTTAAAACTGAAAAATTTGGATTCTATATATAATGTTACAAATGCGACGGCGTCACTCTTTAATTGTGACATCGTCGGGTCGCCGTTATTAGGGTTTCGTCTTGGCCACGTTATCATTGTGATGGCGTCACCTTATGCCTGTGACCCCATCGCCTTCAGTATCTGACGCCGTCTGGATCAAATCTAAGTCGTCTGAGCTGCGACACCCTACTCTTTTAAAATCTAATGCCGTCACTTGTTAATAAGCAATTTGGCTATTGAGTCGTCACAACACATGTCGTGACGACGTCACAAATAAGACCTGACGCCGTCCCCTTTAGTTTCAGCAGCTTGAGTGTCTCGATTCTTGACTTTGGCCATTTTCTTCGTATATTCGCGCCTTTTCGTCCGAATAAGTGTCATTCTAGCAATTTGCCTTCAAGAGACCTAAAAAGTGAAAAGGAATGAAATTAAGTAATAACGAATACAAAAGTGATCAATTAAGGGCTTAAATGACCCCTCAAAAAGGTACCTTTTAAATCCTTATCACTTTCATCATGCATCTCGTTGTAGACATAATTGTCCTATTCCTTCGTTCAACTACTCCATTTTGTTGCGGTGAGTAAGGTGCGGTTAGTTGTCGTGCTATGCCATTCTCTTTGCAGTATTGAGTGAATTCATTAGATGTGAATTCTCCTCCACGATCAGTTCTTAACATTTTCAATGTTGTCCTTAGCTCCTTCTCTATTGCTACTTTGTATTCCTTGAAAGTATCGAATGCTTGATCTTTTGTGTTTAGGAAATATGCCCACATATATCTTGAGTAATCATCTACTAACAAGAATATGTATTTCTTTCCAGATGGTGTTGGTGGTGTGATTGGTTCACATAAATCTCCATATACTAAATCTAAAGGTGATGTTGATCTAGTTTTTGCTTTCTTGGGAAATGGCGCTCTGCTTTGTTTACCAACTAAACAAACATCACAATAACCCCAAGAGTTCTCTCCCTTTGGCGATTTTTCTAATCCCTAACTGCCCAAATCGTTTTTCACCTTCTTCCTTCCAATTCTTGTGTTCTATGCAATGATTTGATTAGGTTTAGTGATTACCATTCGTGTTATTCATTATTCTGATCATTATTGCTGCTTAATTCGCATTGATTGCTGGTTTTTGGTGATTTATTTTTAGGGTTTAGTTAAATCGTTTTTTAACCCTAACTATTCCTGCAAATCGAATTCGATTGTTAGGGCTTCTTTGGTTTTCTGATCGTTTACATTAAAGGGTGCTTTTAACGTGCTTAATTACTTTCTTGGATAATCTATCATGGGGGCTGGTTAGAAGTTTGGGAGTTGCGTCATAAAACCTAACGATCGATTAGGGTTTTCTTTGTTCGTTTTCTTGGTTAATGCTTGGTGTAGTCGATTTGGTTATTCATGGGTTGATTGTTGGGATTGTTGGTGGGTTTACGAGATGGACAAAGGTTTTTGAACAAGGATAGTGCTCGTAAGGGCACTAGAGATGGGGTCTTCTACTAGTTTGGCCGATCAAACTAGTGGTTATAAAATATTGATGCACCATCTAACTTGGCCGATCAAGTTGGGTTGCAAAAGGATGATGAATTTGATGCACGGTTGAATCTGTGCAATGATGATGGGAGTATCTTGGTCGAATGAGAGTCTTGTGGATCATCTGAGAATGTGATGGGGCGATAACGTGAATAAGGTTAAGGATAAGGTTGTTTTGGATGATTTGGAGCAAAGCCATGCTTGATTCGCCTCTAATGTTTCAAAACGACCTAATGTGGAGCAATTGATTGCTAATGCGCATAAGAACTTTGATGAAGCAATGAATAAAATTGCGATGATATTGCTAAGATGGCTTCATCTTCTCATGTGAACAATTCGAGTGGTATTGGGCTTCAATCTAAGTTGAATGGTACTAAAGTTTATTCAAAGAAATACTCCTCCGTCGAGTTTTGATGTGGCTATACAATCCCGGATGTTTGGTACTAATCATAGTGTTACTTCGATCCTAATGCACCTAAGGTTGTTACTACTAGTGGTAATGGAGTTAAGTCGGTTTCTTACGCGGGTGTTGCTTCTAATGAATCCTAGAAGCACGTGTCTAATTTTTGGAGGTTAGAATGCAGCAAAAAGAAGGATGATGTTGAACTTTCAGTCCCAATGAAAGTGGTGGAAGAGGTGAACACGAGGTTTGAGAATACTCTTTACGGATACTTCCTTGGTCAACGCCTTGCTTTTCCTGTTGTTGACTATTATGTTCGCAATACGTGGGCTAAGTATGGTTTACAAAGGTTATGATGAGCGCTAAGGGATTCTTCTTCTTCAAGTTTAATTCGAAAAAGGCGTTGATGATGTTCTTGATAATGGTCCTTGGTTGATTCGTAATGTTCCTATTATTCTTAAACCATGGACATTGAACACCAACTTGCTTAAAGAGGATTTGACTAACATTCGGTGTGGGTTAAATTCCATGATGTTCCTTTAGCTATGTTTTCGATGGCGGGCTCGGTCTTTTGCTACATTGATTGGTACGCCCAAAAGGTTAGATGCTTTTACTAGTCAAATGTGCAAAGAATCTTGGGGCGTAGTAGTTTTGCTAGGTGTATGATTGAAGTGAAGTCGGATGAGGTTCTTAGGGACAACCTCACTGTCGAGATTCCTTTACTTGATGGTGCGGGTTCGACTATTGAGAAGATCCGTGTTGAATATGAATGGAAACCGCCTAGATGTGAGAAATGTTGGGTATTTGGACATACTTTAGTGGATTGTCCTAAGGTTGTGATTCCATTGCTCAACCTCATGAGAACGTAAGTGATGGTTTTAGACTCATAACAATAAGAAGAAGGAAAGCAAGTCAATGAATCCGGTCGAGGAGGTTCTAATAAACTGTGGTGGGCAAGCATTTTGAATATCGGCCCAAAAGCCTCCTCCGAACCCAAGAAAGTAAATGTCGGTAAGACGATGGCTTCTAATGTGGCTAGTACGAGTGGAACCGGGATCACTACGCCTAATCAAGTATGATGCTCTTAATATGGACGATCTAGATGTGGATACTGGTCGTACAATGGAGGTTAATGAGGATGAGTTGATTAAGACTGTCACATGTTCCGATTGTGAGTGATTCAATGAGAACAATAGATGTTGGTTCTACTCCCATAGTTGAGAAAATTGGTAAGCTTGAAAAACTAATTATTGATGGGAAAGCTACTCTTGTGGATGATGATGGTCAACCTATTCCGCTCACCTCTTCTACTAAGAGATCTAACCCTTTTTCTAAAGTGGGAGAGATTGAGGTGTCGAATCGAAGATGAGGTAGTTGCTAACCCATTTGATGAGTCTCGCTAATATATTCTTTGGTGGCCAAGATTTTGAAGATGAGTATGATGACTATGACTTGATGACTATGCGAAGCGAGTTCGTGATCTTCACGGGAATTTGGATGCCTTTAATGCCATGTATGGCACAAAGTTTCAAGGTCCTAGGAAGTAATCTTATTTCGTTGTGTCATTTGTTATCATTTGAGTAGCGGTTTGTTTTCTTGTTTAGAAAATAGGAAGTATCTTGTTATGTAAGCTCTATGCCTATGTAACAGGCTGATATATGGGATTTCACTCATATACATTGTACTTAAACGTTTATTTGGTTAATATATTTACCAGGGTGCAGGATTACTCCCCTTTAACTAAAAAAAAAAAAAAAACATCACAAATTTGTGTTGTATGTTTAATGGCAGGTATTCCTTGAACTAACTCTCTTTGAGTCATAGATTTTTGTGATTCAAAGTTGAGATATCCTAGTCTTGCGTGTCATAACCCAGTATTGTCCTTGAAGTTAGCTAATAAGCAAACATGTGTGCTTATCTTCAGACTTGCTTCACATAGACGGTTTCTTTGTCTTGTGACTTTCGAGAAGATTTTGTTGTCCATGTCATAAAGTCGTAATTCATCATCTTCCATTACAACTTTACAACCGATTTTGGTACATTGTCCGAGGCTCAATAAGTTGCTTTTCAGGCTGGGAATGTAATATACGTGAGATATGATTCTTTGTTTCTCGTCATCACATTCTATTAGAATTGAACATTTTCCTTTAATCTCTATGTGAGATCCATCTCTGAATCTTACTTTGCCACTAACATTCTCATCTATCTCTTTGAAGTGTTCTCTTATCCCAGTCATATGGTTGCTAGCTCTGTTGTCTAAATACCATTGACTATCGACACTTGTCTCTTTATATCCTACATCTTCTTCGTGTAGCGAGACATTTTGATCTTCAAGTTTTGTTACATGTGGGTCTTCTAATATTGCCATTAGTAAGGTAGGTTATAAGTCCTCCTCAACAAGATTAGATTGCATACTAGTGTTAGGTTTTGCATAACACCTAGATGCATAATGACCCATCTTATTGCATTTGTAACATTTTACTTTGCTAAGATCAATATTTGATTAGTTGAAGTGGTTTTGAGAATTTTCTCCATCCTTCTTTTCTTCCTTATATTTATCGTGGTTTCTTCCTTGTAAAAATTTGTATTTTCCACGTCCACTCCTCTGAAATGTTTCCCTCTATTGTCATGTCGTGTGAACATTAGTTTTTCTTGATTGTCTACTTGTTTTCCTTTCTTGAACTTAATCCTTTCTTCAAAGGTCTTAAATCTTCCAATTGCCTCTTCCATTGTCATTTCACTTAGATCGGAATATTGTTCTATAGATGCGACTATTTGCAGATACCTTTCGGGTACAACATTTAGTAGTTTCCGTACTAAGATTTCATCTTCTATTGTGTGTCCTAGACTAGCGGCTCTGTTTACGAGAGTTTTAATTTTTGTAGTGAATGTGTCGATTGTCTCGTCTTCCTTCATATATAAAATCTAAAAGTCGGATTTGAGTGTTTGTAATCTTGCTTGTTGAACTCTGTCTTCACCAACGTGTCTAGTTTTCAAAGCATTCCAAATGTCCTTCGCGGTTTTGTGCTTTGTTATTTGAAGTAATTGTTCTTCGGGTAAGGCTTGATAAAGGAAAGCAATAGCAGTTTTGTCTTTTTTCTTAACGGGTTAAGTCATTTCAGTCGGCTTTATTGTTTCCCATAAACCATTCGCTTCGAGAATGGTTTGCATTCGAATTGCCCAAATGAATAATTTGCGGGCTTTAGGATTGGGCATTGAAATTGTGGTGTACTAGTTGTAATATTAGTACTAGGTTCCTTAGATCCACCTCTTTTCGTCATATCTTAATGATATTGACAATAAATCTTCAAAATGAATTTTAACATGAAGTGTGTTTCCAAAAAAAAAAAAATCTTATTTCTAAATGAGCTCTTATATTTTATCTTCCTCAAACGGGTGTAAAACTTTCTAGGTATAGTTTTTAAATTTTAAAACTATCGTCGGAGATTATAAATTCAAAATGAATAACCTAACGTTAATTACTCCTTAAAAATTATTCCTAATCTAGTAAGGAGTTACTATGATAATGAGGAAGATTATTTTTATCTTTTATGTTTTATGAAATGTAATCACTAGGTTAATATACTATCTAAAAATGACAAGATACTAATTTTAAAAACAAAGTAACTTATCAAAATAATTCAATATATATCAAAATAATATATAAAGTTAAAATGAAAGGGTGGTATTTGTAATATTTGGAACCCATGGGAGGGTTGATGGTCTAACCCGATGCCCTAAAAATAAAATCCTGATCTTTTGTTGTAGCCCTAATATAACGCGCCTCTCTTTTATTCTTTGTTTCTTATCTCGTTTAGTGACATAGAAATAAACGCGTCTTCTTTTTCTTTCTTTGAGACAAGTCCTTCTGTCTCTTCTTCTGGGAAGATATCCATCTTCTTCCTTCTACAATATGATGGTCGACCGCCTGAAAATGGCAGGGTCTGACCGTCGTTGCTTCTTCTCCGGTGTTGTGTGTTCTTCACGAGCACTAATAACCCCTCAATTGAAACTTAGGGTTTCGAATGAATTGGCGGTTTTCTATCCATGAGAGATTTGGATGATTGGAGTTTGTAATTGAGTCAATTGGTGACTCAATTGATCTTCTGGGCTTGATTCCTTAAATGAACAGGTGTGTTTGTTCTAGTTTGTGAATCGTTAAACTTTTGCCCTTTGATGACCTTGGTATATGGTTTTTCTTTCTTCTTTGTTCTTGAATTTTGATTCGACTGATTTTGCAAAAATGATGAAAAAGGAACCCTTTTTTTTATGCCGGTAACAAATCACTTCTGTGATTGATACCTTGGTGACAAAAAGATGGATTCTTTGATGAAATATTACAATAAATTGATCTTGTGATTATTGTGGTATCACTTATGTTATTGTGGTTCGACTGTTTTGCAAAAAAAAAAATTCGAATATTTTCTGATGGTGTTTTGATTCAAGAACAGATTTGAGAAAAGCCTTGGTATATGATGATTTGGTTAAATAATCCAAACCTGCTCTGATACCAATTTTTGGCCTTAAACTGGATCTATGGTCTTAACGTTTGTCAAGATATACCAAGTAAACAAGGATTAAATGAAACATAAATAGTTTTGTATTAATCTGTCATCATCTCTTTATAATCATATGTTCGAAATATATATACTAAATGAAAGCGTACATGTGAAACATTGTGATGGTTCCTGTTATGATAGTTATCTTGTAACTGTCATATAACTGCCAAAAACTGTCTAAGTTGACTTTGTAGTTGTTTGACTTTTCTTGTTTGACTTTTGTTGACCGGGTCGTTTTGGGTATTGTGATGGGTCGATTGAGATTAACCCAATACGATAAGTATGGACGACCCTTTCCCGCTAAAAAACATGGTGGCATGGGAGGAACCAAAACTGCCCAGGTACATTCTCGCTAAATCTTGGTGTAATATATCACAATATATGTGTTGTTATCAATTTTTTTATTTTTTATTTTTTATTTTTATTTTGTATTATCAAATTCCTTGCGGATCAATTTCAGATTAAGTTGCATTTTCCGGAGGAGGTTTTGATAAGTGTTAGTGGGCATTATTGCCACGTGGTGGTCGTTATGGATCACCACTTTTGACTAAACAAAGGACATTTGGACCATTTAGGGTTAAAGAAGGAACACCCTTTAATTTCTTGACAAACGGAGGCCATATTGTAGGTTTATATGGAAGAGGTAGGTGGTTTATTGATTCGCTTGGGTTCATTTTAGCACCTAAAATAAGCCTTTACATAGAATGCATATGATGTTTAGAGGATTTCACCCTTTTGCTATTAAAGATGATGAACAATAGAAAACTAAGGGATCGAAGGGTTATAGTTGGGGCATATGAGTACTCATGTATCTGTGTTTGTGGAGTCAGTGTGATTGTTTATTACATGCTCTGTTCAAGTTATAAATGCTAAATAAAAGAATATATTGCCGCTAGATTGCTGTAGCTTTTTATATATATTATGTTTCTAATGACTTCGAAATTATTGAATGAACAAAATCTAGAATCTAATTTGGAAATTTGTTATTATTTTCTTCGAATCACCAAACTAGTACAATTCTCAAAAAAATGAACGATGGTACTAATTGAATTTCAAACGATTGCATCAATGCATGTAACATCGTATGATCCAGAATTACTTATACATGTACGTATCATGTCCTTGGCAAAAGAAATAACAGATAATCAAAATGATACATGGACGCATTGTCTGTAGTCAAATACAAAATTTTACAAGCAATTATGCAGATGACTTAGTTTCCAACAGTAGAATTGTTGTAAGATGCAACACAAAAGATGCTTTGAAAAATATATATATTTCGATAATCCAACTTATGGAAAAAAAATTATTTCAGTCAATAGACTTTCTTTTCATTCATCTAATTAAACCACGGGTAAGGATCCAATGATAAGAAAACTTAAAATAAGAAGAATGAGAAATAACTATAACCACATATTTGAGATGTATCGGCTTGAACTAGATGCATCTCTATTCATTTAGATCCACCCTAATTTGTTTCGAAAGAGATTTTGAAAGTGAAAACAATGCAAAGTAGTAGTAGTAGTGTTAAAATATAACTTAATATCTGAAACATTATATTGTAGGGACTAATATTGTGCATTTTGTATTCTCAGTTGTAAGCTATTTTGAAGTTTGGTGGAAAGATGAAAGGTTGTTGATAGTTGAAGGGGCTTTTGTGCTATATCTGGAAAGATGCAGTCAAGATCAGTCAAGGCTATATATACTCTCAACCCTTCTAGGCTTTCATATCTTTTCATTATCTCTGTGTGAAGATTACTGTAAATCTTCTCTCAACCAAAACTATTGTCTCATTGCTTTAGAGTGATTGTGAGGTTTCTTGGTTTGTAAAGACTATTGATAATTAGTCAATAGCCTTCCACCTGAGTAGCAGTGGGAAGGATTGTGTTGTATTCAGTTGTTTCTGGTTTATGTGATATTTCTGGGTTGTTTTGATTGAGATCAATTGCTTATTGATCTGTGTAGTTTTGGTTGAATAAAAGAAGTTGTTCTTGAATTTAGATTCAAGATCTGTTGTTGCTTTAAATTGTGTTTTCCTACATGGTATCAGAGCAAGGCTGTTAAATCTTGCTTTAATTGGTTTTTTAAAAAAATTGCTTTTAGAAAAATTTGGGGGTTTTTAATTTTGGATTGATTTAATTCAATTAACTGTGGTTAATTGGTTTCTTTTGACTCTAGTTGACTGATTCTTGATCGTGTAATAAAACGCCTAATTTTTTGAAAAATTAGGGTTTGGTTATTTTTGGGGATTTTGGTCTATGGCTTCGATTGGTGGTTGGTTAAGTATTCTTGGTTGATTTACTGGTGTTTTTGGTAAATCTTGGTGGTTCTTTGGTTATTCCTTAATTCTTGAAAATTGGGTTTGGAGAGTTCGATTGGTTTTGGGTTATTGATGTTATTTGGGTTGTGATTCTTGACTATGTGAATCAAGATCATAATCTGGGTTCTTGTTCCACTGCTTATTGGATTCTTGCGTGCTTTGTAACACCTCTCACGCTCTCTTCTTTAATTTCTGTTTTTTATTTTCTTGCATTAGATTGCTGGAGGATAGGATTTGGGATTTTGGAAGTTGAGATTGGTTGATTGTAGTGTTTAGGGTTTCTTTGATCTTCATTATTGTTTGTGTGCTTGTGTTCAGCCCTTGACCTACCACCTTGAGTGGCAAGAAAGTCTGGGAACTTCTTTCTTGACTCTTCTTGTGTGTTTGCCTATATTTGTTCAATTATGTCTCTTCATGGTTATACTGATGATGAATATGAGGCTGGTGATGAGCCAGTTACTTTAATTAGTAAGTTGGATCTTAGTCATCCTCTTCACTTGCATCCTAATGATTCTGATACCTTGACTGTTGTTTCTATTAAACTAAAAGGGATTGAAAATTATAATGTGTGGTCATGTGCTATGTTATTGGCCCTTGAAGGCAGAAATAAAACCGGATTTATAGATGGTACTTGTACTAGGTCACATGTTGATGAAGTTTTAGGGAGACAATGGGACAGGGTTAATGCTGTTGTATTGGGATGGATTTTGAATTCCATATCAGAAGAGTTGTGCTTGGGTCAAATTTTTTCAAAAAGGGCTTCTGATGTGTGGAATGAATTAAAAGAAACTTTTGATAGAGTTGATGGTTCAGTTACTTTTAATCTGCATCATAAAATCAATTCTCTATCTCAAAATGGTTGTTCTATTGCTGAATATTTTAATAAACTGAGCACTTTGTGGAAATAATTTGATGCTTTAGTTCAGTTGCCAAGATGCACTTGTCATGCTGCTGATGATTTTAAAAAACATAATCAGTTAATGAAACTTATGCAATTCTTAATGGGCTTGGATGATTCTTATATGCAAATAAGAAGTAATGTGTTATCTAGAGATCCTCTACCTGATGTGAAAGGGGGTTTTGCCATTATTTCTAGTGAGGAATCTCATAGATCTGTGGTTACTGGTTCAGTTGGTAGGACTTCTAACAAGTCTCAGTCAACTGTGTTTAACTCCAGTGTGCCCAATAGAGTTAACTCTCAGAGGCCCCCATCTTCTGGTGGTTACTCTAGGCCTAATAATACCACTAGGACTAGTGATAATAGGAGGGCTTTGGTGGTCCTGTGTTTGTTTGTGAACATTGTGGTTTTAATGGACATACTGCTGATAGATGCTTTAAACTCATTGGGTACCCTGCTGATTTTGGAAAGAATAAAAGGACTAATACTGGTAATAATAGTCAGGGTGCTCAGAACTTTAACAAGAGGTTTATAAATAATAATAATTCTGTTGGCTCTAGTTCCACTTCTACTTTTTCAGATGACCAGATTTCTAAACTGATTTCATTGATTAAAGAAAACTCTAAAAATGTTGATGGAAATGGAAAAGGAGTACATGCCAATATATGGCAGGTATTGTTTTAAAAAATAATAAGTTCTTTAATCAAAACTTTGAAAAGTTTTTCTGTAATAATAGTAAGTTTAGGCCTGCACTTGTTGCATCTGGGCTTATTGTTGATTCTGGTGCTAACCAACATCTTACATATACTGATAAATGCTTAGTTAATGTGATTGATATTTCCAATCTTGGAATTAAGGTTTCTCACCCCAATGGGACTGAGGCCTTAATCACTAAGGTTGGAAATATGATTCTAACTAACCATTTAACTTTATATGATGTGCTTGTTGTTCCAGAGTATTGTGTTAGTCAAATGTCTGTTCATAAAGTGGCTAGAGACAACAAGTTTGTTATTGCTTTTGATGAGTTACAATGTTATGTTTTACCCGTGATTTGAGGGGATGAATGTTCTAGGATTGGTAAACAAAAGGATGGATTGTATTACTTTGATGGAAATCAAGGTACCGCCCTAGATTTAAGAATTCTAGCCCAACTGTAATTTGACTAAAACTTATGGCATGGCGAGCTTGGTCACCCTTCCGATCGGTCTTGTCTGTTTTAAAAGGTGAAATCTTTTTTGAAAATAACACTAAAATTGAACCTTGTGAAGTCTGTCAAAAGGCTAAACAAACTAGAGAGTCTTTTCCTTTAAGTGACCATAAAACCACAAGTCTTGGTGATATTGTTCATCTTGATCTTTGGGGTCCTTATAGAATTAAAAGTAAAGAAGGATACAGATTTTTTCTAACTATTTTTGATGATTTCACCAGGGCTGTTTGGGTTTATCTGCTTAAGTATAAGCATGAAGTGTTTGATTGCTTTCAATTTTTTTATAATCTAATCCAGACACAATTTGAGAAGAGTGTTAAGGTTTTTAGGAGTGATAATGGTACTGAGTTTGTTAATAATCAGTTTAATAAATTTCGTGAAGATAAAGGTATTGTGCATCAAACATCTTGTGCTTATACTCCTCAACAGAATGGGGTTGTAGAGAGGAAACATATGCATCTTTTAAATGTAGCTAGATCCCTTATGTTTCAGGGGGGATTGCCTCTTTTGTGGTGCAATGCATTCTAACCGCCACTTATTTGATTAATGATTGCCTTCCTCGATTGCTAAATGGAAAGTCTCCCTTTAGTCTTGTTTTTAAAAGAAAGCTGATCTAAATCACTTGAGAATGTTTGGTTGCTTATGTTTTGCTACTGTTCTTACCAGTCATGATAAGTTTAATAGTAGAGCAGAAAAATGTGTTTTGGTTGGGTATTCTAATTTTCAAAAAGGCTACAAACTTTATAGTCTTGAAAGGAATCAGTTTATCTTTTCTAGGGATGTAAATTTTTTTGAAAAAGTGTTTCCTTCAAGATTAAAAACTCTTCTGCGCTGCCGACCTCTCGAATGAATCTAAATCATGTTAATTTCTTTGATGAAATTACTAGTGAAGATTCTGACACACCCAATGATGATAATAAGCTAAATGGTAACCCTATGGGTAATATAAATCAAAATGATCATCAGTTGGGTGATGGCAGCAACTCTCAACACTTGGATGGCCCAACAATTGACCAAAGGGAGGATGAATTGGGGCATTCTCCTGGTTCCAATGAGGCTACCAGTGTTGATGAGAGGGCTGCAACACCAGTTGGTGTGAGTGCTTCTGAGGGTGATCACAGTCCTCTCCTGAACAAGCAGCATAAGTTGGATTACATAATAATGGTCAAACTGTGTTAAGAAGAACTGGTAGAACATCAAATTTTCCTAACAAATACAATGATTATATTGTTGATTCAAAAGTTAAATTTGGTCTTGAAAAATTTGTGACTTATGCTAAACTCAAAAAAGATACTTTATGCTTTGTTATTGAATTGAATAAAAGTTTTGAACCTAAAAACTATTGGGAGGCTTGCATGTATCAGCACTGGGTAGATACAATGAATAATGAGATGGAAGCTTTGTATAGAAATGAAACTTTTGAAATTGTTAAATTACCTGAAGGCAGAAAGGCTATAGGTTGTAAATGGGTTTTTAAGATAAAATATAAGTCCAATGGTGAGGTAGATAGATATAAAGCTAGACTTGTAGCTAAGGGCTATAATTAAAAGGAAGGGGTTGAATTTGATGAAACTTTCTCACCTGTTGTGAAGATTGTTACTGTTAGATGTCTTATTAATTTAGATGTTCAACAAAGTTGGCCTATATTTCAGCTTGATATCAATAATGCCTTTCTTTATGGTGATCTACATGAAACTGTCTATATGTCTGTGCCTGATGATTTTTTTGGTGTTAATGATGAAAGAGTTTGTAGACTTAAAAAGTCTTTATATGGTTTAAAACAAGAACCCAGACAGTGGAATGCTAAGTTAACCAGTGCTTTGCTTGAGAATGGTTTCATACAAAGTAAGAGTGACTATTCCTTGTTTGTCAAGAATGATTCAGGTAATATTGTTGCTTTACTTATGTATGTTGATGACATTATTGTTACTGGTAATAACTTGGCTGAGATTGAAAGTTTTAAAGTATTTCTTAAGTCTAAATTCCATATTAAGGATTTAGGAAAACTTAAGTATTTTTTGGGTATTGAAGTGATTGAAACTGATAAGGGTTTATGTTTAACTCAAAGAAAATATTGCTTAGATCTGCTTGGTTTACTGGCTTGTAAGCCATCTGCTTTTCCTCTAGAACAAAGTGTTTCTATTTCTAATGAACCTACTACTACTGATACTGTTTTGGACAATATAGCTGAGTATCAAAAACTTATTGGGAAATTGATTTACTTAACACATACTAGGCCTGATATATCATATGATGTACATTGTTTGAGTCAGTTCATGCATAAACCACTTAAGTCTCATCTTAAAATTGCACTTAAGGTTTTAAGATACTTAAAGGGATCTCCTAGAAGATGGATTCACATTGTTAAAAACTATTTGTAAATCTTGAGACTTATGTGGATGCAGACTGGCCAAGTGTGTGGTTACTAGAAAATCAGTTACAGGATTTTGTTTGTTTCTTAATGGTTCACTAGTTTCATGGAAAAGTAAAAACAAAATACCCTTTCTAAGTCTAGTGCATAGGCTGAGTATAGAGCAATGGCCTCTGCTACTTCAGAAATTGTTTGGGTCTTGAAAGTTTTAAAAGATCTAAACTGGGAACATTTTTTGCCAGTAAAACTATTTTGTGATAGTCATGTTGCATTTAAAATTGCAGCTAATCCTGTTTTTCATGAGAGGACTAAACACTTGGAAATTGACTTACATTTTGTAAGAGAAAAAATTTTGGCTGGAGTTATCAAAACAGAAAAGGTTCAGTCTATTAATCAGATAGCTGATATTTTTACTAAAGGCCTTGATAAGCTGCAACATGAGAAACTGGTTTCTAAACTGGGTCTTTATGATATGTTTCAGGTTTGAGTTAAGGGGGATGTTAAAATATAACTCAATATCTGAAACATTATATTGTAGGGACTAATATTGTGCATTTTGTATTCTCAGTTGTAAGCTATTTTGAAGTTTGGTGGAAAGATGAAAGATTGTTGATAGTTGAAGGGGATTTTGTGCTATATCTAGAAAGATGCAGTCAAGATCAGTCAAGGCTATATATACTCTCAACCCTTCTAGGGTTTCATATCTTTTCATTATCTCTGTGTGAAGATTACTGTAATCTTCTCTCAACCAAAACTATTGTCTCATTGCTTTAGAGTGATTGCGAGGTTTCTTGGTTTGTAAAGACTATTGATAATTAGTCAATAGCCTTCCACCTGAGTAGCAGTGGGAAGGATTGTGTCGTATTCAGTTGTTTCTGGTTCATGTGATATTTCTGGGTTGTTCTGATTGAGATCAGTTGCTTATTGATCTGTGTAGTTTTGGTTGAATAAAAGAAGTTGTTTTGAATTTAGATTCAAGATCTGTTGTTGCTTTAAATTGTGTTTTCCTACAAGTAGTAGTAGTAGTAGTAGTAACAAATTTAACCCGCAAAGCAGGGGCGGAGCCAGGATTTCAAGTTAGGGGGCGAATTTTTTTTTATATCATAGTTCGAAGAAATGTAGCAAAACATTAAATTCCTTAAAACTAGACGAAGAACCAAATATCTCATAAAAAAAAGAAGTACCGCCATAAACTAAATTAACTTACATCATACCTCATCAATCTTAATAGAATTCCAATGACCCTGACTTTTAATCCTTTATGTCATGAACTAACCTGCCATTGAAAAAAAATATTTACGATATAAAAACATAACCTTTTCTGTCATTAATAAGTAATTCGTTTTAAGAATAATGACAAGAAACTTTACCTTGCGCTTCTTCATCATTTGGACACGTGTTTGTGATTTGGAGTAAAAGTCATCCATTAATTTCTCTATACAAAGGGTACCAACAATCTCCCTTTCGATGCTAATAATCATACTACTTTTAAGAAAGTCATCACTCATGGTACTACGTAGTCTTGTTTTCACAAGTTTCATCTTTGAAAAAGCTCTTTCAGATGTTGCAGTTGAAACAGGAAGAGTTAATATAAGACGAACCAATCTATCAATCAAGGGATACATTTCTGACTTCTCGGTTATTTGCAATCCTTTACACAACTCCGAAAGTGAACTAACATTCTTCAATCTTGGATCACTATCAAGCTCATAATGTTGCAACTCAAGTTTGAACTCAATTCTTTCTTGTTTGGTAAAATCCAATGGGTAGTACTTTGTTACAAGTTTACATATGTCATCAGCATTGAACGATTTCTTTGGATCCAGAGTAACACTAAGACGAAGAAGCTCTGAAATAGACTCATTAAATATGTTGTTTAACTCTTGCAACTGACTATCAATAGCAACTATAAACACATCTACCCGATAGTGATGCTCTACACTCACATCATCTTTCTTATGACGAGACTGAATCACATCTCTATAGGTGGTGTTCATATCAGGAATTGGAATGTTATGTTTGCCACAAAAACAAACAACTTGATCTAGAAGTGATTCCCACCCATTATCCCTTAGATTTTGAATCAATGTCTTCGTAGTTGAGGGGCCTTTTCCAACACAACTCTAGCCACATCCTCGTTATATGAAGCAATAAGTTTTACCAGTTCAAGATAATTTCCTCGATTTATTGAAGTGGGTCGTTCATCACTGCCCCTTAAAGGACATGTTTGTAATGTAAGCCACTTAGTAGAATCAATAGTTACTTTAAGTCGTAGCCTGTTATCCATTATTTCTTGTTCCATTTGCTTATCTATCATGTTCTCTATGTGGCATACTTTGTTTTTCAAATCTTCATAGCATCTGACTGAAAAATTATGAGCTAAGGCAGGAGTCTTACCTTCATGAGTGACGAAAGGACATTGTTTGCCACTATTAACCTTTCTCCAACTGTTAAAACCTTTTAGAGTAAATGTGTCGGATCCAACTCTCCCTATAGGCTTCCTACCAAAAAGATAACATGGGAAACAAAATGCAGCATCATTCTTATCAGAATATTCCAACCACCAAAATCTTTTAAACCATGTTGCTTGGAAGCTACGCTTATGAATACCACAAGGAGTAAGAGGATAATGTGCTTTAACAAGTTGATAAGGTCCAAGTCTAATATAGGTTCGTCTAATCTCATCTTGTTGGTTTCTGAGGATAACTTGATATCGAAGTCGCAAACCTGGATCACGAATCAAAGAGTCTAATTTGACCTCATTGGGATTAAATGTAGCATTTGTTTCAGGTTCAACTTGCACTTCATGTGGCTCTTCAACAACATTATCATCATTGGTTTGAGCTTGAGCTTGAGTTTCAGTCTCAATTTCGGGGTCCTGAACAACATCTTGTATTCGCTTGTAAAAATAATCAATTGTTCTCTTCTTACTCATGACTCCTAAGTCAACCTAACATCAAAATTTTTTTGTAACAAAAGTAAAATAAAAGTTAATACGGGCAATAATAGTCATCAATTAGTGAATAATGAATACCAATTTTTTCCATACTCTCGGTTAGGATTTATACAATTAAATTTTGCGTAATTAGTGAAAACAAATTTAACACAACTACACAAGCAATAATCATACAAATATATAATCAATTAATAGTCATCAAGTATTCAAGTGAATAAATAATCATTAAAGCTCTACAAAAACCTCTTGGTCCAATCGAATAATTCAAAAAACACAATACATAAAGTAGTAAATGTGATCATTGATGAAAACTAAATGTTAGTAAGCATTCAATACCTTAATAAATGAGATCAAAATTGTGCATTTGTGAATTGTGATCAATGATCGGATGGGGAGAATTGTTACAGTAAAAGACTTCCTCCTTTATTTTAGAAACTGATCGTATACTTATTTTGGGAGAGGCCGGCCTTTAGAAATATCAGATTTGGGCTATGTAAAATGGGCTTAACTGGGCTAGTTGGGGGCTAGCACCTGCTAGCTACCCCATCCCCTCCGCCCCTGCCGCAAAGGACGAAAAATACATAGGATTCACCTAGCTTGATGAAATGCATCTAAGTTTTTGCTAGAAAATACATTAGGCCATTAGGGTGCATCTAAAATATTAGAGTTGAATCTTATTAAAGTCGATGCATCTCAAATGTGTGGTTATAATTGTTTCTTAACCTTCTCATTTTAAAATTTCTTCTCATTTGATCCTAATTCAGTAAACCACATCCTTAAAATTACAAAAATATACTTTTGATGCCAGTTGGGTCTAGTCGGTGTAGTTGTCTTCAATCCTTCTCCACCTTTGTAATTCATCCTCCAAATCATACAAGTCATTCACTGATATATCCTCACTCCCCATCAATTCTTGATTTCTCCTTGCATCACGACTCACGAGCATATGCTTATTGAATTTTAGGACAAATTTTAGGACGATAATCATTTCTCAATGAATATTTGGTGGCGATTTGAGCATTCTACACAAAACTAAGAATAGGTAAACATTTACTAACAATTTTACATAAAGTTACACCACCTTCCTTTGTAACATCTTTATGAACAGAAACAAGTACAACAGTCAAAGCAAGTTAAGTGGACTGATGTAGCCACGTGATTGACCTGATCATTCATGAATGAGTCTTCGTTTATGCATGTATTTATGATTCTCAGATTTTGAGGATTTTTAAAAGAAAAGCAAGGTTTACGAGCAGGGTGTTCTGGAAGGTAACTTTTCTCCCTTATTAATCCACAAATATGGTGCATGCATGTTTTATGTAACAAACACCTGCAATGTGTCGGCAAAATGGAATCAGAATCAGTGCATGTTTTAAGTATGTTTAGCATTAAACAAATACCTTTTGTACCGTGATTAACCTCGTTCTTAAAACATATTACCTCAATGAATCATAAACACCTACAATGTGTCGGCAAAATGGAACAGAAACAAGTACTACAGTCAAAGCAAGTAATTAAGTGGACTGATGTAGCCACGTGATTAACCTCATTCATGCATGTGTTTATGATTCTCAGATTTTGTGGATTTAAAAGAAAAGCAAGGTTTAAGGGTAACTTTTGTCCCTTATTAATCCAAAAATATGTGGTTCATGCATGTTTTATGTAACAAACACCTGCAATGTGTCGGCAAAATGGAATCAGAATCAGTGCATGTTTTAAGTATGTTTAGCATTAAACAAATACCTTTTGTCCCGTGATTAACCTCGTTCTTAAAACATATTACCTCAATGAATCGTAAACACCTGCAATGTGTCGGCAAAATGGAACAGAAACAAGTACTACAGTCAAAGCAAGTAATTAAGTGGACTGATGTAGCCGTGATTAACCTCGTTCATGAATGAGTTTTCTTTCATGCATGTGTTTATGATTCTCAGATTTTGTGGATTTAAAAGAAAAGCAAGGTTTATGGGTAACTTTTGTCCCTTATTAATCCAAAAATATGTGGTTCATGCATGTTTTATGTAACAAACACCTGCAATGTGTCGGCAAAATGGAATCAGAATCAGTGCATGTTTTAAGTATGTTTAGCATTAAACAAATACCTTTTGTCCCGTGATTAACCTCGTTCTTAAAACATATTACCTCAATGAATCATAAACACCTGCAATGTGTCGGCAAAATGGAACAGAAACAAGTACTACAGTCAAAGCAAGTAATTAAGTGGACTGATGTAGCCACGTGATTAACCTCGTTCATGAATGAGTTTTCTTTCATGCATGTGTTTATGATTCTCAGATTTTGTGGATTTAAAAGAAAAGCAAGGTTTATGGGTAACTTTTGTCCCTTATTAATCCAAAATATGTGGTTCATGCATGTTTTATGTAACAAACACCTGCAATGTGTCGGCAAAATATATGGAATCAGAATCAGTGCATGTTTTAAGTACGTTTAGCATTAAACAAATACCTTTATGTTAGACTGGTATCCGATGCTTAGCACTGTAGTACTTTGTTTGCTCTTTACATATATTTTCAGCAATTTGGGCTCAAAACAATAACACACCATTACTTGATACAAGCTTTCATATTAGGCTTCTCTTTCACTCAACCTTTTTTTTACTCGCAATGGTATGAATTCCCTCCCCTTTCTGTGTGCTTAAAATTTTTTTAGTGTCCATGATCTTACTGAAATAAATACAACAGGATAAGAGCATCATGCTATCGGGACCATGGGGAGGAAATGGAGGGAATCAATGGGATGATGGCATACACAGTGGGATTAGAGAGATCACTCTTGTATACGGTAGTTGCATAGACTCTATTCATGTGACATACGATAACAATGTTAAACCTTTACTGGCTGAAAAACATGGAGGCGCGGGTGGAACCAAAAATGCTCAGGTACAACATATTGGCGAAAAATCTTAGTGTACGTTATTCTCAACTGTATGTAGATTAATGCAGTTTAATATGGATCAATTTCAGATTAAGCTGCAGCTTCCTGAGGAGGTTTTGATAAGTGTTAGTGGGCACTATTGCCCCGTGGTCTATGGAGGAGGCCCTGTGATTCGATCACTCACTTTCAAGAGCAACCAAAGGACATATGGGCCGTTTGGGGTTGAAGAAGGCACACCCTTCAATTTCTTGACAAATGGAGGCCACATTGTAGGTCTATATGGAAGAAGCGGGTGGTTTCTGGATTCACTCGGGTTTTACTTATCACCCCCTAAACCAACCCTGTTCCAGCGAATCCAGATGATGTTTAAAGGATTTAACCCTTTTGCTATGAAAGATGGTGCCAAAAGGCTTGAAAGGTTATAAAGTTAGGGCATATTAGCATCTACATATCATATAATATGTTGTTGACGTGATGTTTTCTTTAGCCTTTTTCGTGTATGGCATAAGTTCCTTTCTGTTGTAACAATATCTAGTCTAAAAGCATAGACACTAAATAAAAGAATCTCTCAATATTTGGTTGCAGGGTCAAGTTTTCGACGACACTTTGTATGCAATGATTCAGCTAATATATAATAAAACAGATCCTGGAATCTACTTTTCATTGCCATCGAATCACCAAACAACAATTCAAAATTAATAAAAAAATAATAATAAAAATAAAAAATAAAAAATAAAACGATATCACGTATCATCATCTGAGCTCCAAGTACTATTCACAAATCATGTCCTGGGTTGAACCTTATAATTATTTTCAATAGCTCTTTGCTACAACTTAGCAATGCATTATAAATTTGACTGCAGTTATCAAAATCAAAAGAGCGTTTGTATAGTGATTGGAGATGCTTCACTACTAAAAGTTCGATAATCAGTTCTTATTCGCCAAAATTCAAGAGTAGTTCAGTTGTAAAAGAACCTCAAAATAATCAGACTTAAATTTTGTTGCACTATACTCAAATACTTCAAACAAATTATCAACTACTTGAAAACGCGCCTTATAAATAAAATTTCAAACACCACATATATGCAAATTCATTAATTTTTGCTTATAAGTGTTAGTTCCGGGGTTCTAGAATAGTGTCTAATCTATATGTATAAAGAAACAATCGGTAAACCGGACTACAACTTATTGCGTTGAGTTGAGTGCTCTCTATCCTTAAAGCAATTTCGCCCCTTCCATTTCAATAGAACACGCGTGCTAAGGGTTATTGGTGAATCACTTCCAAAGATAAAACAAAGCAACGTGTAGTGCTCCTTATCAACAATCCACGGTTGGTGATAAGCCGGTAGAACTACTGAGTTTCAAGGTTTTCTGGACACTATCGAAGTTGTTCCTCGAGTAACGCAGACAATAGCAATCTGGTGTGATAAGAGATGGTTTCGGTGTGTTAAAGTGTGTGTTTTTTCTGACCAAAAAAGGCAGGGATCTCGCTGTATATATTGTCCAACTGGTGGCTGTTCGTAACAGTCACAATGGTTCACCAAAAGGTGCTAATAGCGACGACTTAGCAACAGAAAGACCGTCGCTAAACTGATACAGCTTGAATTAGTTGCGATGGTTCGGTCACTAACATCATTCAAACGAATCACCGCGATCTTTACGAGTAGGTGTGTCTTCACAATAGTTATGGTTCATAGCGACGTTTGAGACACAAAAGTTGTCGCTAATAGCCATTTCATGGTTAAACACCAAAACACAACAAAACCCTTAATTTCCTTCGTAAGACTCAAACCAAAATGATTTCAACATAGTGTATTTTGAAAATTTCCCCAACAATCCCCCACCATTTTCAAAATAGACTCAGTTTTGAAAATATGGACACGACACGACCTAACTAGATTCCGAAAACCTTAGGGATGTTATTCATAAATAAAGGTGTAATATTACACCTTGAACCTTTACGTAGTGAAAGCGCTCAAGTCTAACTAGGATAAGAATGGTTGAACCAAAGTCATTGAACCATCTTCCTTTATATGTTAGACGGAAACGCCCTACACATATCCTTCCTCTCATTGATTCAATCACGTGAAGATTAGACCCTTAGACTTGGCCATGGGTCGGCATATTGGTTTCTCAGAATGTTTCAGAGCCAAGCCCTTGATCTCCTTTGAAGTGGCCTCACTTCTACATTCAGATAGGTGGCTAATCAAAAGTGTTCCCATAACTAAAAACACCCCAACATAAAAATGTGTTATAAGTCCATTAAGAATTAAAATTCAACCTCCAACTTCATTAAGTTCCAAGTTCCACTAAGCCTGGGATAATGTGAGTACTTTTAAGAATTAAAATGTCACAGAACTTCAGTCACGTTCGGATGATGTACTTTTAGTTGATCTCGAGACTTGGTGAAATACCAATCGTCATGGGTGACTATTTTTATGTGGGCTTAATCCCATCCCTCATATACTTCAATCAGTTTATGTACAACAAGTTCTTACTCGATTGTAAAAACTAATGGTGATCACCCTAGCCTATCTTTACAAACTGATTGAGTTTCATATGGCTAATTCCAATACTTTGAGAATTGACATGTAAACATAATTGACGACTTGACATTGTCGTTGTACAATTATTATTACCAAGGAATTAGCCTTTATGATTTGTTTATAGAGTTCCTTTATATATTTTTCTTGTTTGAAAAAACCATATTATGACAACATGCCATATATAGTAAAACTTGTTATAAACAAGCTTCTTCGATCCTAAGACTTCACCCCCAGCAAGTGTTGATAACTAACAACTTGTGGATGCACATGAAAGTCTTCTTAACCAATAATGCAAATGGCATCAATATATCCTTATGACACTAAGCAAACGTCTTTGCTTTATAAAACCAAATTTCATGGATTTCTTCAGGAAATTAAATACTTGGTTTACCATATCCAAATGTGCTTTTATGATGTGTAATCAACTAGTCATAATGTGCTCAACCAATCATTTTGGGATTATGATTGAACAAGATTACCAAATCTTCTGAACGTATTCCAGATAGATCTTGGTCTTGATTGCGGCCACGCAAACATCTTGTCAACCCTACGAGGGGCCCGGTAGTATTAAACTTCAAAAATAATTTGAAGGAACAAATTCTTTCTTGACTACAAGCAAAACCCATGAATTTTGCAACACTTCTGAAAACAATCCTTATAGCTACCGGTTATGTATAGCGGTAAATTGCTTTACAGAAATGCACTACATCCATGACAACTCTTCCCTTATCCTTTTGGGATTATACTCTTGAAATTGATGTTCGCATTTTGAATATTGTTTCAACGAAGAAGTTGATAAGACTCCAAATGAATTATGGAATGGGAAAGCTCCCAACTTTTCTTACTTAAAGGTTTGGGGTTGTGAGGCGTTTGTTAAATGTGACTCACCTGATAAACTCCAACAAAGATCTGTTAAGTGTATATTCGTTGGATACCTAAAAGAAACGATGGGTTACTACTTTTACTTCCCACCTGAGAATAAAGTCATTGTGGCTAAGTATGAAGATTTCCTTGAAAGGAGTCTCATATCTCAAGAATTCAGTGGGAGAGTTTATGATCTGGAAAATGATCATGAAGATACATCACCTTCTGAAAACACTAGCCAACTTCAAGCGGAGCCTGAAAGTTTGAGTGCTCCACCTGAAGTTATTCCCATTCGTAGGTCTGAAAGGACTATACGTACACCAGAACGTCTATGTCTTAACGTAGAAGTTGAGGAAAATATGTTAGGGGATCTTAGTGAACCCGCTAACTATAAAGCGGCTATGGCTGATCCTGAAAAGGACAAATGGCGAGTTGCAATGACTGCGGAAATGCAATCCATGAAAGATAATGAAGTCTGGATTGAAATAGACCTTCCTCCTAACGCTAAAGTCGTTGGAAGTAAGTGGCTCTTCAAGAAGAAAACTGACATGGATGGCAATGTACACACCTATAAGGCTCGTCTGGTAGCTAAAGGCTTTACTCAAACCTATGGGGTTGAGTACGAGGAGACCTTTTCTCCTGTAGCAGACATAAGAGATATTAGGATTCTCATAGCTATAGCAGCATACTATGATTTTGATATTTGGCAAATGGATGTCAAAACCGTCTTCTTAAATGGTCGCCTAGATGAAGACATCTATATGGCGCAACCTGAGAGGTTTGTGAATCCACAATTTCCTGAACGAGTATGCAAGCTTCAAAGATCCATTTATGGATTGAATTCAAGCATCAAGGCAATGGAATAAAATATTTGATGAAGAAATCAAAAGGTTTGGATTTACTCAGATTCTTGATGAGCCATGTGTATACCATAAAGCTAGTGGGAGTAATGTTACTTTCCTTATCCTATATGTCGATGACCTATTAATCATGCGAAGTCATATACCAATTTTAAATGAGGTAAAGTCTTATCTTGGTAAATGTTTTTCTATGAAGGATTTAGGGGAAGCAACATACATCCTTAGAATCAAGATCTATAGAGACAGATCTAAGCGGTTGATTGGATTAAGCCAAAGTGCTTACATTGATAAAATATTGAAGAGATTCAATATGAAAAATTCCAAGAATTGATATTTGACAATGCAAGTATATCATGGCTTAAGTAGCAAATCATGTGCTTCAACACCTGCAGAGGTGGCACGCATGAAGAGAGTCCCTTATGCTTTGGTTGTGGGATCTATTATGTATGCGGTGATATGCACAAGACTTGATGCGGCGTTTACTCAAAATATGACCAGTCGATATCAACAGAATCCAGTTGAACTCCACTGGACTGCTGTTAAACATATTCTCAAGTACTTAAGGGATACAAGAGATATGTTTTAGTGTATGCGGGAAATCCAGAAGCAGAGCTTGATGTTACAGGTTTCTGCGATGTGTCCTGGCAAACTGATAAAGATGATACGAAGTCTCAGACGGGATATGTCTTTATAGTCAATGGAGGAGCAGTAGATTGGAAAAGCAAGAAGCAGAGTGCAATTGCGATGTCTACTACAGAAGCTAAGTACATAGCTGCTTCAGAAGCTTCCATGGAAGCTGTTTGGATTAGGAAGTTCATTTCACGGCTTCGAGTTATGCCTTTAATTGAAAATCCTATTAACATGGATTGCGACAATTCTGCTGCAATTACATTCGCCAATGAACCTGGAGTTATGAAAGGCCAGAAACTTTCCTTGGCGATATCACTATGTTTAAGAACAAGTCGAGATAGGTGAAATCGAGATACTCAAAGTTCACACAGATGATAATCTAGCTGATCCCTTAATGAAGGCTTTACATGGTGAAAAGCTTAATCAACATGCTAATAGCATTGGACTTTGTTTAGCAACTAGTTTCATGCCTATCTGTGATTAGTATTTGGATAAAGGATATTGTAAACAGTTATTACTTTAATGAAATAAAATATTTGTTATGTTTATTTTTCATTTATAATATTGTATCCTATATTTGCATATTTAAATCTGTGAATAGCTTATGTTATTCTAAACAGTCCGTTGTCAATCAATGATATGGGAATGAATTAAGACAAATCTGAATTTTGGTTAAAATATACTTAAGTATATTGATGCGTTGACATGCCAAATTCACATGATATTCTATGGAATGAATATAGGACTTATCTCAACCACAAGATTGTACTTTATGGATCTTGCCATCAAGTAAATCATGAATAGTTGTCCTCAGACTTGAGATGAATGTAGTGCATTTTTGTAAAGCAATTTACGGCTATACGTAACTGGTAGCTATAAGGATTGTTTTCAGTAGTATTGAAAAATTCATGTGTTTTGCTTGTAGTCAAGAAAGAATTTGTTTCTTCAAATTCGTTTTGAAGTTTAATAATAGTGGGGCCCTCGTAGGGTTGACAAGATGTTTGCCTGGCCGCGCCCAAGATCTATCGAGAATACGTTCAGAAGATTTGGTAATCTTGTTCAATCATAAACAACGAGAAACGGAATAGTTAAATAATGGAATGACTACGATCCATATCCAAATTTAACGTGGTATTAGAAACAAAAGGATAAGTATGATGAATAATTCGTCAAAAGATTTTTCCAGGAACCATACTCGAGTTGTACTGGGGGCATTGGCGTGTTGCTAGACGCTAACCAATATCATTACACATATTAAGACATGTCCAAGTGGCAGCTGTAAGTTTATGGACGTTAATTGATATTGTGTATGATCGGATTCGAACTCGAGACCACGGGATTACACACTTTACGTGTGAGATTTAATGTTCAAATAATTAATGGAAAATGTTACGGTTAATTAGTAAATGCACAATAACGACTAACGAGCGTTAAGTAATTTACGATAATTGACTAACTTTCGTTAAATATTAAAGAGAAGGACTAGAGTGTAAATTAGAGGTCAAGAAGGATCTGGAAACCCTCTTGGGGTGTTTGACCGATCGATTAGGGGGGATGGGGAGACCCAATCCAACCCTAACTTGTCCTCTAAGTTTCTACACTATATAAACAAGGCTTGGGGTTCATTATTGGCGACTCTTATACACATAACAATACCCTAAACCTTTTTCCTCTCTCCTTTTTGTGGTATTCGGCCAATCAAACAACCCTTTAGGGGTGTTTGATTTTTGCTTATCTCACACAAGACGTTTTGGTTTTGTTATTGTGTTTATTAGAACTAGCATTCTCATTAAATCAGTATTACTACGTGTGTACAAGAACGTGGTGCAAACACATTATTATTTGCATCTTGGTTTGAATCGAAAAACAGTAAGGGTCGATTCTTTAAACCACATAAACCCTAATTAGGGTTCTTCCTCGATCCGATTTTTGCTACTACTAAAAGGTACGCATACTATTTAAATTCGGTTAATTAATTGCAATTATATGTTTAAGTCTTCCTCTTGCGTGCTTTGATGTTTATGTGATTTAATTTATGTATGACATACTATTAAAATTCTAACACATACACCATTTCAGCCTAATTAACCGTGACCTTTACGAATATGTGCGTCTTTAGAATAGTGATGGTTCATTAGTGACGGTTTTCTGACAGAAAAACTGTCGCTATAGCCATATCGTGGGTCAAATACCAAAACGCAGCAAAACTTTTAATTTCCTTCCTAAGACTCAAACCTAAAATGATTTCAACATAGTGTATTTTGAAAATCTCCCCAGTAAGTGGCCATAAAGGTAAAGACCATATGAAACATCGATTAATTAGTCAAATCCAAATTTACATAAACTCAACAAGTCTCCTATCCAAATCATCCATCTAAAAGGATTTGTGTGCAAACAACACGACAAATTTCACACTTGCCCTCACAGAAATGCTAAAGGGTCACACCAGTGCACGCTAAACAGAATAACCAATCGGAAATAAGAAACGAGTTCACGAAATGAAATGAGAGTTAAGAGGAAATGAAAATATGGAGTTATTTTCATTTTAGGGTTAAAAGGTAATTATCCGAAGTTTAATATTTATCCAGGATAAATATTAAAGAGTAATAAATTGACAAAAGACAAAACAACAAACCCCTAGGGGTTGTTGTTGATCGGTTCGACCGAAACCCCAAGGAGGGTCGTTTGACTTCTTATCAAACTTGAATACTTGTGCAACAAGTATTCTAGAACCTCTTAAAAACCTTATAATTAATACAAAGGCCTCTTAAGGAATTCTCATAACTCTTCCAATATCTCTAAAAATCCCTCACCTCTCTCTCTTGTTATGCGTTCGACCGAACCAAAGGGATTAAACCCTTTGGTCGATCACAACATCAACCCTAAGTCGACTTTGGGTATTTACCCAGTTTCGTGCTCGCCTAACTAGCATAAGTTTGTAGCCTTAGTTCTACTTGTGCACTAAGTGATAATCCCCAAGAAACCCTAATTGTGATCGTGTGGCATCAAGAAGATCAAGAAGGTGTTTCATGCAGCAAAAAAGGTTAAAGAAGCTTACGTAAGCACCCTTTATACGTGTTAGATTAGGTTATATTATTGTTTAGTAGATCTGGACTTAGGGTTTTGGTTTGCATGGCTTTAAGTGTTTATTTTTCGCTGTGCATATTTTATAGCTGTGTGGATGACCACTTGAACCCTAAAACCTCAACCTTCTCACTCCTATTCACAGCAATTGGATGCCCCATGGCCAGGGTATACCAACACTTCCAAACCATAATCATCACTCATCAGCCACGAGCTGCATCAAACTATTAACCTCCCATTCTAGAGTCGATAAACTTGCACTTTCCACTATTGAACTCTCAATTAACTCAACCTGCACTTCCGTATTCACTAACTGCTTTCAAACTGATGCATAGTCTCACCCATCTTTTGCAAATTAACGACGTTCAAATTTAATTCAAGTATCTTCACAATCGATCCAATAGAGTTACAAACTGCTGTCAGTTTTGATTTTCTGTCGAGACGTGTAACAACTGCGTTGAGGCAAGAGGATAACCGGGGGTAACTCATTTGTTCGACAGATTGCTTTTTATACTTTAATTTTGCATTTATCCTGATATCATATGCTTAGAAGAGTTTTAGAACTAATTTTAGGACGATATATCATTTGTCAATGAATTTTCGGTGATTATGTGAGTTTTATACATAAATTTAAAAAACTGTGTTGATTAATGTAGGACGTTATTCAGAATTTAATTAAAAGTTATCTAGACTTTGTCTTAGTATTAATCTTAGTAATAATTATTTTGAATACTCTATGATCTTGTTTCATGAAAATTTTATGTGTATCACTGTTAGCTCACCATTGCCAGCCACCACTTCCACTCACCACCCAAATCTTAGAATCATCAATAAATGCAGAAAAAATCATTCTTAAAAAAATGTAAATCACTTGGCAACTTTAATCCATATACCTTTCTTTGATTGTAGTATCTGTTTCGGTTCATAATGAAGTTACAAAGAAAGGTGGTGTGGCGTCTAAAGGAGTTGAAACTGGAAATATCTCAGAATCTTGGCAAGATTTGTATGCAAAAGAAAAGTGGGATTTATGAGCAGGGTGTTCTGGAAGGTAACTTTTCTTCCTGTTCTTTCAATCAAATGGTACATGTTTTATACAATGGAAATAGTAATAATGCATGGTTTATGATGTAATGGAATTAGTAATAATGCATGATTTATGTATGCTTAGCATTAGACAAATACCTTTATGCTTGACTGGAATCGGATGCTTACCTCGATAGTACTTTCTTTGCTCTTTGTATATATAATAAGGAATCAGATGCTTAGCTCGGTAGTACTTTGCTCTTTATATATATAGTAAGCAATTGGGTGCAAAACAATCAAACAGAAATATCTGGTACAAGCTACACGTAGCTAAATCGTTCTTTGCAGGCTACTCTTTTAGACAATATCTTTTTCGACTCGCCATGGTCTGATATCCCTTACCATATGCTTAATTTGATCTAAAACTTACTTGAATCCCTCTACTAACCATCTTTTTCTTAAATTTTCATGCATGATCTCGATCATTTGTTTAGATACAGAAGGAGAAGAGCATACTATATGGACCATGGGGAGGAAACTACGGGAATCATTGGGATGATGGAGTGCACGATGGAATTAGAGAGATCACTCTTATATACAGTAGTTGCATAGACTCGATCCGTGTGACATATGATGACAATGTTAAACCCTTACTGGCTGAGAAACATGGAGGCATGGGTGGAACCAAAAGTGCTCAAGTACACAATACTCCCGACAAATCTTAGTATACTTTATCATAAATTTTATATGAAATAATGTGATTTCTTATGGATTAATTTCAGATTAAGCTGCGATTTCCTGAGGAGGTTTTGTTAGGTGTTAGTGGGCATTATTATCCTGTGGTCTATGGAGCCGGCCCTGTGATTCGATCACTCACATTTAAGACCAACCAAAGGACATATGGGCCATTTGGGGTTGAGGCAGGGACACCCTTCAATTTCTTGACAAATGGAGGCTACATTGTAGGTCTTTACGGAAGAAGCGGATGGTTTCTGGATTCACTCGGGTTTTATGTATTGCCCCCAAAACTAACACTTTGCCAAAGAATCCAGATGAAGTTTAAAGGATTTAACCATAGCAAAGGTGGTAAACATAACAAAACCAAGAGGCTCGAAAGGTTATAGAGTTAGGGCGTATGAGCATATATATATATCATATATGCGTTTGGTGTTGTGTTTTCTTTAGCCTTTTTCGTGTAGTGAGTAAGTTCCTTACTATTGTAACAACATCTAGAAACATAAAGACACTACATAAGAGTATTTCTCATTGTTCGATTGTACACTTTGTATGCAATGATTTCGCTAATATACTATAAACCGGATACTAGAATCTAATTTTCATTATTGATATTGAATCACCAAACAACAATTCTAAATAAAAATAAACGGCATTATGTTTCATCGTGTGAACTCCAAATACAATATTCACATATCATGTCCAGGGTTGAACTACATTTGCAATAGCTCTTTGCTACAATTTAGCATTGCATACTGGCTCTTTTGTTTCTGGTGGCCCAAATTTCAATCTAGTTAACTTGTAAAAGAACCGCAAAATAATCAGGATTCAATTTTGTTGCAGCTACCCATAAGGTGATTATTTGACCCCTTAATAATCATATAATAGAAATCTATTTCGCACCTTTTAATGAAAATTTTTAACACCACATGTATGCAAATTCATTAGTTTTCACTTTCAATTGGCATAAAAGTTATAGATCAGTCAAATTCAAATTTACATAAACTCAATCCCAAAACAAATATAGTAAATCATAAACAAGCATAATTCGAACAAACATAAATTTACCCACGGGCTTTATGCTCAGCAAGTGATCTCCCACCCAAATCATCCTCATCAACCTTCTCATTCCTCTCCAAAGCAACTGTATTCCTCCTGACCTGTGGCAACCCAACCAACACTTTCAGACCATAATCATCAGCTACCTGCTGCATCAAACTCTTAACCTTCCCTTACGGAGTACTCTATAAACTTTTTTTCCCGCCATCAAACGCTCCATAATCTCAACTTGCACTTCCATATTCACTAACTGATCCATAGTCTCACTCATCTTCGGCAAATTACCAGCATTTATAGTCGACCAAGTGACTTCACAACGGACCCCATACAGTTACTAACTGTTGTCATTTTTGTATGTATTGAGACGTGCTCGGTTCATTTTTGCGTGTGACTTCACACCAGATTTTAGGATGATAAATAATTTGTCAATGAATATCCGGTAATAATGTGAGATTTCTATTAAAAATAATAAAAAGATATGTAAAACATTTAATAACAAATTTAAAGTTAATAGCTAGGTTGATTAATGCAGAAATTTATTTAGAATTTAGTTTAGTCTTAGACTCTTAGTAATAATTTATTTTGAATACTCTGAATTTGTTTCAGTTAAGTTTGTGGGTTCCCGACTCGACATTGTGAGCCGACTAATCCCATGGAAACTACCCTTTTTGATAGCCCGAGTCGCGCAGGTGAACCTTCGTGGCCAATGGAGGATTAATTTTCTCCCTGGGTTAGAACCTAAGAACTCTAGGCACTTTCGCCCTAAGAGGCTAAGCCCTTACCATTGGGTCCCCCATTGGCTATATATGTTCAATAATATGCGTACTTATATGCAAAACTAATAAAATGTGGCTCAGCCTTACGAGACCCTCTGCACCCACCACCCAAATCTGAGATTATAAGCAAATCGTTAAAGGTAAATCACGTGGCCACTTCAAACCACTTACCTTGCTTGTATTGTAGTATTTGTTTTTGTTCTAAAAAGATGTTACATAGGAAGGTGCTGTGGTGTCTAAAGGAGCTGAAACTGGAAATATCTCAGAATCTTGGCAAGATTTGTATGCAAAAGAAAAAGCAAGATTTATGATCAGGGTATTCTGGAAGGTAACTTTTTTCCCTATTAATTCACAAATATGGTGCATGTTCAATGTAAAGGAATCAGATCGAAACGATGCATGTTTTATGTAATAGAATCAGAAACAGTACGTGCATGTTTTATGTATGCTTAACATTAAACAAACACTTTTGCGTTGGAACGGAATTAAATGCTTACCTCGATAGTACTTTATTTGCTCTTTATATATATATACACTAAGTAAGTGGGTGCAAAACAATTAAACAGAAATATTTAGTACAAGCTACATTTGGCTACATTGTTCTTTGAAGGCTACATCGTCTGACAACAAATAATTTTTTTGATTCACCATGGTATGATATCCCACACCATATGCTTAACTTGATCTAGAACTTGTTTTAATGCCTTACTAACCACCTTTTTCTTGGAATTTTCAAACACGGTCTCATTTGTATAGATACACCAGGAGATGAGCATACTATATGGACCATGGGGAGGAAACTACGGGAATCATTGGGATGATGGAGAACATGATGGAATTAGAGAGGTCACTCTTATATACAGTAGTTGCATAGACTCGATCCGTGTGACATATGATGACAATGTTAAACCCTTACTGGCTGGAAAACATGGAGGCATGGGTGGAACCAAAAGTGCTCAGGTACAAGTTTCTGGCCAAATCTTGGTATACTTATCTTAAATTGTATATGAAATAATGTAAATTCTTATGAATTAACTTCAGATTAAGCTGCAATTTCCTGAAGAGGTTCTAATAAGTGTAAGTGGGCACTATTGTCCTGTGGTCTATGGAGCCGGCCCTGTGATTCGATCACTCACATTTAAGACCAACCAAAGGACATATGGGCCATTTGGGGCTGAGGCAGGGACACCCTTCAATTTCTTGACAAATGGAGGCTACATTGTAGGTCTTTATGGAAGAAGCGGGTGGTTTCTGGATTCACTCGGGATTTACGTATCGCCCCCTAAACTAACCCTTTCCAAAAGAATCCAGATGAAGTTTAAAGGATCTAACCATAGCAAAGATGGTAAACATAATAGAACCAAGAGGCTTGAAAGGTTATAAATTAAGTTAGGACATATGAGCATCTATATATCATATATGCGTTTGGTGTTGTGTTTTCTTTAGCCTTTCTCATGTATTGCGTAAGTTCCTCACTATTGTAACGATATCTAGAAACATAAATTAAAGACACTAAATAAGAGAATCTTTTATTGCAGAAGCTGCGGTAAATTTTTATCTACACTTGTAATGATTGTACGAATGTACCATAAACCCAATTCTAGAATCTGTATACATTGTTATTGAATCACTAAACAACAATTCTATATAAAATTAATGACATCACCAGCGGAATGTAACATCATCTTAACCCAAATACAATATCTACATATCATGTCCCAATTAGACTAAAGTACTAGCTATTCCGAATAACCACTTACTACGATATATCATCACATTTCAAATGTAATTTACAAGCAATAATCAAAACCAAACGAGTTGTTTAAATAGTGATGCAGTAATCAAAATCACTACAGTATACTTCGTATTTTTTGTTGCAGGCACCCTTAATGTGATTATCCAAAAGCGATAATATGACCCCCTCAATAATCATATACAGCAATCAAAATCGGTTTCACTATGCTCAGACTGATCTCAACTACTAAACACGCAGCTTATGAACCAAATTTCAAACATGAGATATATGCAAATTCACTAGTTCTAAGTATCACAAAATGTAAACGGCAAACAAAACATTGACTAATCAAATCCAAATTTACATAAAACCATACTCAATCCTAAAGAGCACAAATCCTAAATCATAAACAACCATAAATTTACCCTCGGGCTATAAGCTCAGCAAGTCGCCTACCCAAATCATCCTCCTCCCCTACAACAACTTTCTCACTCCCTTTCACCACATGCCCGGCCACTTTCGGCAACCCAACCGACACTTCCAAACCATACTCCTCCGCCACTTGTCGCATTAAACTAATAACCGAAAGGTTATGGATATAAATTAATATTAGTATGACCGGATTCGAATTCGAGACTTCGGATTGCACATTACGTATGAGAATCAATGTAAATAATAATTAATATATTAAATGTAATATTTAATTATTGATCACAAATAAATACTTAACGATAGTTAATATTTAACGAGTTTTGATTATCGGTCGTTAAATGTCAACGGGATATGAAGAAAAGTTAACAAGCCAAGAGAAGATTTTAGGAACCCTTTTTTGGGCTTGTGTTTGGCCGAAATTATGGAATCCCACATCGGAAACCATAGTAATTTTGACATCTACCATAAGGCCATAAATACATCCCCATGTATTCATCCTTTGATACACTAGATTTCAATAGAAGGCCAAACTTCTTCTTTCTTTCCTCTTGTTCTTGGTCAACGAGTAAAACCCCATTGTAAGGGATTTACGAGTGACCTTGAGCATAACAAAGGTGTTTGGTTAATCTATTGTGATCAAGAACCTAGCTTTTCTCATTGATTCGCTACTAATACGTGTGTACAAGAACGAAGAGCAAATACACTTGTGTTTGCATATCTTGGTGGCTCGATAAGGGTTTTGGTCGACATTCATAAACCCTAATTTATTAGGGTTTAGGGTTTCTTGTTCTTGATCTTAATTTGGGGTTTTTCCGTAAACCCTAATTGCATTGATTCGCAAAAGGTACGCATATACTTTTAATTCGGTTAATTAATTTACAAGTATTATTCCTATTACTTCCGCTGCATGCTTTGATGATGTTTACGTGTTTTCTATAATTGTTATGATTAGTAAAACCCAACAGTGGCATCAAGAGCCGTTAATACGTTGTAATTAATTACCGAAACACATAAAAATTGAATCTTTTTTATTATTACATCCTTTTATTGGTTTCTAGGGTTTTGAAAATTGGAACCCTAATTGTTTTTTATAAGGGTCGATCACCCTTTAATTTTTTAATTAGGTTTTAATTTTTGTAAAACTTGTAGAAACCCTAGGATTGCATGTATATTTTTATGTAGTTATTATGAATAATTGTTATGTGCCATGATAATATGCGTATCTTGGGATTATAATTGTTTTGAGGAATCCATGGTGGAACATGCATGTTTTGCCATGGATTATTGTTTTATTAATTGTTAAGTAATATACACATGTTTATTGTTTGATAATTATTGAATTGGGGAAGACCTCAATATATCTAATAAAAATTCGTTATGTGCTATATGGTATATTATTGACTTTGGCTTATGCAATCGACTTGTCGATGCATGTGGCTCATCTACCTTGTAGGTGAAAGCCCTAGTTGATGTATGCATTATTTTACGCCTAGAATTGTTTATTAGGTTTTATCGAAAAAAATTATGCATGTGGCTAATAGTTTTTACATATGTTAATTGTTAAGTTATATGTATGTTATTTGAGTTCGTTTTAATTTTTATTAAAGTGCCTTTTGTTTATATTGTATGACACGTTAGTAAGCAAAAGGGTTTTTGAGAATAGAAAATTAAATGGACTAAATAATGGCGAAATTTGATTTGTTTTCTAAGTATAATTTTGAACTTTTAATCGATGATGCATTGTACTAAATGGTTAGAACGGCTCACCCAATAGAACAAACTCAAAGGGGTTTAAAGAAGTGCGCATAGTCACAATCGAAAGGATGTCTAAGGTTATGCTTGGCGCTTACACGGTCCTCCGCCTCCCACAATGCGTTCGATTGGAGCTACCTAGTATAACTATTCTATGTACGAAGCATCTTAGTGCAAAGTTGTAAGTTTCTCAACGATCGATTAAAATTTTGTAGAATTTAATCTTAGCAATTTAAAACTATGAGTAAGGTTTTGAAAATTTTTATGTTATAGAGATGTATGCATGCTTCTTTATACATAAGTTTTGATTACACGTCAAAAATTGTACCCTTTAAAATTTAAGTTTATGCCATCTAATGATATGAAACACTTGAAGTTGTAATTTAGTTATGTGAGACCTTGAGCTAGATTACAATGACAAGGTAAATCTTTATGTTGTGTGAGACCTCGACTTAATAATTTGCGTTTCTAAATTAGACAACTTAATTAAGTTAGTTAGTGAGACCTATAACTTAAGGCATAAGATGAGATAAAACATGCTTACATTTTGCATAATTGTTTGGCAAAATTGTAAATCCCATATTTTCTAGGAATTGAAAATTTGTTTGTCAATTATTGTTCTTCGACAATTACCTATTCTATACTTTCATCACTAGCAGATCAACTGATGTGGTGAAACTATGATAATGAGGGTCCTAGATTCAAGGAAAATTCTATGGTTAATATGAATATTGACCAAGGGTATTTTATTTTCTTGAAAGATTTAATTATCGAAAATACTAAAATTGAATTTTGTTAATTCTTTTGATTGTATTAATGCAACATTAAACCGTAAACGTGGTTTGGGCTTTGGTAAATTGATCTAGTTACTTTTCAAACAAATTTTGATCAAGAAAAATTTACTAAAGACAAACATAAACTCTTTTCCATGGAAGAAGAGTGAGACTCAATCCTATTCCTTTTCATGATTGAGAAAGGTATGTTAGGAAATTAGAATTGTCTAAATTCTAATATAACTCATAGCAACTTTAATAGTTAAGAAAATTGCACACCATGTTTTCCTTAAGAGATTTCATTACCCTCTGTTGGTGATTGAATTCTTATATGACATTTTGGTCAACTAGAAAACATGTTTGACATTTTATGAGTTATTAAATTAGAAGCTAGACTAATTACATAAAATTGGTAAAAGACAAACCAGATATTTTATCTAGTTGTTTTGCTTTGACCAATTAAAGGTGCTACACACCATTATGGGGATAGTAGACCTATTAAGGAAGAAATTGCATGCTCAATTTTTCAAGTTAATAGCATTGATGGATGATCCATCATCTTTAGAGTAGAATACACTCTTTTAGTACCTAAGTAATTGTTACGAATGGTCTTGCAAAGGAGTAACAACGTAATAGCACGCTATTTTCATCGGTTAATGAAACACTTACGTTGTTGTCAAATCCGATGGGAGTATGGTGTATTCTTGAATAAGACATTATTGTAATGTTGTCTAATTCGATGGGAGTTACAAGATTTTATATCTTGGTAGTAACTCGATTATTTCTAGAGTTTCTTGAAATAATACATTATGTTCAAAATGTAGACATTCATATTCTCAAGGATAGTCATGAACGTGTCCTTGATAATTAAGTGCTCCTACATCTACTTGTAATGCTTATATATCTACGACACTATCATATTGCTCACATAAACAAATGAATGTCATGGTGTTTATCTATTATATGATGTTGTTCTATGCACAAGTGGAGAAGTATATATTGTGTGCAAAGGAACAACACATACAAATATGATTAATGGATTCTCTTGATCGAAGGTAAGAGATTAACGTTCTAATAAGATTGTCTTGCTTAAAGAACATGTGTCAAGATTATAGCATAGACTACTTTTATGTCTTATGTAATTCAAATTATAGAAACACTTGAAGTAACATTTTAGGTTAAGTGAGATCTTGGCTAGATTGTAATCTCAGGTAAATCTCCACTTGTCGTGGGATCAAGTGGATGATTTTGCGTTTCTTAAGTTGGACACTTCAAGGATGACATAATTAAAATAAAGTAATCTAATGCTACTTTAAATATTTGTGTATTCTTGGAATGACATAAATAGTTTATTAACTTGAAAATTAAT
The DNA here is from genome assembly GCA_022545495.1 of Chrysanthemum lavandulifolium. Classification (NCBI taxonomy): domain Eukaryota; kingdom Viridiplantae; phylum Streptophyta; class Magnoliopsida; order Asterales; family Asteraceae; genus Chrysanthemum; species Chrysanthemum lavandulifolium. The sequence goes on from CM040244.1 coordinate 275,873,238, forward strand.
TAATTGAAACCATGGCGTGGTGTTCAAAATAACTTTAAATTATACATGGTTATGTGTTTTTGTATAAACTCAAACCTAGAAGATTAATAAGACACCATTTTAGTATGGAATGTGATGAATCACATTGAGTCTTATATTGAAGTTCGATTTGTTAAAACTACTTATGGAGTAGGTTATTAGCGAACAAGATTTCTGAACGTTAATGTGTTTTGTAATATCAAAAAGAAAACAATTTAGTGTTGTTCTAATTGCTAAAGTATTTATAGATAGTCTTTAAATTACAAAAGCAAATGGGAGTTTTGTTTAGATATCGAAGAGATTAAATTATAACTACAAAACACATAATCTTCTAAAATACACTAGTAAATATCATGATGAAGTCAAATCTGATAGACCTCAAGATGGTGGAATTCTCATTCATAGATCCGCAAGGATATCTCAGATATTTGATATGATGAGAAATATGAATTACAGGATTATGGTAAACCTGTTAGTCATAATGATACATTACCTTATATTGAATTGTGGTAAATTATTCATACTATGAATGTTAAGATGCTGTCTAAAAAGGTGATCAACTTTGGAAACTTGGTTTGTCTTAATAAAGATGAGTTTCTTCAAAAAGAAAGAAAACCCTAGTGGTTTAAATCTTTGTGTAGAAATCATATGGACAAAATTGTACATGTGTTTAATGCATGACTTGTGACAAGATTATTAATCACACTTAAGCAATTAACTGTGATTGAATATTCTTTCCTTGGCACATTAAATATATAATGATTATAATTGTCATACTTATTTTCATTGATATGAAAAATGAAAATGGAATATTATAACTCTTTCTTGTGTGATTGCTTTTGCAAGGACGATAAGTAATACAAATGAGTTTTATGAATTCACATAATCTTTAAAAATGTACAAACTGCAAGAATCCATAAATGGATATATGCATGCATCTAGGAGATAATTCTTATTTTTGACTATTAAATCCAAATTTTGGTTTAAAATTAAAATAAGATAATTTCTATGTATTCCTGAAAGCTAGTGGGAGTATTATGTTTATTTTCTTTAAATCTTATATGTTGTGGGTAGTAACATTCCATCTAAGCTAAATGTTAAGTTTTAGTTTGGAATGAAACTTCACATGAAAGATTTAGAAAATAAGACATACAACCTTGGAGTATATGTTTATTGTTAGTAAACATGGCGGCATTAAATAAATGAGTCTAATAGAACATGATATATCATTTCGAAAATGGATATGTAGAACATGAATGAAATCTTAGTTTGACACAAGGATTTTTCATGTACATCATATTATTGTTGTATCATGCTTGAATGCAAAATGATTTGACAACGTTGATATCTAATGAAGTTATTAGATAGTTAGTGTAATGAATATTCTAATAGAATATGTTTGAATCTAGAATTACATTCCTCAGCCTGGATTTGCTCTCAAAATTCTATGGATGAGCAATACAACAATTGTTGTGAAATTGTCATAGCTGACAAACTTGAAAGTTTGAAGGCATCAAACATTACATTGTAGATATTGAAGTTCTGAAATTTTTAAAGAGCATATTGTTGTTTGTATACAATGATGCTGGTTTAATTGAGATGACACTCAATACTTGTCATGGGAGGATTTCATCCTTGTAAATGGCCATGTGAACTAGTTGTGCTCAACTAAGAGCATAGTTGCATTATACAATAAAGAATAAGAATACTTTAAACTTTAAAATGTTTGAAAGTTTGATTGTCATAAATTAGTGGTTGAGGATGTCACACACTTTATGAAATATTATGTGGCAATATCAAGATATTTTGAATACACACATACAAGAATTTCACTAGTTGAATTCTTGAAATAAGTATTCTCAAAATTCCAATAGATCAAAGTTAGTTGAAATTATGTCTTGTCAACAAGTATGATTGTCATTACTTGAGGCATAATTCATTAACAAGTTTCATCATGCATTGATGTATTTAGTATTTGGATAAGGGATGTTTTGAACAAATATTATTTAAATGAAATAAAATATTGGTTATGTTTATTTTTCATTTTCTTAATATTGTATCCTATATTTGCATGTTTAATCCGTGAATAACTTATGTTATTCTAAAAGTCCGTTGTCGATCAATGATGGGAATGTCATTGAATTAAGACAAATCGAGTTTTGGTAGAATATACTTAATGTATATTGATGTGTGGGACATGCCAATTACATGATATTCAATGAATTGAATATAGGATGATCCCAACTTTACATGATGATACTTTATGGATCTTTTTCATTAAGTATATCATGAAGTGTTTATCCTCGGACTTGAGATACCGGATAATCATATGAATGTAGTGCACTTGTGTAAGATAGTCTAACGCTATCCGTAACTGGTAGTTATAAGTGCTATTTTCGGAAGTGTTACAAAGTTCATGAGTTATGTTTGTAGTCAAGAGAATTTGTTCCTTTGAATTTGTTTCAAAGCATAATACTATATTTGGGCCCCTCGTAGGATTGGCAAGATGTTTGTAAGGCCTTACCCAAGATCTATCTGGAATACGTTCAGATGATTTGGTAATCTTGTTCAATCAGATATAACGAGAAACAAAATATTAACTTATGAAATGACTTGATCCATATTCATAGTTAATGTAGTATTAGTAACAAAAGGATAAGTAAAAATGATGAATCATTAAATGGTTTTTTCCAGGAGACCATACTCGATTCGATCTGGGGGCATTGGCGTGTTAAAGCTAGACTAACCAATGTCATTACTATATTAAGATATATCCAAGTGGGAGCTGAAAGGTTATGGATATAAATTAATATTAGTATGACCGGATTCGAACTCGAGACTTCGGGATTGAACACATTACGTATGAGAATCAATGTAAATAATAATTAATATATTAAATGCAATATTAAATTATTGATCACAAATAAATACTTAACGATAGTTAATATTTAACGAGTTTTGATTATCGGTCGTTAAATGTCAACGGGATATGAAGAAAAGTTAACAAGCCAGAGAAGGTTTAGGAACCCTTTTTGGGCTTGTGTTTGTGAAATTATGGAATCCCACATCGGAAACCATAGTAATCTTGACATCGCCATAAGGCTATAAATACATCCCCATGTATTCATCATTTGATACACTAGATTTCAATAAGGCCAAACTTCTTCTTTCTTTCCTCTGGTTCTTGGTCAACGATTAAAACCCCATTGTAAGGGATTTACGAGTGACCTTGAGCATAACAAAGGTGTTTGGTTAATCTATTGTGATCAAGAACATAGCTTTTCTCATTGATTCGCTACTAATACGTGTGTACAAGAACGAAGAGCAAATACACTTGTGTTTGCATATCTTGGTGGCTCGATAAGGGTTTTGGTCGACATTCATAAACCCTAATTTATTAGGGTTTAGGGTTTCTTGTTCTTGATCTTAATTTGGGGTTTTCCATAAACCCTAATTGCATTGATTCACAAAAGGTACGCATATACTTTTAATTCGGTTAATTAATTTACAAGTATTATTCCTATTACTTCATTGCATGCTTTGATGATGTTTACGTGTTTTCTATAATTGTTATGATTAGTAAAACCCAACAATAACCTCTCCTTCCGAGTACTCAAACGCGTACCACCGGCTTCGGCCGTGGGCGGTTCGATGTTTTTGATGCCCGGGCGAGCCGACTAAAATATGCCCTCTTATAACCAAAAAAAAAGAACGATCTTTTGGGGTTTGGAACCTAGTCAATTATCTAAGTATCTATTTTGGGCACCGACAGGTTGTGAACGACGTAACATGATAGATTCTAGCGTAAATTATCTAAGTATCTAATATAATAGCAAGATAATAAAAAAAAAAAAAAACGTATAAAATGAATTATGGAATAATATCACCTGATTTGTTCACATAGAGTGATGGAGATGAAGAAATTCAAGAGTAGAGAGTACTAGAGTAGAGGATAGTATATGATTCAATATATCAATTGCCTTAATGCCTTGATCTTTTTTTTTTGGAACGAGCCTTGATCTTGATTACGTATACATTGTTTTTTTTTTCAAAAAGATTCCGTGACTTTGCCAATATGGTACACAATCACGTTTCTTTTTTTAAATGTTTAAAATGGATTGGAATTTGTCAATATGGTAACTTCCCACAATCAGTCAATCACGTTCTATGTATTTTGATATCTTTTAAGAATTTCAGTAATTCAGTTACATAAAAATTAAACACTATGGGCTTAAAAGTGTATAAACTTATATGGGCTTATAGATTGAACCTAGTCTAATGGAAGTATGGAACACAAGCTAATAAAATGATGCCCCTTCCCGTGCTGCCTTGGGCTGTTGCCCACCTGGCCCAATACTAAATCCGGCCCTGCTTCCAGCCATCGAACTCTCCATAAACTCAGCATGCACTTCCATATTCACGAACTGTTTCTCAAACTGATCCATAGCCTCACTCATCTTTTGCAATTAACCGGTATTTAAAGTCGATTCAAGTGACTTCACATCGATCCCATAGAGTTAATAGTTGTTGTACTTTTTGCTTGTGTGTCAAGACCCGCAATGCACCACGTCAAGGTGAGAAGGTTAGTTGGAGATTCAGAGGTAATTCATTCGTTTAACGGAATGCATTTTGGTGTAAATACGGTCTCTGTCCATGTTACCTTTTCGAATGTTACTTTGACTTTAATTTTGCCATGTATCATGATCATATGCTTATGAGAGTTTTAGAACATATTTTAGGACGATATTTGTCCTTTGAATATTCGGGATGATGTGAGCTTTTATTCAAAACAAAGTATATGTTAGCATTAACTAACAAAATCACATATAGTTCAAAACTAGGTTGGTTGTTGTAGGAATTTATATAAGTTTTAACTAGAATCAGATTCTATTAATGTTAGTAATAATTTATTTTGAATACTCTGAAATTGTTTCATGCAAGTTTTGTGTATCAATATTAGCTCACCACTTCCACCACCCAAATCTTAGAATCATAAACAAATGCGAAAGTTTCATCTTATGTATCAACTAGTAACTTTGGCCCGCCTGTTTTTTGGTGTAAATTCATATGACTTATTTAAATAAACTTATTATTTATGATAAATTCAATTTGATGGAACACACGCTACCTCATAACCCATGCATGTAAGTTCACCCGGCGACCACATTTTTTCATGTTGAATAAAACAACACATCAAAATAAAAGCATTGCATAATTTAAATAAGTACGAAGTATCACACTTAAGTCAAAATTTATTCATTTGAGGGACTAACAACGTAAAAAGAATTTAGGGGCTAACAATGGAAATTTATTGTTCATAATAAACTAAAATGCATAAAATGTTAGAATATTTAGTGCACTTGTGGGATTAGTTCACACCGGTAATGGGTCGGGAGGTGCAAGTGTACACCCATAAGGTCCCTGAACACCACGACTTAATAGTGGTTGGTACCGATGGTACTAAGTTAAACCGATAGTGTAATATTAGTCTTGATAGGCGGTGTTTCCACCGCTAGTGCTAAGTTAGTCGGATAGGCGGTGTTTCCACGCTAGTGCTATGTTTCCACCGCTAATGTTATGAAAGTACCGCTAGTGGTATGAAATCCGCTAGTGTTAAAGTCTTTGCTTGTAACGGGCATTGACCTATTCAAGTGGCGGTTTCAACCGCTTAATGACCACGCTTAATTGGTCATGTAACCACTAATGGCTATAATGGGGATAATTATGAGGCTATTAATGGGCCGATTATTTCTCATAATTCCATTTGACTAGCTAAGAGTAATTTCCTATAAATAGGAGATATGATCATGCATAAAATATATACAGAAAACAATTAACACTTCTAAGCAAAAGGGTTATTGATTTGTGCCTAAATCACTAACAAACATTTGGTCTTATCCCAAGTAGATATTCGTGATACCGAGGCATTAGGGTCAAATAGTTTACTTTGGAAAGTGATAACACGATTCCAAGTGATATCCGGTAACCACCTAGTGGTATTGTTGCTGCCTTGATTGTCTTACCCTGCTACTGGGTGAATACACACCAACAATCAAAGTAAACTATTTTTGTGATAATCAATGGCAACTGCTGCAATGAAACACATGGCTTCAAACTTTGCCAAGCTTGATAAGTTTGAAGGGGTGGACTATAGGAGATGGCAGAAGAAGATGCACTTCTTGCTGTCATGCATGAGTGTGGTGTATGTGCTAACCACTCCTATTCCTGATGATGGGGATGATGCTACGGTTGAGCAAATCAGGAGGAGGAGCAAATGGGAGAATGATGACTACATATCAGAGGCTTAATTCTCAATGGTATGTCGATTCTCTGCTTGATATTTATCGAACTTTGAATCTTCCAAAGAACTGTGGATTCCTTGGATGCCAAATATATGGTCGAGGATGCATCAAGTAAGAAGTTTCTTGTAAGTAATTTCACAAATTACAAAATGGTGATTCAAGACCGTCATGGAACAATACAATGAACTTCTTGGAATACTTGGAAGGTTTACACAACACAAAATGCACACGGATGAGGCTATTTCAGTTTCTTGTGTCATTGACAAACTCCTCCTTCGAAAGATTTCAAGCATACCTTGAAACATAAGAAGGAGGAATTAACTCGGTTGAGTTGGGCGGTCATCTGCGCATTGAGGAATCTCTCAAAGTGCGTGATAATGACAAGCCGGGAGCAAGAATCTTCTTGGTGCATCTGTTGTCAATATGGTGGAGCATAACAACTCCACCGTGTACAATGACAACAAAGGCAAACGCAAATATCATGATAACACAAGAGCAGATCCTAACAAGAAGGCAACACCTACTTGTTAGAAATGTGGCAAGACCGGTCACATTAAAAGGACCGCAAAGGTGTTAAAGTTGGTGGTAAAGCTAATGGATCGTGCACTAATGGTTCGGTAGTGGTGGTTCACTAACTCATCGAAAGGTCGAATATGTTTAATAAGTCTTTTCGATTTATTATGTTACATATGTATCGTAATCTTTTTATGCGAGGATAATGATGTTGCGTAGTGGGTTGACTCGTGCAACAATTCATATGTGCAAAGATAGAAGATGGTTCAAGACTTATGAGTCACCGAATGATGGTTCTATTCTTCTCCGGAAATGAGTCAATGACCTTGGTGCATGGTCGTGGTTGTGTAGATCTTAGATTTAGTTGGAAAGATTGTAACTTTGTTTGATGTTATTCATGTTCACGATATCGGGAAGAACTTGGTTTCAAGTAGTATTTTGAATAATCATGGTTATAAACAAGTTATTGAGTCTCGATAAATTTGTGCTTTCTAAGCATGGTGTTTTTATTGGTTTTGGTTATTTATGTAATCAAATGTTCAGTTTAATATTACCACCGATAGTGTTAATTCACCTTTGTGACCACCACCGACCGTGACTCTACCCTATGGCATGCTAGACTTGGCCATGTTCACTATAAAAGGATGCAAGATATGTCTAAGGATGGGTTAATCCCAAGATTTGACATGGACACCTGAAAAGTGTAAAACTTGCATGTTGACCAAGATTACCAAGAAACCTTTTCGTGGTGTTAGTCGTGAGACTAAGCTCTTGGAGCTTATACACGATGACACGTGTGATTTTCATGCCACTCCTCTTGGGGAATAAGAAGTACTGTGACATTTATTGATGATGCTTCTAGGCTTTGTTATGTCTATCTATTACATACCAAGGATGAAGCATTAAATAAATTCAAAGTGTTTAAAAGCGAAGTTGAATTACAACTGGGTCTTTAATCAAAAGATTAAGGACGATAGGGAGGTGAGTACATGGATACTCTGTATTTTTAGTCGTTGGAATTATCCATGAAACGATCGCCTTTATACTCCTCAAAGAAATGGCATTTCGAAAGGAAAAATGGGTCTTGAAGGAGATGGTTAATTCCATGTTGTCCTATTCAGATCGAGTCAAGGGTTCGGGGTGAAGCTATGTTAACAACTTGCTATTTATTAAATAGGGTTCCCAACAAAAGGAACAAGGTTACCCCTTATGAACACTGGACTAAAGGAAACCAACTGAACTATCTCGTGTTCGGGTTGTAGAGGTCGTTGTAAGACTCTCAATCCAAAGTTGAAGACTTTGGGTGAAAGAGGCATTGATTGCATCTTTGTTGGATATGCCGAGCATTCCAAGGCTTTTAGGTTCTATGTTATTGAACCTAATGAATGTGTTTCAATTAACTCCATAACCGAATCAAGGACGCAAACTTTGATGAGAATAGATTCTCATCGGTCCCTAGACCAAGTCGAGGATTCCTAATGGAACTCATGACACTAGTGTATCGGAGGTCCACGATGATGAACCATCGATGGTCCCCGATGAAGTTGTGGTTCAACAACCCGAACTCGTGCTTAGGAAGAGCAAAAGGGTCGAGACTCCAAAGTCATTTGGACACGAGTTTCAACTATACTTAGTTGAAGGAACTAGGATGAGGTCTCGGACCAATACTCCTATTGCTTCATTGTTGAGGATGATCTCAAGACATTTGAAGAAGCAATGAAGTCCCGTGATATTGCTTTACGGAAAGAAGCAATCAATGATGAGATGGATTCCATCATGGGCAACAACACTGGGTGTTGGTTGATCTACCACCGTTGCAAACCTCCGGGTTGCAAATGGATTTTCAAAAGGAAAATGAAGGTAGATGGAACTATTGAAAGTTCAAGGCTAGATTAGTCATTCAGGGCTTTAAACAAAAGTCGAATAGACTATTTGATACTTATGCCCATGTGGCTCGTGTCGATTACCATAAGGCTGTTGATTGCTTTGGCATCTATTCACAATCGGTTATTCATCAAATGGATGTGAAGACGCTTTCTTGAATGGTGAATTGGAAGAGGAGGTTTATATGAACCAACCTCGTGGCTTCATCATGCTCGCAATGAAAACAAGGTGTGTAAACTGATTAAGTCTCTTTATGGTGAAGCGGGCACCTAAGCAATGGCATCAAAATTTGATGAAGTGGTTTTGTCTAGTGGTTATGTTCTTAACCAAGTGACAAATGTGTATATAGCAAATTTGATGAATCGGTAAAGGAGTCATCATTTGTCTATATGTTGATGACATGTTGATCTTTGGCGTGACCAAAATCGAGTTGACGACAAAGGAATTTTGTCATCAAGGTTCTCCATGAAGGACATGGGGAGGCGATGTTATCCTTGGTATAAGGATTAAACATGAAAGTAAAAGAATTTCTATCTCTCGGTCTCATTATATTGAGAAGGTCGAGGAAATTCAATTACTTTGATTGTACTCGATGAGTACACCTATGGATACGTGTGAGAAGTCGATGCCTAATCATGGCAAGGTCAGTATCTCAACTTGAGTATTCTAGGGTAATTGGTCACTCGATGTATGCCATGACTTGTACAAGGCCCGATATTGGTTTGCGGTGGGAAAATTAAGCATGTATACTAGTAATCCTAGTGCTCATCACCGGCAAGCGGTTCGAGAGGGTGCTGAAGTATTTGAAGAGAACTATGGATTATAGTCTCTCATATCTTGGTTACCCATCAATGTTGGAAGGATACACCGATGCAAGTTGGATCAAGACATCAAGACAATTCGACTACCGATGGTGGGTATTCCTACTTGGTGGAGTGCAATTTCTTGGGCATCCAAGAAACAAACTTGCATCACCGTTCAACAATGGAATCAATTGTGGCTTTAGCAGCTGCTGGTAAAGAAGCTGAATGGTCTTCAAAACTTGCTTCTTGAGATTCCATTGTGGCCTAAACCTATAGCACCTATTTCTATCCGTTGTGATAGTGCAGCTACATTGGCAAAGGCTTATAGCCAGATGTACAATGGGAAATCTAGAAATTTAGGTTTCAGACATAGCATGATTCGTGAGTTTATCATGAATGGGGTGGTATCTATAGAGTTTGTTAGATCTCAACAAAACTTAGCTGATCACTTGATGAAGGGTCTGGCTAGAGACTTGGTTATAAAATCTGCTAAAGGGATGGGTTTAAGTCCAATTTAGTCACTGAATGCTAGGACACCCAACTCCTCTTGATGAAACTTGGGAGTCGAGTTCAACGTGGAAAATCGAACATTCGGTGGTGGAGCACATGTTTTATTTACATCCCAAGGTTGTGCTTTTAACTCGCGAAAGGAGGATGAAGTCTTTACTTCTTAATGGTTAATTTTCTTTGAAAAAGTGCTTGGCGGTATGAATAAAGAGGAACCACCTATGTAAATGTTGAAGTTTTGCCGCCAGGAAGCTTTTGGACTTTTAGCTTTACAACATTTATGAATTTGGATATGGACACATGGCTTGTTTAGTGTCGGAGCTTTTAAGTGTTTGAAAATTTGTGTGTATTTTATCTTGGTATTCAAATGGGTTGAAGGGTTCAATTCTTGGAACACCACGATTCTCGAATATTTGAGCGTGTAATTTACTAAGATGAAAATTCAATCCTCGGGACATTTTCGTTAATGTACATGTTTTGTTTGATGTTTGGTTTTCATGCAAAGGAAGTGAACTAAATTTGGGGAGGATTGTTAGAAAATTTAGTGCACTTGTGGGATTAGTTCACGTGGTAATGGGTCGGGAGGTACGGAGTGTACACCCATAAGGTCCCCGAACACCCCGACTCTAATAGTGGTTGGTACCGATGGTACTAAGTTAAACCGATAGTGTAATATTAGTACCGATAGGTAGTGTTTCCACCGCTAATGCTAAGTTGGAATGCGATAGGCGGTGTTTCCACCGCTAGTGCTAAGTTAGTGCGGATAGGCGATGTTTCCACCGCTAGTGCTATGTTTCCACCGCTAGTGTTATGAAAGTACCGCTAGTGGTATGAAATCACCGCTTGTGTTAAAGTAACGCTTGTAACGGGCATTGACCTATTCAAGTGGCGGTTTAACCGCTTAATGACCACGCTTAATTGGTCATGTAACCACTAACGGCTATAATTGGGATAATTATGAGGCTATTAATGGGCCAATTAATTCTCATAATTCCATTTGACTAGCTAAGAGTAATTTCCTATAAATAGGAGATCTGATCATGCATAAAAGATATACAGAAAACAATTAACACTTCTAAGCAAAAGGGTTATTGATTTGTGCCTAAATCACTAACAAACATTTGGTCTTATCCCAAGTAGATATTCGTGATACCCAGGCATTAGGGTCGAATAGTTTACTTTGAAAAGTGATAACATGATTTCAAGTGATATCCGGTAACCACCTAGTGGTATTGTTGTTGCCTTTATTGTCTTACCCTGCTACTGGGCGAATACACACCAACATAAACACCCTCATAAGTATGGGTTAATTAGCAAGCATTTGCCATTAATTATAAACTAATGATAAGCAAATTACATACATCATCTTATTAAACTTTTATGTAAACGAAATATAATATTTATTTCATAGAAAAAATTAAGGACTAACAACGGAAACCCAATACTAACAAAGAAAACCTAAAGACTACATTTTAGAGACTAAATATGTTAAAATAATAATTAGGGACCCGACAAGGAAACTAAATGACTAGCGGAAGGACTAACAAAGAAAGCCTAAAGATTAACATGTAAAGAAAACTAACCACCAAAACCCAAAGACTAACGAAAGGAATAATAGAAAACTTAAGCACTATACATTTTAGGGACTAACAATGTAAAATTAATAATTCAACGATCGACAATGGGACTTAATGACTAACGGAAGGACTAACAAAGAAAGCTAACTAATAATGTTTTTACTATTCATTGAATAGTTTATGAATAGTAAAAAACATTTGATACTGCATGTTATATATAAAAACACATTTGATAAATATGCAATGTAATGTTCTGGAAGGTAACTTTTTTCCCTTTTTAATTCACAATTATGGTGCATGTTTAATGGTAAAGGAATCAGAAACCATGTTTTATGTATGCTTAGCATTAAACAAATATTTTATACTGACTGGAATCGGATGCTTAGCTTGGTAGCACTTTGTTTGTTCTTTATATATAGTGTCAGGCCGTCCGCAATTGGATTCAAGACAATTAATCAGGTATACTTGCCACAAGCTACACGAATTGTTCTTTAAAGGCTTCATTTAGCAATAAACAAAATATAAACTTTTTTGAATCACCATGGTATGACCTCCCTTACCATACGCTTAATATAATCTAAAACTTTTTAAATACCTTACTAACCACCTTTTGTTCGAATTTTTAATGTTTAGATACACCAGGAGAAGAGCATGCTGTTTGGAACATGGGGAGGAAACGGGGGGAATCATTGGGATGATGGAGTACACGATGGAATTAGAGAGATCACTCTAGTTTACAGTAGTTGCATAGACTCGATCCGTGTGACATATGATAACAATTTTAAACCCTTACTTGCAGAAAAACATGGAGGCATGGGTGGAACCAAAAGTGCTCGGTACAACATTAACATTCTAGCGAATGTTGCTATGCTTTATCTCATATATTAAATAATGTAAATTCTATGAATTAACTTGATTAATTGCGATTTCCGAGGAAGTTCTTATAAGTGTTAGTGGGAGCTGTTGTCCCGTGGTCTACGGAGCCGGACACGTGATTCGATCACTCACATTTAAAACAAACAAAAGAACATATGGGCCATTTGGGTTGAGGAAAAACGCCTTCAATTTCTTGACAAATGGAGGCCACGTTGTAGGACTTTATGGAAGAAGCGGGTGGTTTCTGGATTCACTCAGGTTTTACGTATCACCCCCTAAACCGACCCTTTTCCAAAGAATCTAGATGAAGTGTTTTGGATTTAACCCTTATGCTATCAAAGATGGCAAACAGAACAAAACCAAGAGGCTCGAAAGGTCATAAAGTTAGGACATATGAGCATCTATAAATCATATACACGTTTGGTGTTGTGTTTTTGTTAGGTCACCATATATGTAACACAAGCATCAATATGTAGAAATAGAGAAGAGAAGTGATCGGATGAACAACTCACAAACACACACACGTATAGATGTAGAAATGTTATGCGTAGAGGTGAAAGAGTAAATGAATTGAACAACCAACCCTCAAGTGAGGGTTATTACAAGGTATTTATAGGAGAGGGAGCTAGGGCAACATTCCTAGTCCCTTCCTTTCTCTTATGGGCTTGGGCCTAGGCTTATGGGCCTTCTACATAAGCCTAAGCTTAATTACTAACATAAAGGCCATATTAAACTAACTATTACATGTGAATCACTAACACTTTAATTATGGTTTAGGAGTGAATCCAACAATCTCCCCCTCAAGTGCTAGTGATGAATGAGTGATAACGATGTAGGTGCTGATGTAATAGTAGCTTTGACATCTTCTGACATTCTTCTTTCTTGTGAGAAGAAGTGTCTTGATTCGAACAATCTCCCCAGTGTAGAGAAATTGTTTCCTTAGAAGTATTCTGCTTTGACTTCTTTTGATTATCTTTGTTCTTTGTGGTGAAAGTGATAGTACGGTGTGGTAGTCGCATCGGTCTACTTCACTGCTCCGGTGTCTCCACGTCTTTCTCCAACATCTTGACACGCTCTTTAACGTTGGATTACAGTTTTGATGAAGTTCTTTAAGTCTTTGAACTTTGTAGATTCTTTGTTGATGAAGAATCATTCGACTTTGTGTTGCTTTAAGTATGAGAGAACTTCTTTGATGATGTAGTTGGTATGAGCATGTGGAGAATCGCACGATCGATCCGCTCCGAGCTTCCATAAGTAAACATAAGAAAGGTTAGTAATAAGCGGATTCCGCACTTACAAGTTTGAACTTTGAGAGTGTTATGACATAGTGTGAAACACAACTCTAGTTCTTACAAAGGCCGTTCACGAACCGAGTCCCACAAGTGAGATAACACGATGTACGAAGTACACCTCATTGTTCGGATGAGTCGATGAGGTACACCAAAGCATCACCTCACGATCGTAGACCGTTTGAGACCACTAAGCGTAATCCACGGGGAGTTACAAGCGACTGCTTGTCGTGGTGTTTGATGTTGACCCGGCGGAGTTTCCATTCAAACACCGAGGATGACATGATGTGAACCCTCATAAATGTTCTCGACAGTTGCTAAGATCGTGTAGGACTCGATAACGTACCTTCGTTGTTCTTATTGTTGAACAACAAGTGATGAAATGTCAAGTGTACCTAAGAGATCTTTTGATGAATCTCGTGGCTCTAGACTCAATAGTGCGTTTTAGTTTACGAGCGGAGACTAGGAGAGGGTCTCTTCTTCAATACCGGCTATCTCTAAGAAAGCCGATAGTTTACGAGGGTTCCTGTGAGAATGAAACAAGCTTCTTTTGGGAGAAACTTGAGTGGCTAAGAAGGTTTAGTGCATGCGTCCTTTGGGTCCATGACGACTTTAATCTTCAATACGGCGTCATCTAGTGACAACCGGTAGCATATGAATTGAACCGATTATGCGCCATAAGTTGAATAATTTGGAGGGCTATTTCTTTTCACCCTTTTCTTTACATTTCTTTTAATTCTTCAACTCCTTCTTTCTCCAATTCTCATTTCTCCTTTTTATAATCGTACCTAAGGACTTCTAAATTCTAACTATTTGTGATGTCCTTGGGTAGATCCCTCGACTCTGGCGGATCATAGGACAGTTATTCCTAACCTTAATCACCTTATAACTCCATTGCCATAAAACCATTTTCATGAAAATCTCTCAAGTATTTGTGAATGAAAACATGTTTGAACACTTCAAGAGTTTTAGATTTTAAATACTCCCCTCCACATGTGCTTAAGAGTTTTGTGAAATTTGCAGTGTGGGAAGAGCGCACATTTTGAATTGATCAACTCATGATGACAATTCCTTGCGGGACACGACACGTTGTATAGTTAAAGAGATCGTTGTCGACTTTTAGGTGACAACTAGCTCTAATAACTACCTTGAAGATGTGGAAAACCCCAAAAGGTTGTCAAACCCGTCAAAGTTCATGTCTATCAAGAGCTTCTCGAATAGGTACAATTTACTCGGATAAGTCTTGGAAGACAAATCTTTTCAATGTAAGACTATTCGGTTTAAATCAATTCATGGGTTAAGTCTTTTCACACGAGAATTCGATAGCAAATCTGACATATTTCTTATCACATATTTTTCTCCCCCTCAAAAATGGCATATAAATGTTATTTTTGAATAAATGTTGAGAATAAATATGACCATTTTGAGTTTTGCGGGAAGATTACCACAAGAACAATTTGTTGAACAAAGATTTTCTTCAAATACTCCCCCTCAACAAGTGATATAAACTTTTGAGGTTTTGAAAATCACAAGGGGAAGTACTTGTTCTTTTGAGCAAAACCTTTGAAAAATGAAAGGTTTGATAAGTTTTACTCAAAAGTAAGAAGCTTTCGCTCCTTTTATAGGATTGAGGCACTGAAGCGTACCACAGGGTCCTTTAATTACAAGTGCGGGTTGTACACTGTTATGTCTGCACAAGCCATCGTCAGATAATCAAACAAACAAAATCACAATCAAGAGAGTACCCAATGATTACAGACGATCATCTACTTTACGAGGGCGTTGGAAAGTCGAGAATCGGAAAGTTTGGTCATCCTCCCACATAGCTCTCCAACCGTTGCATCGATCCCGATGAATCAAACATTTATCAATCCTAGTGATAAATCAACGAACATCATTGCGATCCTTTGAATTCCATCTCTTCGTCTGAATTATACCCAACTCAATGTCCTTCAATCGATATGCCAATCCATCTCGAACCATCTCTAGGGTGGCGTCATAGAACTTAGTGAATTTCATCGAAAGCCATGAAGCAAGTATGATGATTCTCACTTTGGTAGACAAACCCAAACTTTTGTTTATGAACGATTTAGTACTGAGGTTCTTGATTGATTCTGATGAAGTGTAGAATTTAGGTAATATTCGACCGAGGTGGAGAACTTCAACACGCTCTTTGATTTGAAGCGTATGAAAACAAGGAGTGCGATAATGTACTTGATCTAAATTTCGGTTGAGGTTCGGTTGGGGGCTCGGGTATGTCGTGATCCTCACCACCGGTGCATGTAAAGTGATCAGCGGTTTTCTCCATTGGTGGTGTGGTTTCGAATCCCATGGTTGATCGATGGTGGTGGTGTGTAGCTTGTTGTGTAGTGGTGATAACACCTTAACCATTTGTCGAATCATTGGATGGAGTTGCCTTCTTAATGATTTTGTTGTTGACATCGGTGTTTCTTATGTTGATGGAGGTGATGATTGAGATGATGATTTGGGTTTGGTGGAAGTGTCAAGAGGTAGTTCAAGACCTGTTGAGGTATGTGTGTTGGATTGTCAACTATGTAGTTATCGATTCCTTCTTTAACTTTTCCTCTTGACTCTAGCGACTTCTTGACCTCTTTTCACATCAGCCACCAAATTATCATCAGTGACTCTTTCATCCTTATCATGATCGTAATTTCCTTCGTCATATATTTCCACATCTTCACCATGCTTTTCTTTATGCGGTTGTATTAGTTGTTGTTGTGGTTGCTTCATTTCAACAGTTGTAGTGACAGTGACACCCAGATCCTTACCGGGTTGATTAACCGGATCGGATGGGGTAAGAGATGTTTGCAATGAATCTTTCATAAGTGAAGGACTACTGCTTGACCCTCCTGACCCACCGGGTTGATTAACCGAAAGGTTGAAGCATGGTATTCCATCCTTTTACGCTTTAATGTCTTACGAATTGTATTTCCTCATCCATTGAATCATACTCATCATCGGGATGACTTTGTGAGCATGAATTTGAATGGATGTTGCGAAGGATGTCCACGGCAATTCTGCAAGATGATTTAGAGCATATGAAGTTGTTGAAGACGACCCGGAGATTGTTCTTGCCAATTGTTTTGTCGTATCCAACTGGGAATGTGTTTGCCATCGAGAACTCAGCTGGGGCATTGATGTTTGCTTGATTTGCAGTCATTTTGTGATATGAAAGTCATTAGACAAAGAGACAGACATATGGAAACACATTGTGTTTGTATTAGCCTGATTTATTATCTAATTACTTGTTTGATGGTAACATGTTCATGTTAGTTACAAGTCCTAAGTCACATTTGTCCAATTGTATGAAGTTGATGTGATAAGTTACATGAACATGTCAAATATTCCCTTAACACACAACATATTAACTTTTGTAAGCATAAGCGTAACATTAGATAATAGTGACTTATGAGTAACATTTAACACGTAATATATGCGTAATAGGCCAAAATGTAGTGAACATTGGTTTATGTGTAACAAGGATCCTTATGCGTAAGAAAGGAGCTTATGCGTAAGGGTAAGCTAAAGCGTAAGTCCAAGCTTATGCGTAAGAGTTTCTTATGCGTAAGACAAGTTCAAAGGCTTTAGGCTTACGCATAGGAATAAGCTAGATGTTATGCGAAAAGTTTACTCGTAAGAGTAAAGCTTATGCGTAACAAGCCTTGTTCTGAATATCTTTCCAAACTACACGTACTCCTTGTAGACCTCTTATCGTAACATGTTAAACACAAACATGAGAACTTGATTGCGTTAATTCCAAACATATTTTAGATCACAAAACAAGCATAATAACATATCGGATACACACGAAAGACTTAGGCGTAAAATTACTTAAACCCTAAACCCTTAATCTACGCGTAAGAGATATAGCTACCCAAATCAAACAAGAATGTTTCTGAAGTGTCCTAGATGTTACATTAGTGCAATGGAACAAGATTTAACACATTTCCACCACAGAATCAGAAGATTCATGGGAGATGAGCCCTAAAAAAACCTAAAACTTAAATTCTTACAGTTTAGATGTTTCTGGGCTAATTTAAAGGTTCAAAGCATGCATATAAACTTATTCTAACACTTTCTTGACCACATAAAGCATATCACAGAATAGAAAAACCCTAAATGAGCGCAAGAACCCTAGAATTCAAATTAATGAGATTTAAGATTCTGGATGGTTTTGGACGATTGAAACAAGTTTAATAGACACTAAGAGAGGTTTTAACATAACTCATTTCAATCCAAACACTTTTATGCATAAACACCCAATTCGTTCGAGTGAACAATTTTCCAAAATCAGTTTAAAGAGTTTTAACCGTTGGATTTGAAGGATTTTGAAATCCTTGTTTAGAATCTTGATCAAAACAATTTAGAACTTACAGATTATGAGCAGCTTGAGCGGTTTAGAAGATTTGATTTGGGCGTTTGATCTTGGTGGTTTAGGAGTAAATGATTTTGTTAAAATTAATTTGCCAATTTGACACATTCAGTCCCTCAACCTTAAAGAGGTTCCAACCAAGATCCTTTAACTTCCGTTTAGGTTAGACAAAACACATGTAAGGCAAGAAACTTAACGATACTCCCCCTCGACTTTTGAAATAGTGAATTTTGTAAACATTTGAGTCCGAGGAGAGTATTTGACAAGAAACTAATCCACCATTTTGGAAGAAACAACATATTTTTGAAAACATGCAAGTACAAGGTTTTATGAAACCGAAAAATATTTACTTTCTCCCCCCCCCAACACTTGTTCGGGAAAATTGTGAAAAATTTGAAAGAACACAGTGTTGACGGAACATTTGTACTTGCGATGTTTTTAAAGAAATAAAGATAGAAGAATATTTTTGGATTTTAACAGATTTTATATTTTTGAATTTGTTTTTGAAAAATATTTACAAAAGAGGTTTTGGTGTTTGGTGGTTTTAAGAATGTTTTAAGAGTTCATCCGGTTCCTCGAGTCAAACACCGCATACCAATCCGTGGACCAACTCATTAAACCTAGCAGGAGCTAAGGCTTTGGTAAGAAGATGCGCCAATTGGTATTACATGACTCCACAAAGTATAATTCAACAAGCACTGCTCCACGTGGTCCTTGATGAAGTGATATCGAAGATCGATGTGCTTTGATTTGAATGTTGAGCTGAGTTGCGAGATCGCAATAGCACTCCGATTGTCACAAAGACATCGGGATTCATCAAACACGTAACCATAGTCTTTGAGTTGTGTTCTCATCCAAATGACTTGAGCACAACACACCGACATGGCTACATATTCTCGCTTTGGTTGAGGACAACGATGTACAATCTTGCTTCTTCGATTGCGGGACACCGTTTGTCACCAAGAAATTGTAATGCTCTCAAGTACTTTTCCGAGAGTCTAAGCGACTGCGTGATCGCCGTCTCAAAAGCGATTAGTTCAAAACCGTAATCCTTCTGGATACGGATCCCCAAGTTAATGGTTCCCTTGATGTATCGGAGGATTCTTTTAGCCTCGAGAGGTGGGTTTCAGTTGGTCTCGATCGATAACGGAGCAAAGATATCTGACAAAGACAATGTCGGTCTGCTGGCCGTTAGATACATGAGAGACCCAATAATACTACGGTATTTTGTAGGGTCAACAGGTTTCCATGAAAATCGTCCGACTTCTTGGTATGTGACATTGGTGTGGCATAAGTATCACAAGTATTCATTCCAAATTTGTTCGTAATTTCAAGGGCATATTTGGACTGACTCAAGAAAATACCACGGGGTGATTGATGAACTTGCAATCCGAGAAAGAATGTAAGTTCACCCATCATTGACATTTCAAAATGTTTTGTCACTAGTTTTGCAATAGCATTTGAGTATTTTAAATGTGTTGACCCAAAAATGATGTCATCCACATAAATTTGAACGATTAAAATATGTGCCCCGTGATATTGTATGAAAAGTGTAGGATCGACCGAACCTTTGGTGAAATTATTAGCAATTAGGAAAGATGATAACTTATCGGGAGCTTGTTTGAGACCATACAGAGCTTTGTTCGGTTTGTAGACATGGTTCGGGAACTCGGGATCAACGAATCCTTCCATTTGGCCGACATAAACCGTTTCTTTTAGTTTCCCGTTCGTAAAAGCGGTTTGGCGTCCATCCGAAAGACCGTGATGTTAAGATGAGCCGCGAACGCTAGAAATATCGAACGACCTCAAGGCGAGTAACCGGAGCGAAAGATTCTTCAAAGTCAATACCTCTTCTTGTTGATAACCCTTAGCCACCGACGTGACTTATTTACGATTACATTCCTTGACATCCAATTTGTTTTCCAAATCCACTTCGGACCAATGACAAAGATTCTGTTGGTCTTTCAACCAATTCCATACTTCAAGACGTTTGAATTGATTGAGTTCTTCTTGCATGGATTCATTCCAGTTGTCTTTTGTCATTGCGTCTTTAATGTTTTTAGGTTCGATTGGCGGGCGGTGAGTGCATAAATGCAATGTTCACCGTCGTGTGAAGACGTTGTCTCATAACGACGGTTGATTCGGGTTGCCAATAATATTCTCAAGAGGATGGTCTTCGTCCAACGATGAGTGGAAGGTTGATGTTGATATACATTGTGCGATTCGAGGATTCAAATGGCTTGTAGATGATTCCGCGACATCGGTGCGTGATTTCATTAGCAAACGGGTTAAAGAACGCATTTGGATCAAAATCTGCGGTGGGGTACTTCATTAAGAACATCATCGGTGGTTCGGCGTCGTTGGAAGCAGTTTGTTCAAGCTGTTGTGGTAGAGTCAATCGGTGGTGCTTCAACAGCGAGTTGTTGTAGCAGTGTATCGGTATAAGAGTAGTATCAGTTGAGCGGTGAAACATTGGACACACACGAGCACGTTCATCAATATCGTCCTTTGAACGGAGGAGCAAATAGTCTTTCCATTTGTTGACGTGTGTTGGAGGCTTGGTTCGATTGATGATGGGGTTTGAGGAAGTTTAAATGGTTGTGACGGGTTCCAAGCTGTTTTGCTCGAAGCCATTATGAATATAAGCAGTTGATGAAGTTTCAATCGACTTCCCCAACCGACAAGCATCTTTAGTGATTTGAAACTTTGATGTAGTAGACATTTCTTCTAACTTTTGAAGTTTTCACTATGCAACGGAATTTGTAGAAGAGCGAAAACCACACAAGGTAATCGACTAATTGCGGAAAATCCGTTCGAGGGTAACATGCCGAAATCAACAAGATCTTCTCACGTATGTAGCGCATCACACCAAAAACCACGAAAGGCGAAATGAAACGACTTTTCCACGAATGTTGTGGTCTTTCGAATACTAATCACTTGTGAATATGCAATAATTGATACTAAGACCGTGTGTGAGACATCATAACATCATATTTGGGTAACTTCACACAAGATCACCCGTGAAATTGAGACGATAACACCAAAGTGAGACGTTTGAGCCACATATCGTCTTATTTCTTCCCCCTAATTGAAGAAATTCAAGAAGGCATTGGGTTTTCACAAGGAAGCAAGGACCACCTACACTCTCTCCCCCTCGATGTTTTCAATGAATCGAATCATACACCACGTATGTTGATGATGAATTGAAAACAATGAAACCATGTATAAGGAGACAATGAAACCATGTATGTTCGATTAATCGAACAAGTGTGAAGTACTATAAATATCTCGTGAGAATCAAGCTTTGAAAACGTCTCTGTTCATAATGTTGATCATCATTTGTGTCATTGTTGTTGGTAGCAGTTTGTGCTTACATTGTCGAGATTCGATTAGAGGTGCAATACACAATGACGGTCGTTGTTGTAGATTCAGTGTCGAAATTAGAGTATAATCGGGTTGTGCTGTTGAAACATTCGATACATCGAAGCATGACTTTAGTAAGACTTTTTAACCGAGGAGTAATAAATGTTTCCAATTCTTGATGATTAAGTACAATTTGTGATGCAACTGATGGATCAGGATAATTTTGACGATGAGAAACGGGTCCTACGTTGTTTTGCAGTAGGAGCCATTGCTGTTGTACCTGCATAGAAAGAACAAGGGGGCAAGAAAGAAAAACATGGATCCCCAAGTGAAACTGGGTTCCAGATGTTAGAAGCATAAAGATGTAGTGTCAATAATCTTCTTGACACCTGAACATGCTAATTTGATGATTTCCTTTCCTACCTCAAGGATGGATGTAGAGGGTATCACACTTTTTTTGATGCAACTACTTAGTATCTACTTTGTAGGAATCCACCTAAGACCAACGATGTTGAAAACTCTACCCGTTGGAATCCATCTAAGGTTAGATCTAGGGATGTTGAAACTTCATTTGGGAAGAGTGCGTCTATATTGATCCACCTATTAGGTTTCGAAATTTTACGTTTAGATCAACGGGTTTATTTCTAGCTGTTTGTTGATTAAACTTAGGTTTTGGATTGCTACTACAAGCAAGTGTTCGATGAATACACTAGAAGGTAATACACAAGGTTGTGAACCTAAGATTCCATCCTTTTGGAGTAGTGCCCTTTTCCTAGCCTTTTCAAGATCATAGTTCTTGTATGTGTCATTTGAATCATATGAATTTTAAGTTTAATGCTCGGTTTATACACGGTGTTCGAACTAATCCTAGATTGGCCGGAGCGACCACATGCAGTATAACGGAAAGCAGTTTAACGAAACATGTTTAATAGAAAGCGAAGCGATTGGTTGTCTAACTCACGATTGGTTTCGATTGTTTGAAGAGACGATTTCCCCAAGATTGTTGGTTTTGTAAACTTAGTATCCACACTCTTGCCAGTTAATCTTCTCAATTTGTTTTGTAAAGCAACATGTGCAAGCCCCTTTGCTTGAATTTGAGCCTTTAAATGCTCATTTTCTTTTACTAATGTATCCACACGATTACTTTGTTCATTTGAATCACGACCATTGTGTTCGAAGAAAAGATTTGTTTTGTAATTTAAGTTCAAGAGAGATGCAATGTGCCTCTAGTTTTGAAAATCTTTATGAAAGCGAGCAATGGTCTTTTGAGAAGAATGATTTGATTCAAGAGTTTGATTTGACGATTCGGTTGAATTTTTAACAAGTAAGGGCTCGGACATGAGATAGTTGTTTGGACATTGTGCAACACATGGTCAACCTCTCTTCATTACTAAATTCGGGTTGCTCGGTATGTTGTGTCGCATTTGCGATGAGAATATGATCAATGATGATTGTACCTCGACCATCCGCTCGTGTCAATGTCATAGGTGGGTAAGATATCTTCCTCAACCATTTGTTCTTCGTCAAAGTTGGGCTCGGTGTCGTAGTTAGGTATGATATCTTCTCCGGATCTCTGCTATCATCCTGCTTTTCAATGCTACAACCTCATTGTCCGCACACCGACAGCGATTGCGAGAATCACAACATTCTCAACGTCCATTTGAGCATTCCTTTCATGTACATCAACTCTTTCACCTTGCACGACTGCGGGATATCGGGAATTTGATGATGTCTGACGCTTGGAATTGTTAATCATTGGGAATTTGAATGGTTTCCATCTTACGTACAATTCTACAGATGCCTTTTCAGCATCAGAATCCATTGATTTAAACACTTCTCTCCCCTGCAGAAGAATCAAAGAGAAAAGGTGCGAAGTCGATATAGCACATAGAAGGCCGATATAGTGAATTTCAATTTCCCTCCAAAAATAATTTTGAAAAATTTTGACTCTCAAAATTTGAATTTCACTATAAAATTCAATTCTAAGGTTGTAAGAAAATTTGAGTTATGACAATTTTGACGCTAAATTTTACGAAAAATTTGAATTTGGGCCCAAAATTTGAATTTTGACCAAAATTTTCATAGTTAAACCAAAATTTGAATCTCGCGTAAAAATTGAACGTTTAGTCTCCCCTAAAAATTAAATTTTACTCAAATTTTGCCGCCAAATGAAACTTGTTGGATCTTTGTAGTCGAATGAAACTTGTTGTTAGTTGAAGAGGTGCTTAGGCGTAGAAAGAAGCTTACGCGTAAAAACACCACCTTACGCGTAAAAATGAGACTTACGTGTAAGAATAGCTTACGCGTAGACTTGGTGAAACCTTAGCTTATGCGTAAACCAAAGACTTAGAAGTAAGAACCTTATGCGTAATATTTTCTTAGGCGTAAGACTTGCTTATGCGTAGAAAATGCTTAGGCGTAAGATGTTTACTCAGAAGCTTTTACGCTTATGCGTAAAACTAGGTTTTAACCCAAAATCCTTTACACTATCACAAGCGATATCCAAAGTCAAGTGTTTTCGGGATTATCCAAGCAAGAAAAAACACCGAGTAAACCAAAACGTGAAGATCAAACCAAGGAAAGCTTTGGCGTAAGTTTAGGGTTTAAACTACAGTAGAAAGTACCAAAAGCTGATTTTATGCCCAAAAGTGTTTAGAAACCTGATTTTTTTTATGAAATAGCTTCAATATCACCAAAATAACACAAAAGTATGAAACTTGATGATCCAAAACATGTTTTCACCTTACGCGTAGAAAGTAGTACACGAATGAAATCAAGCTTAAAAACGATTCTACACACGTAAAGTTTCAAACTTTTTGCCAAAAACTTAAACTTTAACACCAAATAACCTTTAAAGTACAAGAATCTTGAATTTTAAAGTGTAAAAATGAAAGCTTTTTGCGTATGAAAGATTGAAAACGTGAAACTTATGCGTATGAAAAAAGACTTCAAAAACAAACCGTTTCACCCAACTAGATGGCGAATGATACCACTGTTAGGTCACCATATATGTAACACAAAGACACTAAATAAGAAAATCTTTCATTATTCGATTGTCCGGTCAATTGTAGAATCTAATTATTATTGTTATCGAATCACGAAACAACAATTCTAAATAAAATAATTGATATTGTCAGCAGCATGTATCATCATCTAAACTCCAAATACAATATCCTGGTCACATTAGATAAGACTTTACTAGGGTTTAATTTAGCATTGCATGTTGAAAGCAATCACGTGACATGGACTAATCAATATCAGATGATCAACAATAACAAAACGAGCTTTAAGATAGAGCATGGATACACTTCTCTGCTGATTAAAGTTCGATATTCTAACTATTTGCCAAATGCTAATAATTTAGCAGTTTACATTGAACTAATCATAACATATCGTAGTCGCAGCTACCCCTAAAGCAATTATCCGTCCCCTAGATAACCATATCATAGTCGAAGCTACCCCTAAAGAAATTATTCGTCCCCTAGATAACCATATCATCAAAATCAGTTTCGCTACACGCTATAATAAACGAAACTCTAAACACCACATATATCATAAAACTAAAGCACCAAACTAAACATAAACCCGTCAAATCCTAAAAAACACAAAATTACCCACACGCTTTAAGCTCAGCGAGCCTCCTACCCAAATCTCCCTCCTCCTCCGCACCCACTTTCTCACTCCCATTCATCACACGCCCAACCGCTTTCGGGAACCCAACCGACACCTCCAAACCATACTCCTCCGCCACTTGCTGCATCAAACTATTAACCTCCCCTTCCAGAGTCCCCAAACTCGTACTCCCCACCATCAAACTCTCCATAAACCCCGCCTGCACTTCCATATTCACAAACTGTTTCTCAAACTGATCCATACTCTCACTCATTTTTTCCAAATTCCCGTTATTCAAAAAACCCTTTTCCAACGACTTAACTATCGACCCCATGGATTTCGCAATGTGGTTCATTTTCGCCTGAGTGTCTAAACGCGCGATAACAGCGTCTAGACGAGAGGATAAACGGAGGTAGTTTAATTGTTAGGTGTGTTTACGGATAGCAGTTTGGGCATAAAGCGGGCTCCGTCGATGTTTCCTTTTTGGATGGCGTTTTTGAGTTTAAGTTTTTGGGTTTTTTCGTCTTTTTTGCATTTTTTGGCTTGGCGTTGGAGGTTTTTGGAGGTGAATTTTAGTTCCAATATTTGGTTCATCAGCTTCTCGGTATCTTTGGGTACCAATGGTTCACCATTAACATGTCATTTTGCACTCTTTATTGCTCGTCAATCATCCCTAGACATTTTACTAATTGACGCCATCCGTTTTTTTTTTTTTTTTTTTTTTTTTTTTCAATGAGTGGGGTATTTTTGGAAAAATATTTTTTGTGACCTACATGCGTCAATAACAGTTATTAGTTTTAGGGCGTTGATATTTACACGGATAGAATTGATCACTACATCGGCGAAGTCAAATGACTACGATGCCCTTGTTATCTTTATACCTTTGTATTGTTTTACTTTTTCTATTTGATCTAATATTGTTAGTACAAAAAGTGTGACGGGTTAAAATATATGTAGAGAACGATGTTGGGTCGGGCCAACGAGTTTCGATGGGATAAATCTTACTAAACCACGTAGTAGATTAAATCCTGCACAAATGAAACAAGCAGTTAGCCTACTGTGGGACGGATCCACGATTAAGCTCGGCGTGAGAATAAGTATTCATTCTTGTCATAGAATATCAAAGTGTGTGTATTAGTATGTGAGAGAAAGTCGTACCTTATGAGAGGATTAGAGTTCCTTTTATAGGCGAGCCTAATGCTAAAGTTTCCTAGCATTTTACTTATAAAAGTTAGTGGCCGGAGTAGGACCTTTGTCGGCAAGGTTTTGTAGTAATCGTGGATGCGGACATAGATCACCTTCCGCAGCCACAAGTCTAGTCCGCTAGGTGCTCCGCATTCGTCTTTGAGTCTGGACCGTAGCCAACTTGTTATTTGGCTTACTGGCGATCCGGTACTTGTGGTTGTTTTAATGTTGGGCCTTGGCCCGAAATGCGTATAACACAATCGTGGTTCACCTGTCGCGTTCATAAAAGTATTATCCTAGGCATTGTCGTATAAATATATCTCAACTTTCCGTCCTTGGGCCGGCTAAGATTTCTCATTTTGAGATTTTTTGTGGTTCACCATTGATATTAATTTTGAGATTTTTTGTCGTGTTAATAGCATCACGCCGACAAATGGCTTGTTTCGGTGCTTTTATGTTTAGTCTAAGAACAAAGGCTGGCTGTCATTTAGTAAATGGTTAGATAGTCTTGGCGTTTGTTACACCAAACCTATTGATTCTCTTAAGAGCTAGAATGATCATTTTTCGGGTTGATGTCATTGCAGTCCTATTATCCATTCGTGGCACACCGATAAAGGTGTTTCCAAAGATCATCTTCCCGAGGCCGATGAAATTCGGTACGACCATTATGCTACCCTTGTCGCTAATCCTTCCCGGTTCCACAAGTTTCCGGAACCCTTTCTTTACTTGGTTAGGCTAAGTCGTAACTATACTTTAGATGAAGAGGCTTTCCCCTTATTTATTGATGACAACGAACGGGGTGGGTATGCTATTTATGTGTCCCTTAGTTTTTTGTTTTGATATCTGTTTTTAAACTATTTTCTTCTTTCTGTAGGAATGGACTTGCTTTCTTTTATCAAGGTTGGGGATCCTATGAAGGTGAAGATTGGTTCCAGGAGGCGAGGCGAGGAGGTACCAAAAGCTGGAGCTACTGCTGGATGGACTGTTTCACTTCCTCCTTCCGACCCTCCCCATTCAGATAATGAGCTGGAAAGTAGCGTTAATAGAGAGATGGGTGATGAGGGCGGTCATTTGCACCAAGGTGATATTTCTGTTGGTACTGGTGATGTGGAGCTGGTTGGATCTGTTGGTGGAGGTGATGATGTTTTGGGGTGGAAACAGAACTTGAGACTATGGTTGTGTCAGCTTGTGATGCTGCTGTGAGATCCGGACAAAGGTAAAGGAGAGATATTGTTGAGCCTAATCATCCCCCAAAGAAGTTAAGGGGTGATTACGGAGATTCTAACAGACCTATCATTGGTGGTAAGTCCAAAGATGCCATTAAAAGATTGTTGAGGGGGAGCGTATTGAACCTCGAAAGTTAGTATTAAAACTTTACCCACCCAGCGTTTCCTTTCTCCCTCCTTTTTAGTCAATCCTGAACATGAAACAGTAACCCAATCGGATTCTACTGCTGGATCTCAACTCCATTCTGATGATCCTCCTTTCAGGTTTGCTACTTCTTTAGGTTCTCCGCCTTGTGATAGTGTTTGATATGTCACAGTTGACTGATTTATCATTATATTATATATTTTTATCAGGTCTCTTGTTCCAGTGATGACGGATGCCATCACTATCACTGTTTCCGTTGCTACTGCTTCTGCTATGATCGAGAAAGGAAAGGAAAAAGTATACGATCC
The DNA here is from genome assembly GCA_022545495.1 of Chrysanthemum lavandulifolium. NCBI lineage: Eukaryota > Viridiplantae > Streptophyta > Magnoliopsida > Asterales > Asteraceae > Chrysanthemum > Chrysanthemum lavandulifolium. The sequence goes on from CM040244.1 coordinate 275,901,239, forward strand.
TTCTTCATTTTTTGACGTTTCCCAGCCTGCTAGTGGTACACATCCACGATGTCAATGGTTTTTCGGTTTCTCCGGTAGTGATTTTCAATTGGAGATGTCCGTGTTGCTGTGATGTGGACTCTAGCCATTTGTTTGATATCCATGTTCAAGTGGGCGTGACCAAAGGCTCCTTCTTGACAAATCTATCGAATGTCATGAAATGGTCGATGAATTTCCTCCTCCGCCTTTTTCGCCCAGTTCACGGTATGGACTATGAGAAATTATTTGCGGAATTCAACGTTGGGTCCGCTCGCCAGGTGTGCCTGGGCGTTGAGGTGAGGATGCGTACTAAGTACAATATTAAGGAGAAGAGGCCTTTATCTGCCAAGTGTGATCATCAGTCATTCATCAAGGACGAGATGATGAAATTTTAGAGTGAAGGTTGAGGCGTGAGGCAATTCGCCGAGGTCGAGTTTCTACTTTAGAGGCTTATGAGGTTTCCGTCTTGCTAAAGTACAATCTTTGAAGGAATTGAACTCTACTCTTGAAAGGGCAGGATTCTTCAGCGGATTTAGCGTCGCTCGATCGTCTATGGATGGTAGAGATCGTGAACTTTCGTGTTTGAAAGTCTATTGATAACGCCTAAAATGAACATGTTTTTTAGTAGCGTTATTGTTGGTTTTGTGCATGATAATCGGCTATATTTACTCATAATGTCGGTGTTTGATAACTCCTAAATTAAACATGTTTTTAGTAGCGTTATTGTTGTTGCAAAAGTGCAAAAGATGCGTATTGTGTATGTATATGTAGCTAGGTATCACAAATGATGAAGAAATGAAGTTTTATGCACATTTGGAAGATTCCCAAGGAAGGAAGTCGAGCAAGGAAGCTTTTGGACTCAATGATTAGGAAGCGCAATGATTTCTAAGTATCTCTGACAAGGAAAGATCAAGTTTTGCCTTGGAAATCATCGTGAGAGCAAAGAGTGAGGCATGAATCAAGAAAGTCAACAAAGTCAAAAATACAACACCCAACCGTTCGGTCGTGCCCGTAACCGGATCCGGTTGCGTAATGGTCAAAACGGCAACCGCTCCGGTTGCCAATGAAACCGATCCGGTTGCATGGTGCTGATTACACAAAGTTGCATTTAATGTTGCCTTAACTCCCCATAATCATTGGAGGCCGATCATTTCTTGATATTAACTTGTTGGGAACGTTTTTGGCCAGTTAGACAAGTTTCTTTGGCTATATATTGAACCTAGTCTTAGTTTACTAGGTGTGACACAACCCAAAGTGTAATAGTTTACACCAAAACTATTACCAACCGTATTATTCATCCCAAAAGTTTAGTATTCACTATAAAACGTCCAGGAGGTTGGAGAGAGAAATTCTCATCCATTGTTTTGGTTATTTGGAGTTATACGGTTAAGCTAGGTGATTGGGCGTGTGGTTGCTACAAGCCACGAATTCTAGTTCTTATAATCGCAAAAGTTTAGGTATTCTATGAACTTTGTTATGGATTTCTATTCTCTTGAGTTATTGGAATTACTTTGTTATTTCTTGTGTTTTGTTATTATTATCATGGAGTAGTTTTGGATATACTTGTGTGTTGGGATGTAGGAAATCATACTAGTGTTCTCATATGTGATGCATGTATATATGATCTTGTTTAAATGAGTTTGTTGGAAAATACTAGTCTTGGTTTGATTTGTCGGTAAAACATGTTTTAAGAAAAAGGACCGAAAGGATTTCTCTTGTGTTTTATTCCAAAAAGTTGAGTGACAAACTAGTATGGGGATATGGTGATTGACAACCACCATGTTTACTTATTAAAACAAGACTAGAAATATTTTCATCACGAAAGGTCGAAAGATTCGTAAGAACGAGTTTAATAAGAACATTTTACAAACAAATGGATTTTCTAAAGGATAATCATTAGGATAAGGACCGAAAGGATTACCTATATGTTTTTGTTCTTAGAATGATTTTTACAAACATAAACCATGGTTGGAAATCATTTGCTTATGATTTGTGCATCACATCAAGAGTTTACACCAAGCCTTCATGAACATTACTTATGATTGCCTATAGACTACACACAAGTATATATATTTCTTATTGTTGAATTTCACTATAACATCACTTTTTGAGGAAGCCTTGACAAAGCTTTCTTGTTTCAAATCTTTTAAGAAAACAATTTGAACACAAAATCCCTTGGGACGATCTCGACTTACCCACCTTTGCTATCGCGTGACAGTATACTTGCTCGTATGTGTTTATAGTATTAGACGGTTAAATCGTGTTTATAAATTTTAAAACTTGCTACACGGAAACACATCAAGTTTTTGGCGCATTGCCGGGATTTTGCGGGATTTTGATTTTGATTTTGATTTAAGCAATTTGATTTTGTTCATTTTCTGTAAAATTGGTAGTTTTGAAATTGAATTTCGTGAAAAAAAAAATTTGGTCAGAAGCTAACGGATTCGGTTGCAGGAGCAACCGAATCCGGTTAGTGCTCTCGGATTTATTTTTGTATTTTGATTTCATAGTTTAAGTTTATTCAGTGATTTGTGTTATAGTTTTTTAGATTAATTCTTGTCATTTTTTATTTTTATAGATTATATGTTTGGTTGTTTATGTTTTCTTAGATTTTTTGTTTCTCTTTATTTTAGTTATTTTTAGTTTATTAGTTTTTAGATTAATTGTCTTAATTCTAATGATTAGATATAGTTAATTTTCAGTTTTATGGTTTTAGTAATCTTTATTAGTAGTTTTAATGAGTAGTTAATATAGTTTTCATTTAATAAGCTTAATTAATCAATTAATTAATAAAGGATAATGAGGAGTCTCAATTAATTAAGAGTTTAAAGTACACTTAATAGTTTTTAATTTTAATTAATTTTTTTTTTTAAATAAAAAAAATATTTTTGGTATCGATCTAACCGATCGGTTGCAACCCATAACGGATCCGGTTAGACATTTTGGTTAAGTAGTTTACCACCAACCGAATCGGTTGGTGAGCCAACCGATCCGGTTGGAGCTCTCGGTAAATTTTTTCTACTTTTTAAATTTTGAGTGTTAACTTATGTTTTTAGTTTTGTTAAGTGTCTTTACTTGCTTAGTATATGTTTCTATAGTTTGTTTTTGTTTTGACTAACTCTAACGCTAATGATTTGAATTTTTGTTTTGGTTTTATTTTTTCTTGATTAGCTAGTTGTTATGGATAGTTTAAGCGTAATTTCGGAATACCTTCGTAACTTGGATGAGATGTTCAAAGACACCGGAAGTTCATTAGAGAAGATTGGAAATATCTTAAAAGGGAGTAAGAAAGATTTGGGAATTGATACGGTTAGTATGGAAGAAACGGGTGAAAACAAAGTTCAACTTCCTAAGAAGGGAAGAGTTGTGGTATTCACACAAGCACCTTTAACGGAGTATGATTCGCCACTTATGAGGTTCGGTACACCTTGTAGTGTAGAAGGGGTGAGTGCTTGGGACGCGCAACTTAACATGGCTTATGGTGAAAATTACATTGTGGAGAAAATTCTTGATCAAATTGGTCATGTACGTTTGGATTACGAAGCATACGGAAGAAGAATGGTTAAGAATCTTAAGGTTAACATTCATGGTCACATTTTTGAAATAGATTTTGTTGTCTTGGAAGAAGGGAACGCGGATGAGCCCAATGTATGTTTTGGGCGAGATTTTCTTGTAACGACCAAGTGCCAAGTTGATTTTGCTTTGGGAGAAATGAGGATCAATATCACCGATTTGGAAGAAGGAAAAGGGTGAGCGAGATGCTTGTGGAGTTATGTGCTAATATGGAAAAGGAAGATGTGGAAGTCGTAAAGATGGGGAAGGCAAATAGGAAGAAAACCTCATCCAACAAATTAACTCCTACCACATCCACCAACAAAAATGATTACACACCTTCATCACCTACTACATCAAACACTTTCAAACCTTTAACCGACGAACAAAAAGAAGCTATTTTGGAAAACCTTGAACAAAAGTTTCTTGAGCTAAATGAGAAAAAGCCGGTGATTGAGGTACTACAAGATTACGTTCTCTACCGTAAGAAACTAGATGCGGTGATGCTAGCAAGAGCAAGATTGGAGGATAAAGATCTATCGGAGGAGGATAGAGATAGGATTTTGTTTAGAGGTATGCCACGTAAGGAGAAAGATCCGGGAAATTTTGTTTTGCCAATTAAAGTGAATGGGACTACACGGTTTATGCCTTAGCCGATACGGGTTCAAGTGTTAATGTTATGCCCTATCCATTGTTTAAGGCGTTGGGTCTTAGTAAGCGCAACCAAATCATTGAAACTTACCATGGCGGATAATTCCCAAGCAAAAGCAATGGGGAGGTGAAAACGTAAGAGTTCAAATTGGTTACCAACCATACTTGGTGATTTTCTAGTCCTAGACATTCCGGTTGATAAGAGTTTACCACTTCTATTAGGAAGACCATTCCTACGCACATGTGGTGCAATCATAGACATGGGTAGAGTGCGATGACTATCGATGATGGGATCTCGAAACAAACCTATTATCCCAAACCAAGGGGACCAATTGTGGAATTCATGGAAGATTTAGAATTGATGGAAGCGGACGAGGACTTGACTTGTTTTGAAGTAGGACGTGATGTCCAAGGAAACCCGATGTATGGACCACTAGCTCCACCATACTTTGATATTGAGGATGAGATGGAAGCGCACTAGCGGTGGAAGCATTTACAATCCATTCAAAAACATCCTAGTTTACAAGAAGCTAACCGATTTCTTAGGTTCTTTACCGGTTCAACTCAAGAATTTGGAATGGAGACCGAGGGTCGGGCATTTACAAGAGACAAAATGGGGATGGAGAATGGCACGTCAAATTTGATACACTATGTCCGGATGGGAGAAGATTCATAAGGAAGTTCAAAACTTATGAAACATACCGTGAATTGACCGGGAAATTTCTAAGTGAGGACATCTTAAGGCATGAGTATTTCGAGGAATTTTAAGGAGAAACAAGGCACCATAATAAACAAGCAATTGTTTGCTTGAATTTCATGAACTGCATTTAGGATTTCTTGTTTTTCATTTCAGGTTTATCTTTATTATTATGTTGAGGTTATTTGGTTAATGCATTATGATTATGAGTTTTAGTTTGAGTTTTCGTTTTAGTTTATAAGTATGATGATTTGAGTTTTGAGATTAGATGATTGTTGAAATTTCCAAATGGTGGATGAATGTTGTGTGCATCTTTAATAGGATTTTGAGTAAAAAATTGTTGCTTGGAAGGTAAAATGCCTAAGTAACGAGAAAAATGCAAAATTTGGCAAAAATGCAAACCGAAGCGGTTGTGTCCATGGTGAACCGGTTGCATACAAGTATATATAGCCAAAATTCACTTTTTCCAGCAAAAAACACACACACACTAATCCTCCAGCTGGGTTTTGCAAAATTCGACCAATAGAAGCTAATTGAAGGTTGTTTAAGTTGTAGAAGATCATCATGGCACCCAAACAAGTAAGCATCTTCATTCAATTAACTCAATTGAGGTTTAATTAGAGCATTTGATTCGAATTGCAAATTAGGTCACTAATTTGGGGGTTTTTGATATAATTCGAATTAAGTTGTAATATTTTAGGATTAAGTGGGTAATTGATATAGGAATGCATTGCAAAAAGAATTGTAGTGATTGATTCAACATGGAATGAGTATTAGATGATTGAATTTTCGGATTTAATTAGGTTATGCCATTGAATCAAGTTAAGTTGCAATTGGTGATTCCTAGTGGTAGATGATGCGTTTTTAATGAGTAATAGATGCCACATTGTTGATTAGAACAAGTGATTGAAGAGTTGAGGTCTTATTTGTTGAGTTCTAAGTTGATGAATGTGTGATGATTAGAGGTTTGGAGAGCGAATTTAGAGTAATTTGAGGATGTAGAAATCATTGATGATGTTAGAATGCAGTCTAGGAGTGGATTGGACTTAGAAAAATCGAGTGGGTGATGGATTAGAAGGCAAAAGCCTTATGCAGAATGAGTAACCGATCCGGTTGCGAAGCGCAACCGATCGGTTGGATTTGGCCATTAGGAGTAACCGATTCGGTTGCCCTGCAACCGAATCCGGTTCCAGGTTCTGTGTTGGATTTTTTTGAAATTTTGAAGTGGACCTTAGAGGCTTCCATGGACCTTCCCGTTTGTTCTAACACTCTTATATTGACTTATATTTGTGATTTCTCTGAGAATTGTTGTAGGTAGTTCAAGCTCGGGACCGGTTCAATTAACCCGATTGTTACCAAGTTTTGCCAAAGGGCGAGAGGAAGAAAGTCAAGTATAGCTTGAAGGCGGAAGCAAATGCCAACCTAAAGTTCAAAGATCTCACCGACGGGGAGAAACATGCTTTCCGGGAACGATTGTCAAAATTGCAAAATAGGACATGTTTGGTTCCGAGGGTGATTGATTGGGATTTGTTTGAAGAATATGATTGTGAAGAGGAGTTGAGAAAAATGATGCGGACATCTTATGTGTATCCGGCGGATGGGGATTCGTTCGATGATTTGTCATGGGAAAGAGCATTTAGCATCAACGAAGAGGTCTATCGAGAATGGTGTATGGAGTTCTTTTCAACCATGTATTTTGAGAGAAAGGTGAATGTTCGGAACTTGATGGAGGAAGTTTGTGTTTGGTTTAGGCTTTGTGGGCGGGATCATGCTTACACTTTGCCGGATTTCGCTGTTGCTCTTGGCTTGTATGAACCACATGAGGTTAAGCATCGATTATTTGAAGCTCACTTTTCGAGGCTTCGGAGGTTTGAAAAAGAGTACCCTAGTGTTCCCACTTATTGGAATCGAGTGGGAGATCCTTCTTGTGCGAGGAGGAATCTGCAACCATCGAAATCCGTTAATGAGGATACTTCACAAGTTGATAGTGGTGGCCGTTTAATAGGTATGGGCGAGGGACAAATGTCGAAACCGGACTTATGGGTTATGATGTTATTGGAAGAATCTAAGGATGTAATGCGGTTTGGCAGATAGCCGAGTATTTATCTAGGAGAGCCCGGAATCAAAAGTAATAGCAACATTTGTGGAGGACATTTTGTGACGAGGTTGGCAAAGAAATCTTGGGTATTACAATAGTAGTGAGTTGGCTAAGTGTGGAGAGCCAAAGTTTAGTGAGATGTGGAGTGCAAATGGTTTTGGAAATGCTTTGAATAGGAAATTGAAAACTTTGGGAGCATGGATTGAACCAACAACAACAACAACAACCACCACGTGACAAGGAAATATACCGATGGGGAGCGTGCAAGCGGGTGCGTCCGATAGTTTTGATTCGGGTTGGGAGAGTGGAACCAACATTTAGATGAAATTCGGTGTAGGGATGTGTGGAGAGACTCGATGATGTTGAGAAACAATTACATCAATGATTATACAATGCCTATCTTTCAACACATGGCTCAAGAAGCCAATTACGAGTTGCCACCCTACAATCCACCCAATGTTCCACCATATCCTTTCCCTACACTTCTTATCACGGACCTATCCATATCCATATCACGGATACGCACCATTTCACGATCCGGTGCCGCATATGGTCGATTACCGAAGTTGGTGGAGCAAGCTATGATGTTGGAGGATCGTCATCGGAGTTGGAGGAAAGAAGAAGAAGAGGAGAGTTCGTTCGGAGATTGTGGGCGAGAACTATGTAACCGAGAGTGATGATGATGATGAGTATGATGATGAAGAAGGTGACGAGATGAGCGAGGGCGACGGTGATCGTGGATCATTCTTGATTTATGGTTTCAAAACAATGGTTATCATGTGTTAAACAATATTATCTCTATCTCTTAACTATTTCTCTAGGATGATTATCATACTTTGTTTTATTTTGTTTTAGTAGCATTTGGATTGTTTTGTTTTGTTTTGTTTGTGTATTGTGTATTGCGGTTTTGTTTGCGGGATGGATGTGTCGGAAGCTTATTGATGGTCAAATATTTGGAGTTGGATAACTCATGCTTTCTTATGACCCAATATCGTGTGCATATTCTATCCGTGGTATCTTTGACTATTTCTTTTCCCATTTTCTTTACTTTGAAGTTCATTTTATTACATTGAGGACAATGCAAAACTTAAGTATGGGGAGGGAAGAAAATAGGAAAATGATACGCATTTTTAATTTTTAGTTTTTTTTTTAGATAACTTTTGGATGCAAGTAATTAGAAGGAATTCGCCCTTGATTGTCTAGTTGTTTTCACACATTATTGGGATATATTAAAAACAACTTGAGTATTTCAATGGTAAAATGAGGTTTTTGAAAAATTTTGGATTTGTACCAAATTACGGAAGTAATTCATTTTGGATTCGATAGCATTTTCTAGCGCGCATTATAGCCTTTTTCCACTTAATTGTGAGGTTTCTTTTGTATAAAACACATCTTTTGTTTTATATTTGCTATGAGTGTGCCGGTGATTATGTCGATTCTAGAACTTGTACTAGTTATGCATTACGGTTAAAATCACTCTCGAGTGATAAAAATATGTTCAAGTGATAAGAGGCATCGTAGGATTTAACCCAAATGGCCTTCCATTTTACATCTAATGATATATTAGCTAACCACATTGGTTAGTTAACCACCCTTATATGGACCCATTTGTTAGTGCTCATCTTTAGCACTAGATACCCTTAGTTACACCCTTTGAGCCAATCTTTTCATTTGTTAAATCCAGAAAAATACAAAAAGATTTTACACTTTAAACCTTAGCCAACCCTTGTCATGTCTATTGGTTTGTTGCTAGTTGTTTGGAATGTTGGATTGTTTTTGATGATTATGAAGAAGCTACACTTTGTCTATAGTGTGTACCATTCTCCAACAAAGATGAAGGAGCGTCTTTCTCATTTGTATTTTTGTGGTGTATGCTTACACTAAGTGTGGGGAATTTGTTAAAAAAACTAAAAAAAAAAAAAATGGTTATAGCCAATGAGCTATATGAAGAATATTGATTAGCCGATGAGCTAAATTGAGTTATACATATTTGCGGAGATTGATATGTGAAGAGGAGAAATAATCATTTTCGGGATTGTGGTTTGTATGATGGCTAGCAACATGGAGGTTTAGACTTGACTTTATTTTTCTTTTAACACCAATTTCATAAACCATTCCATGCCTTATCCATACCTTTTATAAACCCGTATCCTTAACGATATAACCCGAATAAAAGCCCTCTTTGATGAATTTATTTTCTTTGTTTTGATACTTGTACAAGCTTATGGTAAAAAGCATTGATCATGACTAGGCATTGAGTGATTTACATATACCCACCAATATATGAGTGTTGAGTGAATTCTTAAAATCATTCGTGAGGTGTTCTAGTTATGTTATCTAAAGTGTTTGGTTCATATTTAAAGTTTTTCACATATTAAAAGCAAATTAATGATTATCTCTTTTGGGATGATTGTTAAATTTTTAGAACCACGGTGTCAAGACCATTGAAATCGATTTTTGCAAATGTTAGACCTACTCGAGGGCGAGTAGAACTTAAGTGTGGGGGAATTTGATAACGCCTAAAATGAACATGTTTTTAGTAGCGTTATTGTTGGTTTTGTGCATGATAATCGGCTATATTTACTCATAACTGTTGCAAAAGTGCAAAAGATGCGTATTGTGTATGTATATGTAGCTAGGTATCACAAATGATGAAGAAATGAAGTTTTTATGCACATTTGGAAGATTCCCAAGGAAGGAAGTCGAGCAAGGAAGCTTTTGGACTCAATGATTAGGAAGCGCAATGATTTCTAAGTATCTCTGACAAGGAAAGATCAAGTTTTGCCTTGGAAATCATCGTGAGAGCAAAGAGTGAGGCATGAATCAAGAAAGTCAACAAAAGTCAAAATACAACATCCAACCGTTCGGTCGTGCCGTAACGGATCCGGTGGATAATGGTCAAAATGCAACCGAAACCGATCCGGTTGCATGGTCTCTGATTACACAAAGATGCATTTAATGTTGCCTTAACTCCCCATAATCATTGGAGGCCGATCATTTCTTGATATTAACTTGTTGGGAGCGTTTTGGCGATTAGACAAGTTTCTTTGGCTATATATTGAACCTAGACTTAGTTTACTAGGTGTGACACAACCCAAAGTGTAATAGTTTACACCAAAACTATTACCAACCATATTATTCATCCCAAAGTTTAGTATTCATTGTAAAGCGTCCGGAGGTTGGAGAGCAATTCTCATCCATTGTTTTGGTTATTTGGAGTTATACGGTTAAGCTAGGTGATTGGGCGTGTGGTTGCTATAAGCCACGAATTCTAGTTCTTGTAATCGCAAAAGTTTAGGTATTCTATGAACTTTGTTATGGATTTCTATTCTCTTGAGTTATTGGAATTACTTTGTTATTTCTTGTGTTTTGTTATTATTATCATGGAGTAGTTTTGGATATACTTGTGTGTTGGGATGTAGGAAATCATACTAGTGTTCTCATATGTGATGCATGTATATATGATCTTGTTTAAATGAGTTTGTTGGAAAATACTAGTCTTGGTTTGATTTGTCGGTAAAACATGTTTTAAGAAAAAGGACCGAAAGATTTCTCTTGTGTTTTATTCCAAAAGTTGAGTGACAAACTAGTATGGGGATATGGTGATTGACAACCACCATGTTTACTTATTAAAACAAGACTAGAAATATTTTCATCACGAAGGTCGAAAGATTCGTAAGAACGAGTTTAATAAGAACATTTTACAAACAAATGGATTTTCTAAAGGATAATCATTAGGATAAGGACCGAAAGGATTACCTATATGTTTTTGTTCTTAGAATGATTTTTACAAACATAAACCATGGTTGGAAATCATTTGCTTATGATTTGTGCATCACATCAAGAGTTTACACCAAGCCTTCATGAACATTACTTATGATTGCCTATAGACTACACACAAGTATATATATATTTCTTATTGTTGAATTTCACTATAACATCACTTTTTGAGGAAGCCTTGACAAAGCTTTCTTGTTTCAAATCTTTTCAAGAAAAATTTCGAACACAAAATCCCTTGGGACGATCTCGACTTACCCACCTTTGCTATCATGACAGTATACTTGCTCGTATGTGTTTATAGTATTACGGAAAACACATCGATGTTCCAAATAGGTTAAAGTCGTGTTTATAAATTTTTAAAACTTTACAACACATGTAGGTCTTTTTATGATGGTGGTTTGTAACGTAGACATATCTTGGATATTTTACGTGGTTGCGTGCAACCTTTTTGAATCGACTCTTTAAAGGTCGTGCTTGTGGAAGTTGTACTTTCTCTGAAGGACTTCCATGACGAAAGGTCATGCTTGCGGAAGTTGGACTTTTTCTGAAGGACTTCCATGATGAAAGGTCTTACTTGTTGAAGTTGTACTTTTCACGAAGGACTTCCATGAGGAAAGGTCGTGCTTCCAGAAATTGTACCTTTTAAAATTTTGGCTTGTATTTGTCTTTGTCTATTATCTTCGATTCGTGTCTTGCTCTCAGGCGATCGAGTGATTCCTTTTGCCGAGCGGGTCCAGCAAATGAGCAGAGCCATTCGAGAATCGGGATCACAAATCGGCTATTGTACTTAGTGGCGCTAAGTAATTAGTTTTAACCAGAGTTTGTTAGACCGTCTTCTTGGGTTCCTAGGCAGTCTTCTTGCTCACAGGTGGCAAGCAACAAGAAAAGAATGAAGGCATCATTTTCATCCTTTGTTGCTTGGCGTTATAAAGGAAGCTTCTTGTCAATTAGGGGCCACTTTATGCAATGAATTGCCCTAACGTCGTTATTTCCCTTACCTAAGGACCCGTCCTTTTCCACATTCTATCACTCCCTTTAGTGCCCTAGATTGTCCTCTTCCTTGTTTCATTGGTTGTTACTAAGGTTAACCAGGGAATATTTGTAATGGTTACTTTTTCCCATGGCTAATGAGAGTCTGGTTATAAATAAGAATCCTGCCATGGAATTCACCATATTTCTCAAAGAGATGCTCAAGGATGTTAAGGAAGGGGATTTAAATAAAGGGTATTTGTAGTGTAGTGTGGTGGTGGCTTATTAGTCGTCACTTAAGAGCGACTAATTTTTATTAGTAGTCATTTAAGAGCAGCTCTGGACCATGAAAGGATCCACTTGACTCGTGTACCATCTTTTGGTTCTTTCGGTATGGGAGCCGGTGCTTGAGTAAGTCATGAATTTGTAAAAACGATCATGGATGAATGACGTTTTGTTGTTGAGTAGGGTCTACAATTGTGATGCATGATGCACGGCCTTGCTCCATTTTTCAAGAACTCTTCTTGATCTCTGAATAACATCTTCAGCTCCTTTCAAAGTGATTTTTGTACTTTCCGTGAGTTACTACCCTACTTTTTTGTAAAATTTCAAGTTGCTCGAATTTTGATCTTTATGGATTCAGGTTATTGTGATCCTTGATGTTTATTGGTAATCCTTTTCTTTTTTGATTTTTCTACTTTTTCCATCTTTTGTTGCGGGTTTTTATAGTGGAAGTTTCACTGTTCCTGCATGCGTGAGTAGTGACCTTGACCTAGTGTTCAGTAGGTAGGCACGTGCTTAGGCTCGTAGCCTGAGCGCCTGCTTCCTCTGTTAGATTTGACATAAAGTGTCTTGGGAAGGAACGTGAATTTGTACTTCCCAGATTTTTCCTGTTTGAGTCTTTGGATAAGGCTTATCCTTTAAGTTATGTCTTGGCGGATAACACATTTTAAATTATCTTGTGAGTCTTGATTTTTCGAAGTCATTTGCTTCTTTTCCTTGATTATGCTTTTGTTCATCTTTTTAACAAACAATGATGAAGCATTCGGTTTATTCCTAGTTCCTTTGAGGTCGGAATTCAAAGTGTGGGTATACTCCGGTTTACACCAGTAAGTATTGGTCCGGCCTTGTAACCATATTTCTCAACGGAAACATTCTATCACGACTAATCAGAAATCTGCAGAAAGTCTGCCCTAATGATTACTAGTTTATTTATTAATTAACCATTTAAGGCTTACATTAATCATGCAAACGATGCTAATGAAGTAATTGTGTGAGCCAAATAGCAGACAAGGCACGATAAACTAATAATGTAATCAAAACATATGCATGAGCATCCAAATAAACATCATATACACTAACAATGGTGGGAAATATTTCAGTACGATCAAATAGTGAAAGATACGCTAATCTAATGATTAAAAGAGTACTAAAAAAATTAAACGAATCTTCCTATGAATCGATGCACTAGCAGGACCTTCTTATTGCTCTGAATTCGTCCTTCTGGTTGTGTCTTGTGTGGTTAGCCATCGCCTTTTGTGTGTGGTATGATATCTTCAAAATTTGGCAGTCGATCCTCTATTTATACATTCCAGAAACAGAGTCGAGATGACATATCAGTTTATCAGGTACGCTGTATCTTGGTAACTTCACGTGGGGTCCAAGATTATTATATTTTGGAATATTCGTACACAGCATACGACGCATCTTCATTCTTCATGCGGCGTATGTTGTCTTCAATATCTTGGATTTTCGGTGAAGTCTTGAGATTGATCGTTGCATCTCCGGGATGTCATGCGCGATATGGAGTAGAATAAGTCAACTCTTCTTTGTTGACCAAGGTTTAATATCGTCGCATGGGATAAATCCATAGGCGTATGCTTCAAAGTCGAGCAATTGTTTTCATATTCGTCTAAGTGTTGGTGTCGACATATCATCTAAAATAATACGGCGTTTATATTGTCGATTCGATGACTTTTCCAACTTGATCCATTTAGCTCCAATTTCGTCCAAAATAGCTAACTTTCACCAAATGGTTGTTTATAACTGAGATTTACAAAAGTAAGAGATTAAGTATCAATTCTCATATAAAATAATACAAAACAAAAAATATACATAGGATAAATGATGCTAATAATATATTGTTATTTGATGTCATCAGAAGTGTATTCCGAGTTTGGAACACTTTGAGATCCTTTGAATTTAGGTTCTCTGAATTTTGGTTCTTCGAATTTGTACTCACCATATTTATATGAATTTTTATCGTTTTTACCGTGCTTCAAGCTGTGAAATTCTTCTAAGTTTATTAAGGTTTCACCGAATATCTAACATACAAAACCTTAGTTTTCGAACCCTAATTTACCGAAATAGGGGATATCTACATAATTAGAGCATATACCAACAACACCAAAACAACAAAAACACATCAGATATTACTAGTCTACACTTATTACACATGATTCAATTCACCAAACATGATTCATTTCATCATCTTAAACCAATTTATCCCATCTCAAAAACGAACTACGTATAGCTTAAAAGATCCTGATCAAGAATCACTACAAATGACAATGGGCTAGTATCGGATTTTTGTGACTATGGAGTTTTTATACGGTATTACTTATTTGGGAGTGAAGTGACATTTCACGGGTGTACTTATTAATCTTAGAAACGTCGGTTGGTTGGTTGGTTGGTTGCATGTCTCAAGATAACTTGTCTGGGCTTTTATCCAATGTGCATCTCATACTTTAAGGAGTTACGTTATAGTACTTAGTATAGGTTCTAAGTCACAATTATCATTAGCACAAGCATTAAGTCGTAAGGCTGGGTGTTTAATTCAGTCACAAGTTGGTTATATTGGGTTGTCTCCATACAGTGGTCATTTACTAGCTGGTTGGATTTTAAAGAGGTCGCTTATAGGTTGAAGAGAAGAGATGAGATCGTAGAAAAAGAGATTCATAGATCAACATATACTTATGGATTATGCTTAAACGGGCTATTTTCTTTTACTAATGTATCCACACGATTACTTTGTTCATTTGAATCTTGACCATTGTGTTACGAAGAAAAAGATTTGTTTTGTAATTTAAGTTCAAGAGAGATGCAATGTGCCTCTAGTTTTGAAAAATCTTTATGAAACCGAGCAATGGTCTTTTGAGAAGAATGATTTGATTCAAGAGTTTGATTTGACGATTCAGTTGAATTGTTAACAAGTAAGGGCTCGAGACATGAGATAGTTGTTTGGACATTGTGCAACACATCGTCAACCTCTCCTTCATTACTAAATTCAGGTTGCTCGGTATGTTGTGTCGCATTTGCAATCAAAATATGATCAGCGAGATTGTACCTCGACCATCCATTACGTGTCAATGTCATAGGTGGGTAAGATATCTTCCTCGACCATTTGTTCTTCGTCAAAGTTGGGCTCGGTGTCGTAGTTAAGTATGATATCTTCTCCGGATCTGCTTCTTTGTCATCCCTTTTCCAATGCTACAACCTCATTGTCCGCATGACACGAAGCGATTGCGAGAATCACAACATTCTCAACGTCCATTTGAGCATTCCTTTCATGTACATCAACTCTTTCACCTTGCACGATGCGGGATATCGGAATTTGATGATGTCGACGCTTGGAATTGTTAATCATTGGGAATTTGAATGGTTTCCATCTTACGTACAATTCCACGGATGCCTTTTCGACATCGAATCCATTGATTTAAACACTTCTCTCCTGGCGATGAGTGTCTAAATACTCATCATTTTTATCTTGTTTAGAATGCCAAAACATCCGAAAACACTCGAAATGCAAACAAAATGATGAAAATATCACAAATAAGTGTTTTATGTGTTTTAAATGCAAAAATACCAAAATCAAATGAAAAACGAATCAAGTTTGCATAATTGGCAGTTTTAGTCCCCCAAGTTTCAAAAGTTGTCAAAATTAGTCCCTGGTAAATCAAAATAAAGAAAAATGTCATTTAAGGTCCATGGGATTCAAAAGTTGTCAAAACAAACCCTTCAAAGTTTAAAAATCACAAAATTACAACTTTAGTCCCTCAAGTTTTGAAAATGTCAAATATAGTCCTTGGATTTATTAAAAATGGAATTTTATGCATAATGGTCCTTGTACTATTAAAGAATGACAAAATTGGTCCTTATGGTGAACTTTGGAAAATTTACATGTTTGGTCCTTAGAGTTTCAAACTTGGCAGTTTAGGCCCTTGGACATTTAAAATTGAAAAATTAACATTTATGGTCCTTGGTTTATCATACTTGGCAAGTTTAACCCTTGTGATAACTTTGGAAGAGTTGCAGGTTAGTCCCTCATAAATTGCAAATTACAACTATGGTCCTTGTGTTTAATAGCTACAAAACCAAACGGACCTTTGTTATTACTAAACCCAACACCCAGCCCAGTCCAAAGCCCAAACCCAAAATTTAAAATAAAACCGCGTACACTGTTCACTTGTCTCTCCCATAGCTGCATTCCAAAACCAGTGGTTTCATCACCACTTTCCACCTCTCCCCAACCTTTCCACCTCATTTCACCAGCTGGATAACTACTCTTTAACACCTCCACATCCATCCAAAAGCTTTAATTAAAGAAAACCTGCCCAAGACTTTTTTGGCGCCAATTTGCAAATCAATGGCTAAGATGTGTTACAGAGATCCAATGGTGGTGGGAAAAACTCAGAAGCTTATGGGGAGTCTCAAAATACTATAAAGAAGAGAGGAGAAGCAGAGGAGTGAAAAAAGTAGTGTAATTTAGTTTTAGCTTATGTCGTTTTTAAGTTTTAAAGTTTTCCAGTACAAGTTTAAGCTTTTAAATACTTTGTAATAAATTTTCAGTGTATTAAGAACCTGTTTTCAGTTTCAATTGCATTGTATGTACAAGAATTTAGTTTATGCAAATTTCAATTTCAAAAATCTCAACAGTGTCGAATGTTGTATTTAGTTGTTGTTAAGGATTGATAAGCTCATATAAGCTCTCTATTTAGCTTATATAAGCTATTAGATACTTTTACAACTCAGTTTAGATTCAAAACAGAAAAATAAAAAAAATACTCAAAAATAGCTTGAAAATCAAAATTCATTGAAGAAGATGCCAGAGATTGAAGCAAGGTGATATATAGAATACTTTTGGTTTAGAGCTTAGTGGTAAGCATATAGGAGTGATCCTTTGTTCTCAGTTCTCTGTCTTATGCATGAACTCATTTTGTAAGTTATTTCCTTAAATTTTGCATTTCTTAGTTCAAATGCTTACATAGTGTTAATTCCAGTTCAAACTTGATTTATTATAGCTAATGTAAGTTAATTAATAGATTACTTACTTTAAAAACGTGTTTTAGTGCTAAACTCTTAATAACAGTTTCAAAAAGGGGTGTTTGGATTTGTTTGATAATCTGTGTTAAAGGTTGGTTTATCAGTTTAAAATACTTGGTATAGGTTTGTTTAGGTATAACTTACTCATATTAGTCAATAGTTTGTATCTACATACCATAAAAGTCAAAATCATCTTAAAACTGTCTT
Source organism: Chrysanthemum lavandulifolium (assembly GCA_022545495.1). Taxonomy (NCBI): domain Eukaryota; kingdom Viridiplantae; phylum Streptophyta; class Magnoliopsida; order Asterales; family Asteraceae; genus Chrysanthemum; species Chrysanthemum lavandulifolium. Next base: position 275,918,533 of record CM040244.1, read on the forward strand.
AAGTTCATAATCTGTTAAGATCTTAGAATACAAATTACATCAAAGTTGTTTATAACTAGGTACTATAGCTTAATCTCACCTTAGTATAGCTTATTATAACATATTGGTCATTAGAATCAATTAAAAGTTCATATAAGTCAAAGTTCTAGTGTAATAAAAAGTCAAATTATCTCGATAGAGTTTTGAATAAAATTTAGAATTTTAGTGTGTGTTTATTACTAAGTTTTAGTTCATAAGCTTCTAGGATATTAAAGTATAGCTGCTTAACTTAATTAGAAAAATACTAGTTCACTTTTAATCAGCTTATTAAGTGCTTATTACTTAGCTTCTTTTGAGTGCTTTTCTGAAATCATGCCCTGTTCACAGTGTTGCTACCCTATTTCACAAGCTCTCAGAGAGCTTATTAGTGACCCCTAGCTTATGCACTTTAGCTTTTTGAGAAGCTCACCTAGCTGTCTCAAGGTTACAAGTGTTTATTTTCCATTCTTAGCTTATTTAGCTAGCCTGCTAAGTGCTTTTTGTTTGTCCCATTCCATTCAGTACAATGACCAGTGATGGTTTTTCGGTTTCTTTATAAGCTTCTCACAAGCTTATTTGAATAAGCCAAACTTTGTAAATTAGTTTTTAGATAGCTCGATTGTTTAGCTTGTTAGTTCTAGCATTTGTTTTCATTTATTAGCTTATTCAAGTGCTTAAAAATAAGTTAGAAAGTTGCCTAGAAACTCAAATAGTGTCTTGTGTATCGCTTTTAACTTGTGCTTATTTGTAGCTTAATCAAGACTTATTTATAGTCATTATGCTTTTAGTTTTCATACTAGCTTATTAAACATTTGTTTAGCTTAATCTCAATTAGCCTTTGCTTATTTTCTAGCTTACAAGTCATTTCACAATCATAGTGCTTATTCATTTTTCTTGTTAACTGTTAAGATAATAAGCTCAATACTGAGCTTATTAGAAGTTTTCATAAAAAGTTTTAGTTATAAAAATTGCTTATCTTACTGTTCGTAATAAGTTTCAAAAAGAAAAATCCAAAAATAAAATGTTTTGCAAAAAGGTGGGAGGCAGGCTCGAACCTGAGACCTCCCGACCTTGAAGAGTGTTAGCGTGTACCTGTATAGCCAGTTGCCCTTGGGTCTTTGACTGGTTGTATATTGCACGATTTAATACATAGGTCTTGTTTTCCATTTTAGCTTATACGTACAAACTAGCTTATTTCTAGCTTATTACAATAAGCTTTTCATGTTTTGCATTTTTCTTAGCTTTGTAATGTTATAAAGTATTTTACAAAAGTTTGATTTTCTCAATAGTTTTAATATTTTTAATCATTTAATTAGTGTAAAATAGTATTTAATTCATAATAAAAAAATATAAAAGTCTAAAAAATATAAATCTTTTTTCTAAAATTTTCTTTTGTTATATAGTAAGTAAGAAAATTGTTTTTACATTCGTAGGCCTTTTATTTCATAAATTTTACGTTTTGTCTTGCACACTCGCGTAATTTTTGCAAATAACGCACGTTTTCATTCTAGATCACGTTTTTAGGTAATTTAAGTTTAAGTTTTAATTAAAATAGTTTATTTAAGTTATTTTATTTTATAAATCAAGAAAAACATCATTGTAAAAATAGTGATAGCGTTTATTTAATATATTTTAGCTTTTTAATTTTCTTTAATTTGCATTTAAGTCGCTGTAATTTATAAACTTTTTCTTTAGGTATAAATATTCCAAATCCTTACTGGTCACTATCCTTAGTGATTATTCGACACCTGAAAGTGTTTTAGCACCATTGAGTCTCCGTGGGACTTAACGACCGAGAATCCACTATATTCCTCGATCTTAATTGCATTTGTTTACGAAATTTGTTTTAAGTTTATTACGGTTGACCATTCATAAGTGGTTAGCTTGTGTGATTAAACTTGACTGTTCAGGAGCGAATCAAATTTTGGCGCCGCTGCCGAGGAGGCTTTAGCGTGTTTTAAACATTCTCAGAACCGTACTTGCACATATACCACCTTTTGTAAACAGTTTTTTGTAAAGTTATAAAAAAATCAAAAGTTCATTAACACTTTTCCTAAAGTGTTAACAACACCAAAAATATTTTCATTCTTTGTTTTTATAACATGTTTTTCAAAAATGCCAAAAATATTCCTCTTTACCCTCTTACCCTTTTTGATTCTTTATCTCTTTACCCTCTATCCATTTGATTCTAAACTTCTTCTATTCTCATGGAATCTCTCGACTACGACGAATTCTAGAACAAAGTTGAAAAACTTCACTTTATCACAAATGTCAAGAATTCGTGTTGTTCGTAATGATCCATTAATTCGCATAGGGAAATGGAGCGAGAAACCGGGGTGACAAAGGACCGGTACTTCCTACGATAATGGAGGTGCTAACACGTCCAACCTACGGTTATCCAAAGATCTAATCCTCAATTGCTCCTAAGCCGTCTAAAATTGATCCTAAACTTTCACAATTTACGGTTAAACGCAATCATGCGAAATTTAGACCGGTGACTAGCAACAATGACTTGCCTAATCTTCACGTTTCTCAAGAACCGAACCGAGACCATAACGGAAGTGGTGGAAATTGCTAGCTCTCGAGCACACCACTTGTCCCACCTCCGGATTTTCAAAATGTTCTTGAGACTTAATAGTCATTCGGATCACCATGTTGGTTTTGTTGATTCTTTGAATGAACCAATTCCTTTTCATAACTCTCTAATGGAATCGTTTATTCCTTGTGTTGGTTGTGGTGAGCCTCTTTTTGGTTCACCATGTCGCCGGTGTACGTGTGTGCGGTGTGGTAATGATATTCGGAGCAGGAGTTGTTTGTTTTGTGGTTCGAGGAATTCATTTGATTATGATCCTAATCCAAACTCATTTAACGACCCTCAAACTTTTCCAATTACCCACCACACCGACTTATCTTCATATAATCAACATAAGCTACTTTGTGAATATTGTGGAGGTCCCATTTCATTCACGATTGTCAAACAGGAATCCATTTCCTTGTAACAATTACGACTATCTATATCACGACCAACCTCCACGGTGCAAATAACTCAAACTCCTCAAGAAACCCAACAAGACACTTATCTAGAGCTTGGAGTTAGTGAAAAGAGGCGAGGAGTTGAGTAAAACAACATTCGAAATAATGTTCCCGCTTTTCTTGTGTATATTGTGGGGTCCTCATGATGATTATCAATGTCAACCTTCCGGTTTGACAAATCTCCACTCCCACAATGTCCCGTCATTCAAAATTCACATGAGAAACCCATGGAAGAATTGCTAGGTGAAGAAGCGGTCGCTAAAATAAATTCCCAAATTGCCTTTGAAAAATCATTGGGAATCAATTGCAAAGAAAAAAGCACCACATCTAGCTCTCAATTTCGTTTTATTCACGATGGCAGTGATGATCGGGATACATGAAGATTCATCAAGTTCATCGGTTGATATCCTAGCGATTGAGATTCATTCTCAAACAAGCGCTATCACACCAAGCTCCCACTCACTCTACGAACATGGGGACGAGTATCTTGACTTGTTCACGAAAAGGAATCGGACGAATTCATAAAGTCTAGTGTTGAGGACCTTGTCCCAATCCGAGAGAGTCACAGGAACTTTTGACCATATGTGTGATATCCTTCTCCTCTTGAGTGTTCAAAGATCATTTTGAGACTTTCTCCGATTTTAGCGATGATTGTAAATCTTATGGAGACATTGAGAATGTTGAGGCATCACTTTCACATATTGATGTTGATCCTCTTCTTTTGGAGTTCACCGATGAACTCACTCACATCAGTCCACTTTCATCAGAAAGTGACGATGGTCTCTTTGATTTCAAAGCCGATCTGGGAGAGATTGAAAGTCTCCCTTATAATGATCGTTCACTCACTTCTTATCCCAACAGTCCAATAGAGAATGTTGATCACTTTGTTCTGAAGCGTTCAAAACAACTCGCACTAATCCTCTATTTGAATTCGACTCACGAATTCACTTTAATTTCGAGAATCCACTCTTTGATACTCAGTTGAGGATAGTGATGAGTCTAAAGTGGAACAAGAATTCACGATTTACATCTTGTGATTGATTCTCTCCACGAGGAGTTCTCGGTGAACTCTCTCATGACATATCTCCTCCGGAATATGATCATTTCTATTTTGATCTTGAGGATGATATTGGCTCGGAGGAAGGTGTACTCTCATAAGAGTTTGCTTATTGATGATACTACCTCAACCTTCTTCCCGTTATGTCTACATTTGAGGATGAAGAATGGATCTTGATTGTTATCGAATCTTTCTTCCTTTCCTCAAATATCTTGTGATTTCTCTTCATCTTCACTCCTTCGGAATGAAGACACTATCTTTGACCCCGGCATTTTCATTTATCATTTGTGAGCCGGTTCTATGTATATCTCATCGGTGTGGAACTTTCGCGTACTTCAATGTTTATACAAACATCTTGAATGAAAGTCCGATGGAGATTGTCTCTTCCACTTACTTCCCCATGAACCAATGAATGCGGGGATCGAGTCAAGCTAGCGACTCGGTAATCAAAAACAGTAGCTAAAACATGGGTTTTCACCCGTGTGTACCACTTTAGTGTGGGGGAGATACCCCACATGTTGTATATAAATCTAAAAAATGAATGAAAATTGTAAATATTAAAAGAGAATAATTGTTGTGTTTCTACACTTGGCTAGTAATGTTTTTTTTCGTTCAAGGATTCGGCATAATAGCGGGACTTTGAATATTGAGGACAATATTCATTTCTAAGTGTGGGGAAATTAGCGAATTTGATCATAAATGTACCCTTTAGTCCCTTTTTCCCCAAAATGGCCAAATTTTAAATTTTTTTTTAGTGGAAGTACTATGTACTAAACACAACAAATGGTAATCATCCACCATGTCTAACCCACATAAGGGCTGGCTAATCCAGAGCAAACGGCTCTTGGTAAAGATTTATCAAATCCGTTTATGGCTTGCAATTTGCCCAAAATTGTATGGTGTTATTTCACCATATCTTTAATTAGTGAAGAGTTGGCTAGCCCGCAAGTTTATGGCTTTCCTTGTGTTTAATAGCTACAAAACCAAACGGACCTTTGTGTGGAAACGTAGGGGGGTGAATCGTTACCGTTTAAAATCTTTAGATCTTTAGTATCAAATCGCTTATGAAGCTTGTTATAATATGAAAGTGCCAATTATTGTTTGTGACTAATATAAAGCATGGTAAACCAAGTTGTCACACAATCATGAACAACAAACCACATCACAAACAATAGTATAGTGCAAGTATAAAAGTAAAGAGATAAAGAAAGGAAAGTGCAAACCGAACACGAGGATTTATAGTGGTTCGGTCACGGATCTCCTTTCCGCCTACTCCACTCCCGAGTACCCAACTCGAGAGTTACTTCACTAAATCAACAAGCTCCCTTCTCGTGGAGAAAACCTTACAATCTTCGCTACACTTTTTCGGTACAAAGCTAAATACGGGTTCTAGTTCGAGTAGAACCAACCTAACGTCGCCTATACAATATTTCCGACACTAAGCTAGATGTCGAGTTCTTTTACAAGGGTACAACCACTCCCAATATGTTTTATGGCCCAACATAATAAACCTTGTGTTTTATGGCACAAACACATAAACCATCTAATCTAGTTTGGTGAAAGTGTTGTTATGATGCAATGATGTTTACACTAATGATCCATGACACAAATGTCTAATGGATATGAATAACTACTTCTAAATGAACTTCCATTGATAGGAAGCCTTCATGATGAAGATCACAAGTTCCTAAACTTCTTGTGATAGATCTTCAACTTGTGGTGAGTGGGGATGGCTAGATCTCCAAGATTTCCTTGGTTGATCAAAGAGTATGCTTACAACAAAGATGAATGTTAGAAGCATTATGATCATGATCATTAGGGTGTTTAATGTGTGTTACTACATTGTTAATGATTGATCTAAATGTATGCAAGAAGGTGGAGAAGATGTGCTTTGAAGTGGTGAAGAAATGGGAAAACAATGGGCTTCTATTTATAGCCAAAGTGGACGGGGCGTCCACGGACCACGGACCCTTAAAAGGGTTCCGTCCTTTATACAATTTGGTACCGTGGGTACCGACATAAAATCTAAAAATCTTTCTCCAAATCTTTGCAAGATATTACCAAATCTTACTAAGATCACATTTGATTTATTAAGTATCAATCTAACCAAAATATTCAAGTGATCTTCCAAGGATTTCAAAGATGATGCATGACATGATGTAACATGTATTTCCATTTTAGATTAAAAGTTTATCAAGGTAAACTTGTAAAATGTATTATGTAACTAGTTAATAAAATGTCTAGTTACCTTTTGTAAAAAGTGCTTGTCAAAATAAAATATATTTTGTCAAGTGTAAGTAAACTTTAGTATTTGTATGAAATACTTGTGAATGCAAAATGTAAAATGAGGTTCGAAATAGAATGGTTAACCTATTAAAATACTTAGTGACTCTAAACGTATTTTAAACATTCTAAATGATTTGTTAATGGGTTTGATCATAATGCCACATAACAAACATGTACGAACACGTGTTGTAACATCGAGGACTTGAGACATCGAGAGGTGTTGAATGTATGTTGAGACAACGTGTGATTACAAGTAACTTGTACATTTTACGTTATGTATTACAAGTTACATGTTTGTCATCAATCAAAACAAACGAGGCGTATAGATTAAATATCGTAATATTTGCACTAACAATCTCCCTTTTGATGATGACAAATATATGTAAACGTAATAGAAAGTAAAATGTAAAAAGTTACTTGTATCCTTACTACCTTTACATTACCTTCTCCGTTTACACTCTTCTCCCCTTTGTCGAAACAAAAAGGCGTGTCTTGAGTTTAACTTAATTTCTCCCCAAAAGGCAAGCTTGCATCATCCTAGTGAAGTTAAATCGTCCACTACAATCCGTCCCTTGTTTGGTAGCGGATCCATGGATCAAATAAAGAGGCTTAACCTACATCAAGGTTAGTTTTATGCAACAAAATTATGAGAAATATATGAAAAGAAAATGCATAGCAATGTTAGCCTATTTTCTCCACTTTTATCGAAGCACAAATGCGTGTTGAAAAGTGAGAATGATGCTAAATCGTGCATGCTCTCCCTTGACGGTTGCTCCCCTTGTTTGAGGCGTCGGGGTATAATTAAAACCTACAAAACAAATATTAGTGCAAAACTATATTCGTCATTAGGCGAGTAAGTGATATACAACAAAGTGTATATAAGATGCATTGATAAATTCTTGACGGAGCTCCCTTGCTCTAGGGCGTCAAGATGAACCTTCAAAATAAATATTAGTATAATAGAAGCTTTGTCTTTAGACAAATATGTCATATACAACTAAGTGTATAGACGATGCAATATGAGTGCTTAAAGGACATTCCTCCTTGTTCTAAGGTGTCAAGAAGCACCTAAAATAAGAAAAATAATTGATGCAAACTTCATCCTTAGATGAGTAAATTATATACAATCGAATGTATATGATGATGAACCTACAATGAAAAACATTAGTGCAATATATTTCATCTTTTTCACAAAGAAAAATAAGATGTATATATGTGATAAATGATATAATCAAAGATCTCATGAAGTGTAGTCTCCTAATTACAATCATAAGAAAAGTGAGAATATAATATGATAAAAACCTACAAAATAATTCCTAGAAAGAAGATATGAAGTCTGCCACCGGGTGTGTCACTAGTGGTGCTAGTGTTGGTGTCGATTTACTAGTAGGATTCATGTGGTGATGGTAGATGACTTGACATTTACAAAAGCAAGTTTTCGCTAATACATGGTGGTGATGATTAGTGAAAGTGGTGATGGAAGGTGGTGGTGATTAGGTAGGAAGCTATTAAGGAGTTAGAAACTAGTATGTATAGCAAATATAAAATATGGACTCATGCAATCCTTTCGTCATGTCAAGTGACCAAAGCTAAGAGGAAAAAATGTGAATGGACATTGCATTTCAATGATGCATAAGGGTTATGATTTGAATGATTTATTGATGCTAACAATCTATTGTTTTGAGCAAGTTCTCATATGCTTCAACCCAAGAGTAATCAATAATGTGTTCTATCTAAGAATATTATAATGAAGATACCAAAAGATATAAAAGTGATGAAGATAAATTGTTCATTGATTGACACGAATTATAAAATGACCTATTCTAGGTGACAATGGGAAAGGTAGTATTAGCATGGTTTTGACCGACATGTGTGATTATCACTTTGAAAAGAAGTGAAGACAATATGGAAAATACTAATAATGAGTACCTATATGAGGATGAGAATGACATCATATGAGTGAGAGTTGGATGGACCAACGTGTTGGAGATGGCTGTTTTGATTAATATATCGTTTGCACTGACAAGGACATGCATGATAAGCGAGAAAAGGATAAGATCCTATGATGGTGTTCTAGATAGTGAAGTTGTAAGGTGCTAGTTTAAGGAAAATCCTATATGTGGAGATGAAGACATTTTGTAAAAACACATGATGCGTTTTTCACTTGATGAGGTATTGGTGCGAAAAGGGTTGAACTAGTTGTGGTTTCATGAACCGGTTTTAGCTAAGTGATGTTTACCTATGTGTTGGTATTGTAGAGTCTAAGAGACATAAATTTTGACAAAAGACAATTATGTGAATGAATTTCTCTCCCCCTTAATTGGTGGACATCCAACATAATGTGTAATGTATCAAATAAAGAATGACAACAAAGTGTTTAGGAGGTTATTCGGGTTTCTGAAAGAGATGAGCTTAGTGATGTTTTCTAGATGATGGTTAGCATACAATGAACTTCATCCTTAAAGTCACGTACCTCTTCTCGATTAATACGAGATGATCGTATGATGAGGCATGTGGTTTCCTAATAGGAAGTGAAGAAGATTAGAGTATTGTAATAACTACATAATGATGGAGGTTATTTTTGGAAAGCGGAAGCAAAAATAAGATTTGGAAAGAGGTCGGTTGAAAGACAAAAATGCAAAGCCAACCCTCTAGAACTTAATTTTATATGCTTTTAAACTATATGCAAGTGTAGGGGTCCCATAGAGCATATTACTAATCTACGTAGCAATAAATGGGATTATGCAAAATGAGCATATAAAAGTTAGAACCAAGTGAGATAACAAATAATTTGTTATCAACCTACAAAACAAATTTGTTAGTGACAAAGATGTTAACATGATAGAAATCAAGTGATAACATATTATATAAGCAAAAACAACACATTGCACTTAGTAGACACGAAATCACCACACAAGATATCATCAAAACAATCATATTATGCAAGAATACGACTTTATTCAAGACATTTCATTATGAGATTGTTTTGTCGTTAGACTTAGCCACTCAAGCATACTTGGATATACAATAATCTATGTGATTAATTTGTAAGATAAAAGCTTCTAAAAGTTTGTCATACAAAAGCACTTTGATGATTATATGTGCACACGTAGCAAACAAATAGTGTAACAAGAGGCAAAAGAAACAAAATGAAAGATTCATGCAAGCCATGTTTAAGACATAACAATTTGGAGCATGTATCATTTGGATTGTACTACACATAGATATAATGAATGCCAACTAATATCTTTCAAACACAAACTTATCATATCGTAATTATCACGTATCAAAATGACATATTATGATTTCATAATTAACATGTTAATCATGCTAAAACTAATTCAAAAGTAAGTATCATGCAAATAAAGTTTAGGTTTAAGCGTTTAGTAGCATGAAACAAGAATACAAGTATTATAAAGATAAAACCGTACTAAGGTTTACATTTGACTTATTATCAAACACTAAGATAATGTCAAATCAACTTATCGTATTAAACAAGAACATGTAATTAACACATGTAAGTGCAATGCAAGTGGTTTTACTAAGGTTTGCACATTTGACTAGTTATCAAACACTAAGATAATGTCAAATCAGCTTATTGTATCAAACAAGAACATGTAATCAACACTTGTAGGTGCAATGCAAATGGTTTTAAAAGAAAATTCATATATACTACTTGTTTGATTAGTATTCCTAAGGCATGGCAAACTATCAATGTTTTAACACTTACTTTAGGCAAGTATAGGAAAAGCATTTTTCAAGTTGGAGAATGAATATGAGACTATTACTAGCGGTGCTCAATTAAGGCTAAACACGACCATTTTACGGGTGATTCCACATACCCAACTTCTCTCAAGAAGCAATTCAACCGTTAGGTCAAATTGAGTTTCTAGTGCAATAGGTTCTCCAGTAGTCATTCTCATGTTAGAAAGATGGGAACTTCTACTTTTTCCTATTAACGTGCATAAAAGATGATAGTTTACCAATACTTGGCTTAATGTGACACAACTAATATACAATATAACTAAGGTGATGAAGACGTCATGTTATACACATGATTTTTAACAATGGTGTGTTTGATAAACAATGTGTTTTAATCTTGTGTTTAGAATCTAAAGTTGTTCAAATTACACAGCTAATTGTATGATCTAATGGATGACATCTTTTATGTTGAGTTGAAGTGTGTACTTTAAATGTGAATTGATCATCTAAGACTAGAATGGAATATGTTAAACTAAGAACGTTCTAAAGAAAGCTCTTTGGTATTTTATTTAACAATAATCTAAGTGAGGTTACCAACTTCAATAGATCTTGTGTATGCTCTAAAGATGTGTAGTTTTAACCTTGGATGTGCACTCGGTTTGAGCAAGGTTAGGTTATGATGTCGCTTGAAAGGAAATAGATACAAATAGTATCTTTCAACAAATGAGATTATCCCATGGGATAAAGTTATCATGCTTATGAAAACAAGTATGACAAGATGAATTGGATATGCTAGTTCATAGAACATGTAGATGTTTGTTTCAAGATCATTTAGCCAATGAGGTGTAATGAAATCTCTTGTCACACAACTATTTATGTCGCAAGAATGATGCATAGGATATACAATATCCTTTTAACAAGATGAAATCTTAGCGCATGAATCTTAGTCATAATGTTCTTCAAAACATCATGGTTTCCTAAATGAAGATATGAAGCCAAAGTGTTTGAATCAGATAGTCCCATCTAAATAAACTTGGTCTCAACATTATATTCACTAGATGATGACAAGAGGAATTCACTCGAGTTTCTTATGTATACTCCTCAAGAGTCATTGTTGCTTGGGGTGTATGATGTTGGCTTTGAGATTGCATTTTAACATATGTTGTTAAAATGTTGATTTGAGGTTTAACGAAATTTATGCAGAAGTTTAACGACAAAGTATTACTAATACTTTGATAATTTGTGAAGGTAGTACTACTTATACCTAGTGGAAATTGACAACAATTACCAAGAGCACCATGCTTATTTGATAGTTGAGGTTCTAGCCATAATGAATTATCTAAGTCCTTATATGTGGAAAGGATGTTTGAGTTTGAGTTAATTCGATACAAGTGTTGGACACAAGGGCTTTTGAGCAATACACTCAATGAATTCAAATGATGGTAAGGATGGTGGATTGGTTGATCTAGGTGGTAGGTCTTCTAGTATGTCTAAATAAGGATGTGGTGATGTAGGGGTTTGTTGTGCTATGGGAGTACTTAGGTTGATTGTTTGTCCATAGATGTTGAACACAAAAAGTACGGATACTAATTCTTATGGTTCATTGGTTGCTACAACTAGTGGGTGAAGTGTTTGAAGTTTGGTTATGTTTATGAAGCTTAGGGGCTGAAGTATAGGTTCACCTTGAAAGGGCACGTTTGATTTAAAGTATACTCTTGGAAGTTCATGAGCAATACGGTTAATGGTGCCAAAAGATGGAAGAGGATAGTAGGTGACAAAAGGGATAAGTGGCACGTGGGTTGTTTGTTTTGGATAAGTGTTTCAACATGTGTTGTTAAAATACTTGGGTGTTGATTTTTCGGATATGACTTTTAATGACTACAATCGTAAGTCGCATATACTTGAATATTTGGATGAAATACTTAAGTTGTCAATCCTAATTTGTTGAGATTATAAAGCTTAGATTGAACTCAAGGATAACAAGACTTGATAATATGTATTTAACATATGTGAGTTATGACTCGATGTAAATACTTATCGTCTTGAAGGATGACACATTAATTTCATGTTAACCAGTGAGGCAATACATGTAGATACAAAACAATATCTATAGTCATATGTTAGACTTGTGTATGATATCTTTGCAAATAATGAGTCCAGTTTATTAGTCTAGGTGGTAAGTCATCTAAGTCATCCGCAAACGGGTAAGGAGATGTTGGTGGTGTTGCACAAAGTTTGATAGGTACAAGCTTTGGAGACTTTGGTAGTGAAGTTGTTTTGGATGATGGTGGGTGATTTTGGTGGTGGAGTTGGAGTACTCAAGTTTAGAAAGTTCACATCTTGAATGGTTGATGAGATGTTGAGAGGTAATGAGTCTGAGGATGAAGAGCTCAAGTTAATGAAGCAACAAGGTCGAATGCTAATCCTAGTGGTTTTCTTAAGTGGCTTATTTGAGGTTAAGGATTTAGTCATTTTGACTTTGCTTTAAGAAATGCTAAGCTTGAGGAAAAGTAATGATGAAGGTGTGAAAATGATCATCTTGAATGTGTCGATTTATGGAACTAAGGATTCATGGATTTGATGTTAATCCATACAAAGATGGTAGTTTCTAATGAGATGGAAGTGTCTAAAATCATGTCAAACATCCTAAGTTAATCCATTGAGGATGTGTTGAGTGAGGTATGAAAGATATACATTAACAAATATCCTAGAAACGACGTTTGGTAAATTAGATTGCGGGATTTAGTAAAATTCAATAACTTACACTGTAGGATTCACGGCACCAATTTTTCACACAGCGGAACCAAAATAATGGTGCCGTCTGGTCCGCTTGCATCTGGTATGGCGGTACCAAAGCTATAACGGCGGAACCAAATAATTGGTGCCGTCTCGTCCGTGGTGACCGAAATCTTCACGACCCATATTTTAACTATCGGGACATTTCGAAACACGAAATTTTCTCAAAACATATGGCATTAACTATTTCTAGTTAGGAAAAATCAATAATGCATACACAAACATAGTGGAGCATTGATTTTGAACAAGAGCTAACGATTTTCACATATAAGTGAAAATGGGTAAAATTTGATAACACCCGTGTGCTATCCCCTGCATGAACCGGTTAGCATACATCAATGTTTTTAGTTAGTTTATCATCCTACTAAGCAAGAACACATAAATAGTATCATACAACATTGTTTTTGTCCTTGTACCAAACACTCTCTTAAAAACTCCATTTTCAAAGTACTTGACTAATTTTAGTTAGTACTCATTGATAATTGAGTTATGACATTTCATAAGTTATGCGAGATTTTAGTATAACCTATGCAAAGAAAGTTATCTAATTCTACAAGTGATGGTAAAATCATTTTCTAACTTATTGCACAAAATCTAGCAAAGACCTATTGTGCATAAACAAGAAGTTGCCAAACAAATGAATAAAAACATGGCAAGATTGACACTTATATTATGCAACCAAACAAGTGTAAACAACAATTTGAAAATAAGCAAGCACCATATATGCAAACAACATAAACAGTAGTTATTTAGCATAGCATAAAATGAAAAACACTTTTAGTCATCTAGCATTTAAATATGACGATGTATACCAAGCTTGATTAGTTTCCTTTAAACATATTACCAAATTAATTAGTTTCAAAAGAAGTTGTATCAAAGTTCTAAGAATACCAACTTATATTGTTTGATTCAAAATTTGAGTTTTTATGTTAAAGCGAAACTTAATATTTTAGACATACTGTAGTATTTGGTCTATTTCACTTATTTAAAATTAGACTCAGGCCATGAGAGTATTTTTAAATGAAAGTAGACTTAATTCCCTTTAAAATGATAGGTGGCTCGACTTGTACGGACTTACGGTTAATTAGTTATGATTTTTGAAGTTGCCCAAAAACTACATCTGTCTGCAGACGGATCCCACGGAACCAAATAAAGGGATCCGCCCTTTATAAGATTTGGTGCCGTGGTCCTCGAGACAGATTCACCAAAACTAGTATTTGACATAGAGAAAGCGTGTGTGACTTACTAGATTTCATAGTAAACATATAATACACATATTTAGCAACATATCTACTTATGTAACTTATCTTAAACATTTACGGAGGTGATTTTTCAACTAGATTTATAGTTATCCCAAACACTCCTTTAAAATCATATTTCTTCGTAAATTTTCTATAAGCACATAATACAATATTTACTAGTTCTTTCAACAAACTTTTATTTTATTTTTCAAGAAAACCTTCAAGCTTGTATACAAAGTTACATTTAACAACAAAATTTCTAAGTATAACAAGCAAAGCATTTTTCATATTATTTTTCGCTTCAATGGTAATTTGATACATGGATCGTACTCTATTTTAAAAACCATTTGTTTTGAAAATACGAGCTACGTGGCTCGATACCAATTGTGGAAGCGTGGGGGGGTGAATACGTTACCGTTTAAAATCTTTAGATCTTTAGTATCAAATCGCTTATGAAGCTTGTTATAATATGAAAGTGCCAATTATTGTTTGTGACTAATATAAAGCATGGTAAACCAAGTTGTCACACAATCATGAACAACAAACCACATCACAAACAATAGTATAGTGCAAGTATAAAAGTAAAGAGATAAAGAAAGGAAAGTGCAAACCGAACACGAGGATTTATAGTGGTTCGGTCACGGATCTCCTTTCCGCCCTACTCCACTCCCCGAGTACCCAACTCGAGAGTTACTTCACTAAATCAACAAGCTCCCTTCTCGGCGGAGAAAACCTTACAATCGTAAACACTTTTTCCGGTACAAAGCTAAATACCGGGTTCTAGTTCGAGGTAGAACCAACCTAACGTCGCTTATACAATATTTCCGACACTAAGCTAGATGTCGAGTTCTTTTACAAGGGTACAACCACTCCCAATATGTTTTATGGCCCAACATAATAAACCTTGTGTTTTATGGCACAAACACATAAACCATCTAATCTAGTTTGGTGAAAGTGTTGTTATGATGCAATGATGTTTACACTAATGATCCATGACACAAATGTCTAATGGATATGAATAACTACTTCTAAATGAACTTCCATTGATAGGAAGCCTTCATGATGAAGATCACAAGTTCCTAAACTTCTTGTGATAGATCTTCAACTTGTGGTGAGTGGGATGGCTAGATCTCCAAGATTTCCTTGGTTGATCAAAGAGTATGCTTACAACAAAGATGAATGTTAGAAGCATTATGATCATGATCATTAGGGTGTTTAATGTGTGTTACTACATTGTTAATGATTGATCTAAATGTATGCAAGAAGGTGGAGAAGATGTGCTTTGAAGTGGTGAAGAAATGGGAAAACAATGGGCTTTATTTATAGCCAAAGTGGACAGAGGCGTCCACGGACCACGGACCCCTTAAAAGGGTTCCGTCCTTTATGCAATTTGGTACCGTGGGTACCGACATAAAATCTAAAAATCTTTCTCCAAATCTTTGCAAGATATTACCAAATCTTACTAAGATCACATTTGATTTATTAAGTATCAATCTAACCAAAATATTCAAGTGATCTTCCAAGGATTTCAAAGATGATGCATGACATGATGTAACATGTATTTCCATTTTAGATTAAAAGTTTATCAAGGTAAACTTGTAAAATGTATTATGTAACTAGTTAATAAAATGTCTAGTTACCTTTTGTAAAGAGTGCTTGTCAAAATAAAATATATTTTGTCAAGTGTAAGTAAACTTTAGTATTTGTATGAAATACTTGTGAATGCAAAATGTAAAATGAGGTTCGAAATAGAATGGTTAACCTATTAAAATACTTAGTGACTCTAAACGTATTTTAAACATTCTAAATGATTTGTTAATGGGTTTGATCATAATGCCACATAACAAACATGTACTTGAACATCGAGAGGTGTTGAATGTATGTTGTAACAAGTAACTTGAGGACTTGAGACATCGAGAGGTGTTGAATGTATGTTGAGACAACGCATTCCAAAACCGGTGGTGATTAGCAAGTAACTTGTACATGTTTACGTTATGTATTACAAGTTACATGTTTTGTCATCAATCAAAACAAACGAGTATGTACAAGAATAGATTAAATATCGAATGTTGTATTTAGTTGTTGTAATATCATTGCACTAAGCTATTAGATACTTTACAACTCAGTTTGGTTTATCGATTTAAAATACTTGGTATAGGTTTGTTTAGGTATAACTTACTCATATTAGTCAATAGTTTGTATCTACATACCATAAAAGTCAAAATCATCTTAAAACTGTCTTAAGTTCATAATCTGTTAAGATCTTAGAATACAAATTACATCAAAGTTGTTTATAACTAGGTACTATAGCTTAATCTCACCTTAGTATAGCTTATTATAACATATTCAGTCATTAGAATCAATTAAAAGTTCATATAAGTCAAAGTTCTAGTGTAATAAAAAAGTCAAATTATCTCAATAACAGTTTTTGAATAAAATTTAGAATTTTAGTGTGTGTTTATTACTAAGTTTTAGTTCATAAGCTTCTAGGATATTAAAGTATAGCTGCTTAACTTAATTAGAAAAATACTAGTTCACTTTTAATCAGCTTATTAAGTGCTTATTACTTAGCTTCTTTTGAGTGCTTTTCTGAAATCATGCCCTGTTCACAGTGTTGCTACCCTATTTCACAAGCTCTCAGAGAGCTTATTAGTGACCCCTAGCTTATGCACTTTAGCTTTTGAGAATCTCACCTAGTCGTCTCAAGGTTACAAGTGTTTATTTTCCATTCTTAGCTTATTTAGCTAGCTTGCTAAGTGCTTTTTGTTTGTCCCATTCCATTCAAAGACAATGACCGGTGATGGTTTTTCGCTTTATAAGCTTCTCAAGCTTATCGAATAAGCCAAACTTTGTAAATTAGTTTTTAGATAGCTCAGTTGTTTAGCTTGTTAGTTCTAGCATTTGTTTTCATTTATTAGCTTATTCAAGTGCTTAAAAATAAGTTAGAAAGTTGCCTAGAAACTCAAATAGTGTATGTGTATCGAGTTTTAACTTGTGCTTATTTGTAGCTTAATCAGTACTTATTTATAGTCATTATGCTTTTTAGTTTTCATACTAGCTTATTAAACATTTGTTTAGCTTAATCTCAATTAGCCTTTGCTTATTTTCTAGCTTACAAGTCATTTCAGCTTAATCATAGTGCTTATTCATTTTTCTTGTTAACTGTTAAGATAATAAGCTCAATACTGAGCTTATTAGAAGTTTTCATAAAAAGTTTTAGTTATAAAAATTGCTTATCTTACTGTTCGTAATAAGTTTCAAAAAGAAAAATCCAAAAATAAAATGTTTTGCAAAAAGGTGGGAGGCAGGCTCGAACCTGAGACCTCCCGACCTTGAAGAGTGTTAGCGTGTACCTGTATAGCCAGTTGCCCTTGGGTCTTTGACTGGTTGTATATTGCACGATTTAATACATAGGTCTTGTTTTCCATTTTAGCTTATACGTACAAACTAGCTTATTTCTAGCTTATTACAATAAGCTTTTTCATGTTTTGCATTTTTCTTAGCTTTGTAATGTTATAAAGTATTTTACAAAAAAGTTTCAGATTTTTCTCAATAGTTTTAATATTTTTAATCATTTAATTAGTGTAAAATAGTATTTAATTCATAATAAAAATATAAAAGTCTAAAAATATAAATCTTTTTCTAAAATTTTCTTTGTTATATAGTAAGTAAGAAAATTGTTTTACATTCGTGAGCCTTTTATTTCATAAATTTTACGTTTTGTCTTATGACTCGCGTAATTTTTGCAAATAACGCGTTTTCATTCTAGATCACGTTTTAGGTAATTTAAGTTTAAGTTTTAATTAAAATAGTTTATTTAAGTTATTTTATTTTATAAATCAAAAAACATCATTGTAAAATAGTGATAGCGTTTATTTAATATATTTTAGCTTTTAATTTTCTTTAATTTGCATTTAAGTCATTTGTAATTTATAAACTTTTCTTTAGGTATAAATATTCCAAATCCTTACTGGTCACTATCCTTAGTGATTATTCGACACCTGAAAGTGTTTTAGCACCATTGAGTCTCCGTGGGACTTAACGACCCGGGAATCCACTATATTCCTCTGATCTTAATTGCATTTGTTTCGAAATGTTTTAAGTTTATTACGGTTGACCATTCACAAGTGGTTAGCTTGTGTGATTAAACTTGACTGCTAGGGAGCGAATCAAATTTTGGCGCCATTCCGGGAGGCTTTAGCGTGTTTTAAACATTCTCGAACCGTACTTGCACATATACCACCTTTGTAAAGTTTTTGTAAAGTTATAAAAATCAAAAGTTCATTAACACTTTTCCTAAAGTGTTAACAACACCAAAAATATTTTCATTCTTTGTTTTTATAACATGTTTTCAAAATGCCAAAATATTCCTCTTTACCCTCTTACCCTTTTGATTCTTTATCTCTTTACCCTCATCCATTTGATTCTAAACTTCTATTCTCATGGAATCTCTCGACTCACGATTTAATTCTAGAACAAAGTTGAAAAACTTCACTTTATCACAAATGTCAAGAATTCGTGTTGTTCGTAATGATCCATTAATTACGCATAGGGAAATGGAACGAGAAACCGGGTGACAAAGGACCGGTACTTCCTACGATAATGGAGGTGCTAACACGTCCAACCTCACGGTTATCCAAAGATCTAATCCTCAATTGCTCCTAAGCCGTCTAAAATTGATCCTAAACTTTCACAATTTACGGTTAAACGCAATCATGCGAAATTTAGACGGTGACTAGCAAGAATGACTTGCCTAATCTTCACGTTTCTCAAGAACCGAACCGAGACCATAACGGAAGTGGTGGAAATTGCTAGCTCTCGAGCACACCACTTGTCCCACCTCCGGATTTTTCAAAATGTTCTTGAGACTTAATAGTCATTCGGATCACCATGTTGGTTTTGTTGATTCTTTGAATGAACCAATTCCTTTCATAACTCTCTAATGGAATCGTTTATTCCTTGTGTTGGTTGTGGTGAGCCTCTTTTGGTTCACCATGTCATTGGTGTACGTGTACAGTGTGGTAATGATATTCGGAGCAGGAGTTGTTTGTTTTGTGGTTCGAGGAATTCATTTGATTATGATCCTAATCCAAACTCATTTAACGACCCTCAAACTTTTCCAATTACCCACCACACCCGACTTATCTTTTAGTTCCAATATTTGGTTCATCGACTTCTCGGTATCTTTGGGTACCAATGGTTCACCATTAACATGTCATTTTGCACTCTTTATTGCTCGTCAATCATCCCTAGCCATTTTACTAATTGACGCCATCCGTTTTTTTTTTTTTTTTTTTTCAATGAGTGGGGTATTTTTGGAAAAATATTTTTTGTGACCTACATGCGTCAATAACAGTTATTAGTTTTAGGGCGTTGATATTTACACGGATAGAATTGATCACTACACTGAAAACTGAAGTCAAATGACTACGATGCCCTTGTTATCTTTATACCTTTGTATTGTTTTACTTTTTCTATTTGATCTAATATTGTTAGTACAAAAAGTGTGACGGGTTAAAATATATGTAGAGAACGTATGTTGGGTCGGGCCAACGAGTTGTCGATGGGATAAATCTTACTAAACCACGTAGTAGATTAAATCCCTGCACAAATGAAACAAACAGTTAGCCTTACCGTGGGGACGGATCCCACGATTAAGCTCCGGCGTGAGAATAAGTATTCATTCTTGTCATAGAATATCAAAGTGTGTGTATTAGTATGTGAGAGAAAGTCGTACCTTATGAGAGGATTAGAGTTCCTTTTATAGGCGAGCCTAATGCTAAAGTTTCCTAGCATTTTACTTATAAAAGTTAGTGGCCGGAGTAGGACCTTTGTCGGCAAGGTTTTGTAGTAATCGTGGATGCGGACATAGATCACCTTCCGCAGCCACAAGTCTAGTCCGCTAGGTGCTCCGCGTTCGTCTTTGAGTCTGGACCATAGCCAACTTGTTATTTGGCTTACTGGCGATCCGGTACTTGTGGTTGTTTTGATATTGGGCCTTGGCCCGAAATGCGTATAACACAATCGTGGTTCGCCTGTCGCGTTCATAAAAGTATTATCCTAGGCATTGTCGTATAAATATATCTCAACTTTCCGTCCTTGGGGCGGCTAAGATTTCTCATTTTGAGATTTTTTGTGGTTCACCATTGATATTAATTTTGAGATTTTTTGTCGTGTTCATAGCATCACGCCGACAAATGGCTTGTTTCGGTGCTTTTATGTTTAGTCTAAGAACAAAGGCTGGTTGTCATTTAGTAAATGGTTAGATAGTGCTGGCGTTTGTTACACCAAACCTATTGATTCTCTTAAGAGCTAGAATGATCATTTTTTCTGGGTTGATGTCATTGCCTGTCCTATTATCCATTCGTGGCACACCGATAAAGGTGTTTCCAAAGATCATCTTCCTGAGGCCAGTAAATTCAGCGCTGACAATTATGCTACCCTTGTCGCTAATCCTTCCCGGTTCCACAAGTTTCCGGAACCCTTTCTTTACTTGGTTGGGCTAAGTCGTAACTATACTTTAGATGAAGAGGCTTTCCCCTTATTTATTGATGACAACGAACGGGGTGGGTATGCTATTTATGTGTCCCCTAGTTTTTTGTTTTGATATCTGTTTTTAAACTATTATCTTCTTTCTGTAGGAATGGACTTGCTTTCTTTTATCAAGGTTGGGGATCCTATGAAGGTGAAGATTGGTGCCAGGAGGCGAGGCGAGGAGGAACCAAAGCTGCTGGAGCTTACCGCGGGACGGACTGTTTCACTTCCTCCTTCCGACCCTCCCCATTCAGATAATGAGCTGGAAAGTAGCGTTAATAGAGAGATGGGTGATGAGGGCGGTCATTTGCACCAAGGTGATATTTCTGTTGGTACTGGTGATGTGGAGCTGGTTGGATCTGTTGTTGGTGGTGATGATGTTTTTGGGGTGGAAACAGAACTTGAGACTATGGTTGTGTCAGCTTGTGATGCTGCTGTGAGATCAGGACAAAGGTAAAGGAGAGATACTGTTGAGCCTAATCATCCCCCAAAGAAGTTAAGGGGTGATTACGGAGATTCTAACAGACCTATCATTGGTGGTAAGTCCAAAGATGCCATTAAAAGATTGTTGAGGGGGAGCGTATTGAACCTCGAAAGTTAGTATTAAAACTTTACCCACCCAGCGTTCCTTTCTCCCTCCTTTTTAGTCAATCCCGAACATGAAACAAGAACTCAATGGATTCTACCTGGATCTCAACTCCATTCGATGATCCTCCTTTCGGGTTTGCTACTTTAGGTTCTCCGCCTTGTGATAGTGTTTGATATGTCACGGTTGTCCGATTTATCATTACATTATATATTTTATCGGTCTCTTGTTCCGTTGATGACGGATGCCATCACTATCACCTTTATTT
This sequence comes from Chrysanthemum lavandulifolium, assembly GCA_022545495.1. Taxonomy (NCBI): domain Eukaryota; kingdom Viridiplantae; phylum Streptophyta; class Magnoliopsida; order Asterales; family Asteraceae; genus Chrysanthemum; species Chrysanthemum lavandulifolium. The sequence goes on from CM040244.1 coordinate 275,940,054, forward strand.
CCGTTACGCTACGCTATGATCGAGAAAGGAAAGGAAAAAGTATACGATCCTTCTTCACTTTTTGACGTTTCCCAGCCTGCTAGTGGTACACATCCTGATGTCAATGGTTTTTCTGGTTTCTCTGGTAGTGATTTTTCAATTGGAGATGTCCGTGTTGCTGCTGATGTGGACTCTAGCCATTTGTTTGATATCCATGTTCTGAAGTGGAGCGTGACCAAAGGCTCCCTTCTTGACAAATCTATCGAATGTCATGAAATGGTCGATGAATTTCCTCCTCCCGCCTTTTTCGCTTCAGTTCACGGTATGGACTATGACCAATTATTTGCGGAATTCAACGTTGGGTCCGCTCGCCAGGTGTGCCTGGGCGTTGAGGTGAGGATGCGTACTAAGTACAATATTAAGGAGAAGAGGCCTTTATCTGCCAAGTATGATCATCAGGCTGTTCTGCTGAAGGACAGAGATGAAGAAATTTTAGAGCTGAAGGTTGAGGCAGCGGAGGCAATTCGCCTTCGAGGTCGAGTTTCTACTTTAGAGGCTTATGAGGTTTCCCGTACTGCTGAAGTACAATCTTTGAAGGAATTGAACTCTACTCTTGAAAGGGAACGGGATTCTCTTCAGGCGGATTTAGCGTCGCTTCGATCGTCTATGGATGGTAGAGATCGTGAACTTTCAGGTTTGAAAGCTGAGGTTGTTGCGGTTAAGTCTCAGAATGATGATCTTGTGGGTCAGGTATGCACTGTGGGTTTTTTGGGCGTCCATTCTTCCTCTTTTTTTTATCTCATTTGTTGTATTCTCTCTTTTTTGCTGTACACTGGAGGCTTCATGTTCTGAGCTTCGTAGCAAAATCCCTAATTTCAAGGGTTTGAAAGAAGAGTTTTATAAAATTCAAGATGCTCAGATGGATGAAGTTATGGGCAAAGTGGCCCAGCTGGATGCCGACCTTACGGAGTAGGCCCTTCATCTCGATGATGAATTCTATCCTCGCCTTCTTACCGTTATATCTGGTCGCCGATGGTTATTGACATAGTGTATGAAACTTACCGTTGTCAAATGTTTGAACTCTCCGGAGTATGTTACTGCATTGGGAATAGCGTTTAGCCGTGCCATTGAGCAAGGGATGCAGGAAGGTTTAGTGGTTGGAATTCATTATGGCAAGGAAAAAAAAGAACTTGAGGATTTTGACATGCGAGCTCTTAGCGATGTGGAGTTCCCTTTGCTCGCTGCTCTTAAATCTCACAAAGATGCAAGTATTTCAGATATTATGGATCTTCTTCGCCTTGAGGGTTCCATTGTAGAGGCTCTTGGGATGGTTGAGTTGCAGCCAGATGTGGAGCAACTTGTTATTCCTATTCATGATGAGAAGTGTAATATTGTTATTGGTGATACCTCCTTTTTTTTCTTTGGTTGTTGCACAAAAGAGGATTGAGAGGCTTAAGGGGTATCTAGCTGCACGTCGATCTACACTTTTTGTTGTTTATAATCCTTTGGTAGATTCCCTGTCTGTCTAAAACCTTATGGGTGTGGAAACTCTTCCAAGTAGTGAGACAGCCATCGCCACTACTACTGCTTTGTCAACAACTGTTGTGTTTGCTTTGCCTACGAAACTTATTTCGACTGATGATTATGAGGTGACGAATGTCGGTGTTTGATAACTCATAAATTGAACATGTTTTTAGTAGCGTTATTGTTGGTTTTGTGCATGATAATTGGCTATATTTACTCATAACTGCTGCAAAAGTGCAAAAGATGCGTATTGTGTATGTATATGTAGCTAGGTATCACAAATGATGAAGAAATGAAGTTTTTAAGTCGAGCAAGGAAGCTTTTGGACTCAATGATTAGGAAGCGCAATGATTTCTAAGTGTCTACAGCAAGGAAAGATCAAGTTTTGCTTTGGAAATCATCAGCGAGAGCAAAGAGTGAGGCATGAATCAAGAAAGTCAACAAAAGTCAAAAACACAATACCCAACCGTTCGGTTGTGCCCCGTAACCGGATCCGGTTGCGTAATGGTCAAAACGGAAACTGATCCGGTTGCCAATGAAACCGATCCGGTTGCATGGACTACAGTTACACAAAGTTGCATTTAATGTTGCCTTAACTCCCCATAATCATTGGAGGCCGATCATTTCTTGATATTAACTTGTTGGGAACGTTTTTGGCCAGTTAGACAAGTTTCTTTGGCTATATATTGAACCTAGTCTTACTTTACTAGGTGTGACACAACCTAAAGTGTAATAGTTTACACCAAAACTATTACCAACCATATTATTCATCCCAAAAGTTTAGTATTCACTATAAAACGTCCAGGAGGTTGGAGAGAGAAATTCTCATCCATTGTTTTGGTTATTTGGAGTTATACGGTTAAGCTAGGTGATTGGAGGCGTGTGGTTGCTACAAGCCACGAATTCTAGTTCTTGTAATCGCAAAAGTTTAGGTATTCTATGAACTTTGTTATGGATTTCTATTCTCTTGAGTTATTGGAATTACTTTGTTATTTCTTGTGTTTTGTTATTATTATCATGGAGTAGTTTTGGATATACTTGTGTGTTGGGATGTAGGAAATCATACTAGTGTTCTCATATGTGATGCATGTATATATGATCTTGTTTAAATGAGTTTGTTGGAAAAATACTAGTCTTGGTTTGATTTGTCGGTAAAACATGTTTTAAGAAAAAGGACCGAAAGGATTTCTCTTATGTTTTATTCCAAAAAGTTGAGTGACAAACTAGTATGGGGATATGGTGATTGATAACCACCATGTTTACTTATTAAAACAAGACTAGAAATATTTTCATCACGAAAGGTCGAAAGATTCGTAAGAACAAGTTTAATAAGAACATTTTACAAACAAATGGATTTTCTAAAAGGATAATCATTAGGATAAGGACCGAAAGGATTACCTATATATTTTTGTTCTTAGAATGATTTTTACAAACATAAACCATTGTTGGAAATCATTTGCTTATGATTTGTGCATCACATCAAGAGTTTACACCAAGCCTTCATGAACATTACTTATGATTGCCTATAGACTACACACAAGTATATATTTATTTCTTATTGATTGAATTTCACTATAACATCACTTTTGAGGAAGCCTTGACAAAGCTTTCTTGTTTCAAACCTTTTCAAGAAAACAATTTCGAACACAAAATCCCTTGGGACGATCTCGACTTGCCCACCTTTGCTATAGCGAACGAGTATACTTGCTCGTATGTGCTTATAGTATTAGACGGTTACATCGTGTTTATAAATTTTTAAAACTTGCAACACGGAAAACACATCAAGTTTTTGGCGCCGCTGCCGGGGATTTTGATTTTGATCTTGATTTAAGCAATTTAAGTTTGTTCATTTTATGCAAAATTGGTAGTTTTGGAATTGAATTTCGTGAAAAGTAAAAAAAAAAAAAAATTTGGTCAGAAGCTAACCGATTCGGTTGCTCCTGCAACCGAATCCGGTTAGTGCTCTCGGATTTATTTTAGTATTTTGATTTCATAGTTTAAGTTTATTCAGTGATTAGTGTTATAGTTTTTAGATTAATTCTTGTCATTTTTGATTTTTATAGATTATATCCTTGATTGTTCATGTTTTCTTAGATTTTTAGTTTTTCTTTATTTTAGTTATTTTTAGTTTATTAATCTTTAGAATAATTATTGTCTTAATTCTTATGATTAGATATAGTTAATTTTCAGTTTTATGGTTTTAGTAATCTTTATGAGTAATTTTAATGAATAGTTAATATAGTTTTCATTTAATAGCTTAATTAATTAATTGATTAATAAAGGATAATGAGGAGTCTCAATTAATTAAGAGTTTTAAGTACACTTAATAGTTTTTAATTTTTAATTAATTTTCGGTTTTTTTTTTTTTTTTTTTAAATATTTTTGGTATCGATCTAACCGATCGGTTGCAACCCGCAACCGGATCCGGTTAGACATTTTGGTATCGATCTGGTTTTGTTTTGTCTTGATTAGCTAGTTATTATGGATAGTTTAAGCGGAATTTCGGAATACCTTCGTAACTTGGATGAGATGTTCAAAGACACCGGAAGTTCATTAGAAAAGATTGGAGGTATCTTAGAAGGAAGTAAGAAAGATTTGGGAATTGATACGGTTAGTATGGAAGAAACGGGTGAAAATAAAGTTCAACTTCCTAAGAAGGGAAGAGTTGTGGTATTCACACAAGCACCTTTAACGAGTATGATTCGCCACTTATGAGGTTGGTACACCTTGTAGTGTAGAAGGGTGAGTGCTTGGGACGCGTGACTTAACATGGCTTATGGTGAAAATTACATTGTGGAGAAAATTCTTGATCAAATTGGTCATGTACGTTTGGATTACGAAGCATACGGAAGAAGAATGGTTAAGAATCTTAAGGTTAACATTCATGGTCACATTTTTGAAATAGATTTTGTTGTCTTGGAAGAAGGGAACGCGGATGAGCCCAATGTATGTTTTGGGCGAGATTTTCTTGTAACGACCAAGTGCCAAGTTGATTTTGCTTTGGGAGAAATGAGGATTAATATCACCGATTTGGAAGAAGGAAAAGGAGTGAACGAGATGCTTGTGGAGTTATGTGCTAACATGGAAAAGGAAGATGTGGAAGTCGTAAAGATGGGGAAGGCAAATAGGAAGAAAACCTCATCCAACAAATTAACTCCTACCACATCCACCAACAAAAATGATTACACACCATCATCACCTACTACATCAAACACTTTCAAACATTTAACCGACGAACATAAAGAAGCTATTTTTGAAAACCTTGAACAAAAGTTTCTTGAGCTAAATGAGAAAAAGCCGGTGATTGAGGTACTTCAAGATTACGTTCTCTACCGTAAGAAACTAGATGCGGTGATGCTAGCAAGTGCAAGATTGGAGGATAAAGATCTATCGGAGGAGGATAGAGATAGGATTTTGTTTAGAGGTATGCCACGTAAGGAGAAAGATCCGGAAATTTTGTTACGCCAATTAAAGTGAATGGGACTACACCGTTTATGCCTTAGCCGATCACGGGTTCAAGTGTTCTTGTATGCCCTATCCATTGTTTAAGGCGTTGGGTCTTAGTAAGTCGCAACCAAATCAATCGAAACTTACCATGGCGGATAATTCCCAAGCAAAAGCAATGGGGGAGGTGAAAAACGTAAGAGTTCAAATTGGTTACCAACCATACTTGGCTGATTTTCTAGTCCTAGACATTCCGGTTGATAAGAGTTTACCACTTCTTTTAGGAATACCATTCCTACGCACATGTGGTGCAATCATAGACATGGGTAGAGGTACGATGACTATCGATAATGGTATCTCGAAACAAAACCTATTATCCCAAACCAAGGGGACCAGTTTTGGAATTCATGGAAGATTTAGAATTGATGGAAGCAGACGAGGACTTGACTTGTTTTGAAATAGGACGTGATGTCCAAGGAAACCCGATGTATGGACCATTAGCTCCACCATACTTTAATATTGAGGATGAGATGGAACGCGCACTAGCGGTGGAAGCATTTTACAATCCATTCAAAAAGATCCTAGTTTACAAGAAGCTAACCGATTTCTTAGGTTCTTTACCGGTTCAACTCAAGAATTTGGAATGGAGACCCGAAGGGTCGGGCATTTACAAGAGACAAAATGGGGATGGAGAATGGCACGTCAAATTTGATATACTATGTCCGGATGGGAGAAGATTCATAAGGAAGTTCAAAACTTATGAAACATACCGTGAATTGACCGGGAAATTTCTAAGTGAGGACATTTTAAGGCATGAGTATTTCGAGGAATTCTAAGGAGAAACAAGGCACCATAATAAACAAGCAATTGTTTGCTTGAGTTTCATGAACTTTTTTAAAAAAATTATGCATTTAGGATTTCTTGTTTTTCATTTCAGTTTTATCTTTATTATTATGTTGAGGTTATTTGGTTAATGCATTATGGTTATGAGTTTTAGTTTGAGTTTTAGTATGAGTTTATAAGTATGATGATTTGAGTTTTAAGATTGGATAATTGTTGAAATTTCCAAATGGTGGATGAATGTTGTGTGCATCTTTAACAGGATTTTTGAGTAAAAAATTGTTGCTTGGAAGGTAAAATGCCTAAGTAACGAGAAAAATGCAAAATTTGGCAAAAATGCAAACCGAAACGGTTGTGTCCATGACTGAACCGGTTGCATAAAAGTATATATACCAAAAATTCACTTTTTCCAGAAAAACACACACACACACTAATCCTCCAGCTGGGTTTTGCAAAAATTCGACCAATAGAAGATAATTGAAGGTTGTTTAAAGTGTAGAAGATCATCATGGCACCCAAACAAGTAAGCATCTACATTCAATTAACTCAATTGAGGTTTAATTAGAGCATTTGATTCGAATTGCAAATTGGGTCTCTAATTTGGGGGTTTTGATATAATTCGAATTAAGTTGTGATATTTTGGAATTAAGTGGGTAATTGATATAGGAATGCATTGCAAAAAGAATTGTATTGACTGATTCAACATGGAATGAGTATTAGATGATTGAATTTTCGGGTTTAATTAGGTTATGCCATTGAATCAAGTTAAATTGCAATTGGTGATTCCTAGTGGTAGATGATGCGTTTTTAATGAGTAATAGGTGCCATGTTGTTGATTAGAACAAGTGATTGAAGAGTTGAGGTCTTATTTGTTGAGTTCTAAGTTGATGAATTTGTGATGATTTGAGGTTTGGAAAGCGAATTTAGAGTAATTTGAGGATGTAGAAATCATTGTTGATGTTAGAATGCAGTCTAGGTGCGGATTGGATTTAGAAAAATCGAGTGGAAGGTGGATTAGAAGGAAAAAGCCTTATGCAGGATGAGAAACCAATCCGGTTGCGAAGCACAACCGATCGGTTGGATTTGGTCATTAGGAGTAACCGATTCGGTTTCCCTACAACCGAATCCGGTTCCAGGTTCTGTGTTGGATTTTTTTTGAAATTTTGAAGTGGACCTTAGAGGCTCCCGTGGACCATCCCATTTGTTCTAACACTCTTATATTGACTTATATTTGTGATTTCTACAGAGAATTGTTGTAGGTAGTTCAAGCTCGGGATCAGTTCCAATTAACCCGATTGTTACCAAGTTTTGCCAAAGGAATGAGAAGAAGAAAATCAAGTATAGCTTGAAGACGGAAGCAAATGCCAACCTAAAATTCAAAGATCTCATCGACGGGGAAAAACATGCTTTCCGGGAACGATTGTCAAAATTGCAAAATAGGACATGTTTGGTTCCAAGGTGATTGATTGGGATTTGTTTGAAGAATATGATTGTGAAGAGGTTGAGAAAATGATACGGACATCTTATGTGTATCCGCGGATGGGGATTCGATTCGATGATTTGTCATGGGAAAGAGCATTTAGCATTAACGAAGAGGTCTATCGAGAATGGTGTATGGAGTTCTTTTCAACCATGTATTTTGAGAGGAAGGTGAATGTTCGGAACTTGATGGAGGAAGTTTGTGTTTGGTTTAGGCTTTGTGGACGGGATCATGCTTACACTTTGCGGAGTTCGCTGTTGCTCTTGGCTTGTACGAGCCACATGAGGTTAAGCATCAATTATTTGAAGCTCACTTTTCGAGGCTTCGGAGGTTTGAAAAAGACTACCCTAGTGTGCCCACTTATTGGAATCGAGTGGGAGATCCTTCTTGTGCAAGGAGGAATGTTGCAACCATCATAAATCCGTTAATGAGGATACTTCACAAGTTGATAGTGACTGGGCCGTTTAATAGTTATGGAAGCAGGGACAAATGCCAGAAACCGGACTTATGGGTTATGATGTTATTGGAAGAATCTAAGAATGATGTCGCGGTTTGGCATATAGCCGAGTATTTATCTAGAGAGCCCCGGAATCAAAAGTAATAGTAACATTTGTGGAGGACATTTTGTGACGAGGTTGGCAAAGAACCTTGGGTATTACAATGATAGTGAGCTGGCTAAGTGTGGAGAGCCAAAGTTTAGTGAGATGTGGAGTGCACATGGTTTTGGAAATGCTTTGAATAGGAAATTGAGAACTTTGGGAGCATGGATTGAACCGCAACAACAATAACCACCACATCAGCAAGGAAATATACCGATGGGGAACGTGCAAATGGGTACGTCCAGTAGTTTTGATTCAGGTTGGGGAGAGTGGAACCAACATTTAGATGAAATTCAGTGTAAGGATGTGTGGAGAGATTCGATGATGTTGAGAAACAATTACATCAATGATTATACAATGCCTATCTTTCAACACATGGCTCAAGAAGCCAATTACGAGTTGCCTCCCTACAATCCACCCAATGTTCCACTATATCCTTTCCCCTACACTTCTTATCCTGGACCCTACCCATATCCATATCCTGGATACGCACCATTTCCCGATCCGGTGCGTGATATGGTCAATTACCCGTCGGTGGAGCAAGCTATGATGTTGGAGGATCGTCATCAGGAGTTGGAGGAAAGAAGAAGAAGAGGAGAGTTCGTTCGGAGATTATGGACGAGAACTATGTAACCGAGAGTGATGATGATGATGAGTATGATGATGAAGAAGGTGACGAGATGAGCGAGGACGACGAATGATCGTGGATCATTCTTGATTTATGGTTTCAAAAACAATGGTTATCATGTGTTAAACTATATTATCTCTATGTCTTAACTATTTCTCTAGGATGATTATCATACTTTGTTTTATTTTGTTTTTAATAGCATTTGGATTGTTTTGTTTTGTTTTGTTTGTGTATTGTGTATTGCAGTTTTGTTTGCAGGATGGATGTGTCGGAAGCTTATTGATGGTCAAATATTTGGAGTTAGATAACTCACATGCTTTCTTAAGACCCAATATGCATTGCATATTCTATCCGTGGTATCTTTGACTATTTCTTTTCCCATTTTCTTTACTTTGAAGTTCATTTTATTACATTGAGGACAATGCAAAACTTAAGTATGGGGAGGAAGAAAATAGGAAAATGATACGCTTTTTCTATTTTTAGCTTTTTTTTTTTAGATAACTTTTGGATGCAAGTAATTAGAAGGAATTAGCCTTGATTGTCTAGTTGTTTTCACACATTATTGATATATATTAAAACAACTTGGCTATTTCAATGGTAAATGAGGTTTTGAAAAAATTGGATTTGAACCAAATTACTAAGTAATTCATTTTGGATTCGATAGCATTTTCTAGCGGCGCATTATAGCCTTTTTCCACTTAATTGTGAGGTTTCTTTTTGTATAAAACAAATCTTTGTTTTATATTTGCTATGAGTGTGCCGGTGATAATGTCGATTCTAGAACTTGTACTAGTTATGCATTACGGTTAAAATCACTCTCGAGTGATAAAAATATGTTCAAGTGATAAGAGGCATCGTAGGATTTCCCCAAATGGCCTTCCATTTTACATCTAATGATATATTAGCTAACCACATTGGTTAGTTAACCACCCTTATATGGACCCATTTGTTAGTGCTCATCCTTAGCACTAGTGTAGGACCACTACGAATATCAACCTTATCACTTTAACAAGCGAACCCAACACACGTAACAACAGTTACGCGTAGAACACGAACAAACCAAACATATGCGTAAAACAAAGAAGGAAAGATTAAGATGAGATGGTGACTTGATGTTTATATAAAAACCGTGTATATGTTGTGAATAAGATATGCAAACAATAAGTTGTATATTCCTTGAGGGAGAAATACACACACACACACACACTTTCAAGCACACCCCTCAAATGACCATTTGAGGGGTATTTATAGGTGGAATACATGAAAACCTAAAAGGCTTTCCTATGGGCTTCGTTGGACTTGGATTGGACTTGGGATATATGAGCATACAAACGACTAACATACCCTAACGTTTAACCAATTAGCTTAGCCCAATCCACGAGCCCGTTGACTATTCTATCACGATATCTAACACGCGTTAAAAAGTTCCTAAATGTGAATGACCATCACTTCTAATAAAACTATTAAGGCTAACAATCTCCCCCTAAGGGGTGGTCATTCAAATGATGCTCCACTGGAATAGGTCTAAACTTTTCTCGAGCTAGAACTTTGTGTGTAGATACTGAATAGTCTTAATTCTTTGTTCCTTCATGCTTTGTGATCAGATAATGTGATTGTCTGCCGTTGTCAACTTCGTTGGTTAGGTGTCTCCACGCCTTTCTCCACCATGCTCACACTTCTATTTGTCTTTTGGTTACCAATGATGTAGTTCTCGAGTCTTTATACTTTGTAGATTCTTTGACTTTGACGAAGAATCATCTTTAACTTTGAGTAGCCTTTGATTTTGATGAGAACTTTCATGTGTTGTTGGTATGAGCATGTGAAGAGTCGGCACAATCCATCGCTCCGAGCTTCCATAAGAAGAAAACATAAAACAAGGTTAGTAATAAGCGGATTAAGACTTACAAGTTTGAATTTCGAGGTGTAAACAACATAGTGTGAAAACACATCTCTAATTCTCACAAAGGCCGTTCTGAATGGAGTCCACGAGTGAGATAACACGATATGCAAGTACACCTACAGATTCGGATGAGTCATTTGAGGTACACCAAGCATCACCCCACGATCGTAGACCGTTTAAGACACACTAAGCGTAATCCACGGAGAATTACAAGTGACTGCTGTCGGTACGCTGATGTTGACCGGCGGGAGTTTCCATTCAATCATCAAGATCACAAATGTGAAACTTCTCATAAATGTTCCGCGGATTGCTAAGATCTCGTAGGACTCTAGAATATATCACTTGTGTTCTTATTGATGAGCAAAGAAGCGATGTCATGTCAAGTGTTCCTATGAGATCTTTTGATGAATCTCGTGGCTCTAGACTCAATTAGTGCATTTTGGTTTTCCTGGCGGAGACTAGGAGAGGGTCTCCTTTTTCAATACCAATGATCTCTAAGAGAAAGTCAATAGATTATGTAGGGTTCCCATGAGAATGAAACAAACCTTTTGAGAGGAATTGAGTGGCTAGAAGGTTAGGTGCGGTGCGTCACATCGGGTCCATGACGTCTTTGTCTTCAATACCGGTGTCATCTAGTGACAACCAAGAGTATATGTATTGAACCCGGTTTCGCCCTAAGGTTGAATATGGAGGGCTATTTCTTTTCACCCTTCTCACTACATTTCTTTTAATTCTTCAACCCTTCTTTCTCCTTTCTCACATTACTCCTTTTTTCAATCATTCCTAAGGACTTCTAATACTAACTATTTGTGATGTCCTTGGGTAGATCCTCCGGCTCTGGCGGATCATAGGACCGATTTCCTATCCTTAGTCACCTTATAACTCCATGACCGTCCTATTGTTGCCATAAAACCATTTTTCTTGAAAATCTCTCGTGAGTGTTTATGATAGAAACATGTTTGGAACACTCAGGAGTTTATATTTTCGTAAACACTCCCCTTCACATGTGCTTATAAGTTTTACTGTAATCGCACATAGAGGGTAGAGTTCGCACTTTTTGAATTGATCTGCTCATAATAGACAATTCCCCACGAGACACGGTTATGTTGCATAGTTAGAGAGTTCCATTGTCAGTTTTTAGGTGACAACTAGCTCTAATAACCACCTTGAAGTTGTAAACTCTTCTTGAAAAGAAGGTTAGACCCATGTAAGTTCATGTCTATCACAAGTTTCTCGAATTGGTACAATGATTACTCGTCAATTCATAGGTTCCGACTGAGTCGAGCTCTTTTGAGATTCAAACAACGATCATTAAACTTTTTTGATCACATTTTAATCACGTCTCCTCCCCCTCAAAAATAGCATAATCGTGATATTTTTGTTATCAACGGATTAAACAACATTTATAAGATCTATTTGGGGAGATAAACGGATTTGATTGAAGCATGAATTTGGAACATTTTGTTTTATACTCCCCCTTTAATAAAGCATAATCAATTAAAGGGTTTTAGAGGGAGTTATCTTGAGCACAAAATATTTTGAAAGATTTTGAAAATCTTTTGAACAATCTTGAAAAGGTGCTCAAGATGATGACGATTTCTCACCATTTTTAAATGTAGTGCATCAAGCTGCACACTTGATTTTTCTTTAAAAGCACGAGTTTTGATCTCAAATAATCAAAAGTCATCATTTCGGTCCGGGTTTCGCATCGATGTATACGAAAGCCATTTTATGAAGAAATTTTGAGAAACGACATGTTTTAGAAAACATATTAAAGAACTCTTGCTCAAGCATCTCGTACATACCGTATCATTGTTGAATGACATTTCTAGAAACGCATGTAATATCGATTATACGAGAGACATGTCGTGAGAAGAATATTTTTGGATTTTGATTTTATATTGTTTTGTATTTTTGAAAATTTTATATTTTTATATTTTGCTTTTGTTGGTTTTTCAAATTTTGTATTTTGTTTTCAAAAATATTTACATAAGCGTTTTGGAAAATCATTTTCAAGAAGATTCGAGAAGACGCTCTAACTCCTCGTGGGTTAGGCTTCACATTCCAAGTCGTCGAACTAAATCGTCAAACCTTTCTTTTGGAAGGGCTTTAGTAAATAGATCGCCGAGTTGGTAATCTGTCTTCACGAAGAATAATTCAACAGTACCATTTTCGACGTACTCTTTCGATGAAGTGATAGCGGACTACGATATGCTTAGTCTTTGAGTGATGAACAGGATTGCATGATATGGCTATGGCACTTTTCGAGTCACAATACATAGGTATTTTATCGAAAGTAAAGCCATAATCTGTGAGTTGTGTTCTCATCCATAGAACTCGAGCACAACACGCAGATAGAGACATACTCGGCCGGTTGAAAGTGCAAAGGCAATCTTGTTTCTTTGAAGACCACTTACTAACTTTTCACCCAAAATTGTGCTCCTTCGGATGTACTTTTGTCAGAACTTGATCACCGCGTGGTCGCAGATCCGAAAAAGCAATTAGATCAAACCGATTCCTTGGATACCAAAGTCCCATATGAATGGATGTCTTCAGTACCGAAGATCCGCTTAACCTCTTTGAGGTGCGCTCGGTGAGGCTTTGCTCGAAACGTGCTAATAAGCAAACAACAAAATGAATATCCGGTCGACTAGTAGTAAGATACATGAGAGAACCAATCATGCACCGATATTACCGGATCAATAGGTTTCTCAAACAAATCGGCTCCAATTTTTGGTGAAGTTACCATTGGTGTTCCAACCGAGTCACAATTATCCATACCATGATTTTTCAAAATCTCGGTTGTATATTTAGCTTGATTTATAAAAATTCCACGAGGATTGATGTATTTGTAAACCAAGAAAGAATTTGGTTCCCCATCATGGACATTTCAAATTTGCTTTTCATGAGATTTTCAAAATGTTTTGAAAGATTCGGATTAGTGGACCCAAAGATGATGTCGCCCACATAAATCGAACAATCAAAATGTCGTTTTGCATTTTTGTGTAAACAAGGTAGGATCAACTGTTCCTTTGGTGAAATTGTTTTGGATAAGGAAAGAGGACGTCATACCACGCTCTGAGCTTGTTTTAGACCATAGATTGCCTTTTGAGTTTGTAGGCGTAGTCTAGATGTTCCATGTCTATGAAGCCTTACGGCCGACTCACGTACACTTCTTCTTTCGTAGTTCCATTCAAGAACGCGGTCTTAATGTCCATCCGATAAACCGTGATGTTTTTGTGAAAATGATAGGCCAAGAATATCCCGACTAGTCTAGTCTAGCTACCGCCGAATGACTCTTCAAAGTCTATTCCTCTTCCTTTGTATCCTTTGGCCACAAGACGAGCTTTGTTGCGAATGATAGTCATTTCTTCATCCCGCTTGTTCTTCCATAACCATTTAAGATCTATGACGCGAACGCCAATGGGTCTTGGAACCATTTCGTGAGTCATGAAGACGGATTGGAGAAGTTCCTCTACATCGCTTCTATCCATGCGGTTACGCCATTGCCTCGCGAATGTTTTTCGGTTCAATATTGCTAATTGAGCAAAGGTAGATGCACAAGTCGCAATCGGTGGCAAGTTGACGCCTCGTCTCGAATTGGCCTTGAAGGTTCACCAATAACTTGTTCAATTGGGTGGTCTTTTGTCCACTTCGTGAGTAGAAGGATACCGTTGGTTATACGATCGAGTTAGATGGTTCTCGTAAGCATGAAGAAGATTCACCGATTCCGTAGCAAGCGGGTTTTCAAATAAGTCTTCATCTAACGTTGCATTGTTCTCGGTTTGGTTTTGCTCATCAGCTGCTTGGTAGGATGGTGCAATAACCGTAGTAGATGTAGATGATGTAGATGGAGTTGGTGCATTGGTTTCACCGTTGTAGATGCATCTTCGTTGGTGGTGGAGGATGATTTTGAGCGGGTGCGGCGGAATGATGGTTTGATGCATTTGTCAAGTTCCACCATAGTATTCATCGAACATTAACTCAAGAAATTCTCCCATTCTTGTTCTTTAGGATTGTCATACGGTTGATTGAGCTCTTTGAGGTACGAGTCCTGAACTGATGTGTTCAGAAGTCTGCGGGTTTAGTGCGGGTTCTAGAGCGAGTCTCTCAGAAGCCATTTTGTCAAACTTCACATTCATCGTCTCCATGATCCTCCTTAGCCTTATGTTATACACCCTGAATGCCCTCGAGTTATCTGAATATCCAATGAAGATTCCAATATCACCTTTAGCTTTCAATTTTCCAAGATCTTCTCTGTGATTCGTAGGATAGCACAAAGCGCCAAACACGTGAAAGTAAGAGATATCTGGTTTTCTGTTGTTCACAAGCTCATATAAAAACAAACCAAACATATGTTGTTCACAAGCGCCAAACACGTGAAAGTAAGAGATACCCTTAGTTACACCCATTGAGCCAATCTTTTCATTTGTTAAATCCAGAAAAATACAAAAAGATTTTACACTTTAAACCTTAGCCAACCCTTGTCATGTCTATTGGTTTGTTGATAGTTGTTTGGAATGCTGGATTGTTTTTTATGATTATGAAGAAGCTACACTTTGTCTATAGTGTGTACCATTCTCCAACGAAGATGAAGGAGACGACTTTCTCATTTGTATTTTTTGTGGTGTATGCTTACAATAAGTGTGGGGGAATTTGTTATTGTTAAAAAAAAAAAAAAAAAAAAAAAAGCCAATGAGCTATATGAAGAATATTGATTAGCCAATGAGCTAAATTGAGTTATACATATTTGTGGAGATCGATATGTGAAGAGGAAAATAATCATTTACGGGATTGTGGTTTGTATGATGGCTAGCAACATGGAGGTTTAGACTTGACTTTATTTTTCTTTTAACACCAATTTCATAAACCATTCCATGCCTTATCCATACCCTTTTATAAACCCGTAGCCTATCATTATAACCCTGAATAAAATCCCTCTTTGATGAATTTATTTTCTTTGTTTTGAT
This sequence comes from Chrysanthemum lavandulifolium, assembly GCA_022545495.1. Lineage (NCBI taxonomy): Eukaryota > Viridiplantae > Streptophyta > Magnoliopsida > Asterales > Asteraceae > Chrysanthemum > Chrysanthemum lavandulifolium. The sequence continues at coordinate 275,955,418 of CM040244.1, forward strand.
ACTTGTACAAGCTTATGGTAAAAAGCATTTATCATGACTAGGCATTAAGTGATTTACATATACCCACCAATATATGAGTGTTGAGTGAATTCTTAAAATCATTCGTCAGGTGTTCTAGTTATGTTATCTAAAGTGTTTGGTTCATTTTAAAGTTTTTCACATATTAAAAGCAAATTAATGATTATCTCTTTTGGGATGATTGTTAAAATTTTCGGAACCACGGTATCAAGACCATTGAATTCGATTTTTGCAAATGTTAGACCTACTCGAGGACGAGTAGAGCTTAAGTATGGGGGAATTTGATAACGCCTAAAATGAACATGTTTTTAGTAGCGTTATTGTTGGTTTTGTGCATGATAATTGGCTATATTTACTCATAACTGTTGCAAAAGTGCAAAAGATGCGTATTGTGTATGTGTATGTAGCTAGGTATCACAAATGATGAAGAAATGAAGTTTTTATGCACATTTGGAAGATTCCCAAGGAAGAAAGTCGAGCAAGGAAGCTTTTGGACTCAATGATTAGGAAGCGCAATGATTTCTAAGTGTCTACAGCAAGGAAAGATCAAGTTTTGCTTTGAAAATCATCAGCGAGAGCAAAGAGTGAGGCATGAATCAAGAAAGTCAACAAAAGTCAAAAATACAATACCCAACCGTTCGGTCGTGCCCCGTAACCGGATCCGGTTGCCAATGAAACCGATCCGGTTCCATGGACTGCAGTTACACAAAGTTGCATTTAATGTTGCCTTAACTCCCCATAATCATTGGAGGCCGATCATTTCTTGATATTAACTTGTTGGGAACGTTTTTGGCCAGTTAGACAAGTTTCTTTGGCTATATATTGAACCTAGTCTTAGTTTACTAGGTGTGACACAACCCAAAGTGTAATAGTTTACACCAAAACTATTACCAACCATATTATTCATCCCAAAAGTTTAGTATTCACTGTAAAACGTCCAGGAGGTTGGAGAGACCAATTCTCATCCATTGTTTTGGTTATTTGGAGTTATGTGGTTAAGCTAGGTGATTGGAGGCGTATGGTTGCTACAAGCCACGAATTCTAGTTCTTGTAATCGCAAAAGTTTAGGTATTCTATGAACTTTGTTATGGATTTCTATTCTCTTGAGTTATTGAAATTACTTTGTTATTTCTTGTGTTTTGTTATTATTATCATGGAGTAGTTTTGGATATACTTGTGTGTTGGGATGTAGGAAATCATACTAGTGTTATCATATGTGATGCATGTATATATGATCTTGTTTAAATGAGTTTGTTGGAAAAATACTAGTCTTGGTTTGATTTGTCGGTAAAACATGTTTTAAGAAAAAGGACCGAAAGGATTTCTCTTATGTTTTATTCCAAAAAGTTGAGTGACAAACTAGTATGGGGATATGGTGATTGATAACCACCATGTTTACTTATTAAAACAAGACTAGAAATATTTTCATCACGAAAGGTCGAAAGATTCGTAAGGACAAGTTTAATAAGAACATTTTACAAACAAATGGATTTTCTAAAAGGATAATCATTAGGATAAGGACCGAAAGGATTACCTATATATTTTTGTTCTTAGAATGATTTTTACAAACATAAACCATTGTTGGAAATCATTTGCTTATGATTTGTGCATCACATCAAGAGTTTACACCAAGCCTTCATGAACATTACTTATGATTGCCTATAGACTACACACAAGTATATATTTATTTCTTATTGATTGAATTTCACTATAACATCACTTTTGAGGAAGCCTTGACAAAGCTTTCTAGCTTCAAACCTTTTCAAGAAAACAATTTCGAACACAAAATCCCTTGGGACGATCTCGACTTACCCACCTTTTCTATCGCGAACGAGTATACTTGCTCGTATATGCTTATAGTATTAGACGGTTACATCGTGTTTATAAATTTTTAAAACTTGCAACACGGAAAACACATCGGTGTTCCAAATAGTAGCGGAGCTAATCAGGTCCCCAGAGGAGGTGAAGCTCCTTCTACATTTTTTGATAAAGAGATATTGAGACCACTCTGGAACAAGATCCTTTACATTAGTTTGCGACCATGTAGGTCTTTTTTATGATGGTGGTTTGTAATTGAGCAATGTTTATTTTCTGTAGACATATCTTGGATATTTTCTGTGGTTGCGTGCAACCTTTTTGGGTACGGCTCTTTGCACTTGTGTTTTGACTTGTGCTTTGCTATTATTATAAGTTCATACTGGTATGCCTATTATAATAGTCTTTATTGAATATTTGTGGGTTATTCTCCCGGTACCAGGTTTGCAATACCTCTTACGTACCTTGGGTAAATTGTTTGATTATTCACCCTTCCGTTATGCGGGATAACGTGTTTCTTTTGTTATTCGGAATAATGTTCTTTGGGTCATGCCCAGGTGTGTGCGTGTCTTATTCATCTTCTTTTTTTTATTATTAAAATAAAATGGGGAAGGTAGCTAGTCTTCACCTTCTTTTTCCCTCTTTTTTTTATTAATACTTTTAACAGGCATTACAAAATAGATAAAGTAAGATAAATTGTACATCTTTCACAGAATTTACATGGGCGGTTGTTATTGTCTTCTACGCGATAATCCTTTTGTGGTTACAATACTCCATTCTGCGGAAGTTTTAAGGGCTTCCATGACGAAAGGTCGTGCTTGTGGAAGTTGTACTTTCTCTGAAGGACTTCCATGACGAAAGGTCATGCTTGCGGAAGTTGGACTTTTTCTGAAGGACTTCCATGATGAAAGGTCTTACTTGTTGAAGTTGTACTTTTTCCTGAAGGACTTCCATGAGGAAAGGTCGTGCTTCCGGAAATTGTACCTTTTTCTGAAATTTTGGCTTGTATTTGTCTTTGTCTATTATCTTCGATTCGTGTCTTGCTCTCTGAACTGATCGAGCTGATTCCTTTTGCCGGAGCGGGTCCAGCAAATGAACAGAGCCATTCAGAGAATCGGGATCACAAATCGGCTATTGTACTTAGTGACGGCGCTAAGTAATTAGTCTTAACCCAGGTTTGTTAGACCGTCTTCTTGGGTTCCTAGACAGTCTTCTTGCTCACAAGCTGGGCAGCAACAAGAAAAGAATGAAGGCATCATTTTCATCCTTTGTTGCTTGACATTGTAAAGGAAGCTTCTTGTCAATTAGGGGCCACTTTATGCAATGAATTGCCCCTAACGTGCGTTATTTCCCTTACCTAAGGACCCATCCTTTTCCACATTCTATCACTCCCTTTAGTGCCCCAGATTGTCCTCTTCCTTGTTTCCCCTGGTTGTTACTAAGGTTAACCAGGGAATATTTGTAATGGTTACTTCTTCCCATGGCTAATGAGAGTCCGTTATAAATAAGAATCACGCCATGGAATTCACCATATTTTCAAAGAGATGCTCAAGGATGTTAATGAAGGGATTTAAATAAAGGGTATTTGTAGTGTAGTGTGGTGGTGGCTTATTAGTCATCACTTAAGAGCGACTAATTTTATTAGTAGTCATTTAAGAGCAGCTTTGGACCATGAAAGGATCCACTTGACTCGTGTACCATCTTTTGGTTCTTCGGTATGGGGCGGTGCTTGAGTAAGTCATGAATTTGTAAAACGATCATGGATGAATGACGTTTTGTTGTTGAATAAGGTCTACAATTGTGATGCATGATGCACGGCCTTGCTCCATTTTTCAAGAACTCTTCTTGATCTCTGAATAGCATCTTCACTCCTTTCAAAGTGATTTTTGTACTTTTTTGTGATTCTACCCTACTTTTTGCAAAATTTCAAGTTGCTCAATTTTGATCTTTATGGATTCGAGTTATTGTGATCCTTGATGTTTATTGGTAATCCTTTTCTTTTTGATTTTCTACTTTTCCATCTTTTGTTGCGGGTTTTATAGTGGAAGTTTCTTTGTTCTCGCATGCGTGAGCGATGACCTTGACCTAGTGTTCAAGTGGGTAGGCGCGTGCTTAGGCTCGTAGCCCGAGCTACCGCTTTCTCTCGTTAGATTTGACATAAAGTGTCTTGGGAAGGAACGTGAATTTGTACTTCCCAGATTTTTCCTGTTTGAGTCTTTGGATAAGGCTTATCCTTTAAGTTATGTGCTGGCCGGATAACACATTTTTAAATTATCTTGACGGAGTCTTGATTTTTCTGAAGTCATTTGCTTCTTTTCCTTGATTATGCTTTTTGTTCATCTTTTTAACAAACAATGATGAAGCATTCCGGTTTATTCCTAGTTCCTTTGAGGTCGGAATTCAAAGTGTGGGTATACTCTGGTTTACACCAGTAAGTATTGGTCCGGCCTTGTAACCATATTTCTCAACGGAAACGTTCTATCACGACTAATCAGAAATCTGCAGAAAGTCTACCCTAATGATTACTAGTTTATTTATTAATTAACCATTTAAGGCTTACATTAATCATGCAAACGATGTTAATGAAGTAATTGTGTGAGCCAAATAGCAGACAAGGCACGATAAACTAATAATGTAATTGATGAGTGTGTAAATACTCATTATTTTTGGTCAAATCTGAACTGCAAAACATTTAAAAACACTAAGAAATGCATCAAAATACTGAAAATATCCCAAAATGCGCTTTATATGTTTCGGATGCAAAATTATTAAAACAAATGAAAAACGAACAAAGTTTGCATAATTGGCGTTCACCCCCAACTTTCAAAAATGGCAAAACAAGTCCCCGGATTTTCAAAATGGAAAATATTATTTATGGCCCTTGGTTAATAAAGTTTGTCATTTATGGTCCTTATAATAATCTTTGTAAAATTACATTTTGGTCCCTCAAGAATTGGTGAATTACAAATATGGTCCTTGGAATTTTCAAAGATGACAAGATTGGTCCTTGAAGACATTTTCGAGAAATACATGAGTGGTCCTGGATTTTCGAATAGACACCTTTGGTCCTTGTGTTACTTAAATACCAAATCCAAACCGGATCCAAACATAACCCAAACCACACATAAAACCCAACACAAACCCGCCCACCTTATTACTCCCTTTTCCTCCAAAATAAAACCCACTCTCCTTTTCTTCATTCTCTGAAACACTCAACTATCCCATCCTTTCCCCTGACAAACCATTTCCCCATCATATCACTCTCCCATCCCCTGCATCTCGTTACCCATCATTCCCAGTCAAGAAAAAGAAGAAAAATATAAAAAAGAGACTGGAGGAGAGAAGAATGGGGGGTAGCACACGGAAGATAGAGATGTAGTATAAATAGTTTCTTGTAGCTTTTGTATGGAGAGTTAGTCAGTAGTAGTAGTTACGCCTAGTTTTAGTCTTCATGTTTTCTCAGTTTCTTTTTTTTAATTGTAATATTTTCCAGTTGAATGAAAGTCTATTTTGGTTCAAGTTCGTGTGGTTTAGATGCTTATTGTTTTTAGTTTTCGGCCACTACATGTTTTAATCCCACATTCATAAAGAAGAAGTCATATTTGTTTGGAATAAATAATCGATTTAAGCGGTTTAACAAAAGAAAGTGGTGTTTGGTTTAACAAGTTTTGTGGGTCGAATGCCACTTTTGACCCATTTGGTTTTCAAAATAATTGGATTTGGTACTAAATTAGAGTAATTGATGTTCTTATACCATTCTCAAGTCGTAGTAAATGTTTTGACTTCTTTCTAAAAGTCCCTTGCCGCTTTTTTTTCATCACAGCCCATAAGCCATTCTTTAAGCTCAAATTTAAGTAATTTAGACATAACGTTAGGATTTAATTTTGTATCTATTAGTAGTTAGTGGCGTGAATGTAGTATTTCTGAAGTTAGTTTGCATATTGGAGTTTAATTACTAGCTTAATTTTTGCCTTGAAACTGCCCCATTGTCCCTCTTTTAAGATTAGTTTTAGATTAGTTAGGTCGATTTATGGTTTAATTTTTGTTGTTACAAGTAGTTAGTAGTATTAGCTTACAATGTCTTAGCTTATTTCGAGTTCTTAAGTTCTTATAGCGACTTATTTTGCCCCAAAAGCCCACTGTTGGGTTGTTTCAAGATCAATAGCAAAGGCGCAAAGCAATGACCATTCACCTTTCTTTTTTTTAGTGCTTAACTATTGCTTATTTAGGTTTCTTAGGTGCTTTTAGAATAGGTAACTTATTAGGCTTAGCTTATTTGAAGTTTTTTTTAGCTTATCTTTAGCTTTTGTAGCTTTCATTGTCCCTTAATTTGTATCCCATCCAAACAATTTCTAACTCACTTATTTCTTGAATAAGTCGCTCAATAAATTTTACTCTCGGGCTTTTCTAAGTTTATTACTTATAAATCATTGCTTATTTTGTCCCTTAGTTAGTTTCCTAAAAGAAAAGTTGAAAAAAAATAAGCGCCAGAAAGTAGTAAGTGGGAATCAAGATGGACCTCCTGCAGATCATACGACCGCACACACACCACTTTACCATCTCCACTAGTAGCGGTCTTGTGTTAGATCCTCCTTTATTAATTACTTAATAACTTTTAGTGGGTTTTAGCTTTTTCCTTCTAAGCTTATTAACCGATGAATGCCCGAATTCATTAAGCAAGTAGTATGTTTCTCATTTTTCTTAGATTTAGTTCACTTAAAATTATTTTAGATAATTTTCCCGCATTTTCCAAATTAGTTCAAGATTTTTATTAATTAATTAGTTTTTAATTAGTAGTAAATAAAATAATATTGAAAAAATACCCAGACTTTTCCTAAAATTATTTTTAGTCATTCGGAATGTAGGAAAATTAGTTTTGCACTCATAGGACTTAAATTTCATCTTTTTCACTTTCGGGCTCGGTGAGTTCCGGTTTTTTGCTTTTGCATTTTAGCACACTAGGATGTAATTTAGCATCGTTTAATTGTTTCTTAGGATTTTATTTTCCTTATCCGTAGGTATTATACTTCTTTATTTTCACGTTTTATTTCGTACGTTCACGTAATTTTATTTAAACGTACGTTTTAGGTTTTAAGCATTAATCGATTTTAAATATAGAATTAAAATGACTTCAAAGTCTTAAATAGATTCAAATTCCTTAGTATAAATCAATCATAACCTTTTCCCGTTCTTTATCACCCGATCACTATACGTTTGATTATTCAGTCGCACAGCTCGTTGGGACTTAACGACCTGGGGAAACACTATACTCCTCTTGATCTTCATTGCATTGGTGTCTGAACTGTTTGAAGTTTATTACGGTTGACCATTCACAAGTGGTTAGCTTGTGTGATAAAACTTGACGGTTTGGACCCAATCAGTAATCAAAACATATGCATGAGCGTCCAAATAAACATCATATATACTAACAATGGTGGGAAATATTTCAGTACGATCAAATAGTAAAAGATACGCTAATCTAATGATTAAAAGAGTACTAAAAAAATTAAACGAATCTTCCTATGAATTGATGCACTAGCAGGACCTTCTTATTGCTCTGAATTCGTCCTTCGGTTGTGTCTTGTGTGGTCGACCATCGCCTTTTGTGTGTGGTATGATATCTTCAAAATTTGGCGATCGATCTCTATTTATACATTCCGAAAGCAGTCGAGATGACATATCGGTTTATCGTCTGTTGTATCTTGGTAACTTCACGTGGGGTCCAAGATTATTATATTTTGGAATATTCGTACACAGCATACGACGCATCTTCATTCTTCATGCGGCGTATGTTGTCTTCAATATCTTGGATTTTCTGGTGAGGTCTTGAGATTGATACGCTGCATCTCTGGGATGTCATGCGGCGTATATGGAGTAGAATAAGTCAACTCTTCTTTGTTGACCAAAGTTTAATATACGTCGCATGGGATAAATCCATAGAGCGTATGCTTCAAAGTCAGGCAATTGTTTTCATATTCGTCTAAGTGTTGGTGTACGGCATATCTGTCTAAAATAATACGGCGTATATATTGTCAGTTCAGTAGACTTTTCCAACTTGATCCATTTAGCTCCAATTTACGTCCAAAATAGCTAACTTTCACCAAATGGTTGTTTATAACTGAGATTTACAAAAGTAAGCGATTAAGTATCAATTCTCATATAAAATAATACAAAACAAAAAATATACATAGGATAAATGATGCTAATAATATATTGTTATTTGATGTCATCAGAAGTGTATTCCGAGTTTGGAACACTTTGAGATCCTTTGAATTTAGGTTCTCTGAATTTTGGTTCTCCGAATTTGTACTCACCATATTCCTATGAATTTCTATGGTTTTTACCGTGCTTCAAGCTGTGAAATTCTTCTAAGTTTATTAAGGTTTCACCGAATATCTAACATCTGAAACCTTAGTTTTCGAACCTAATTTACCGAAATAGGGGATATCTACATAATTAGAGCATATACCAACAACACCAAAACAACAAAAACACATCGATATTCTTGGTCTACTTATTACACATGATTCAATTCACCAAACATGATTCATTTCATCATCTTAAACCAATTTATCCCATCTCAAAAGCGAATCCACGATAGCTTAAAAGATCCCGATCAAGAATCACTACAAATGACAATAGGCTAGTATCGAATTTTGTGACTATGGAGTTTTTTATACGGTATTACTTATTTGGGAGTGAAGTGACATTTCACGGGTGTACTTATTAATCTTAGAAACGTCGGTTGGTTGGTTGGTTGGTTGGTTGCATGTCTCAAGATAACTTGTCTGGGCGTTTATCCAATGTGCATCTCATACTTTAAGGAGTTACGTTATAGTACTCACTATAGGTTCTAAGTCACAATTATCATTAGCACAAGCATTAAGTCGTAAAGCTGGGTGTTTAATTCAGTCACAAGTTGGTTATATTGGGTTGTCTCCATACAGTGGTCATTTACTAGCTGGTTGGATTTTAAAGAGGTCGCTTATAGGTTGAAGAGAAGAGATGAGATCGTAGAAAAAGAGAGTCATAGATCAACATATACTTATGGATTATGCTTAAACGGGCTATTATGGCTTTAATATTGCTTCCAGTACAAGTTGATTTTATGGCAAGTACACTACATTATGATGGTTTCGATAATTCGCAACCATCGGGAGGAAAAGTAGTGTACTGGGATTTATCGGTCAATGAAGAGGGCTATAGGCATATACACCATTGATTTTTAGTAGGTTTTTCGGTATTTACTAATGTGTACATCGGGCTTATTTACCAACTTGGATGCAAACCTATGTGAGTTATGTTGATACCATGCTCTATGACCATTCAACCATTTTTTGCATTCAAGTGTCTTGTCCACTTTATCCGTTGCGTGATTATAAGATTAAAGATATTTGATAAGGGTTTCGGTTTGGAAGGAGAAGATGAAAAGTAAAGGGTCACTATTTAGGAGGAGTAAAACCTAACTAGACCAACACGACAAATGAAGTTCGAGCTCCAAGAGCGGCGCCTCAATGGACAAAGATTGATGTCAAGTATTCGGAAGAAGGAACTTCAAAATGATGCATAAGGAGTTCGAGCTACAAAATATTAGAGCCGTCAATGCCAAATCAAAGCCGAGATCATCGTAAGAGAGAATTCCAAGTCATCCTCAAGATCTTGATTACAAAGACTATGCGCTTCAACGACAATGTCAATATTTTATCTAACTTTGGTTATTGTTATTTAACTTTGATTATGTACCTATAGATCTCATTGTAACCATTCACTTGTGACGATATCTTGGAGGAAGATTGTTAGCTTTGCTATTTTGTGAAGATAACATCTTACACGTGAATTGGACTAGATACGTAATATAGTTGTACCCGCATAGACTTATATTGTACACGGGGCAAACTAGTATTGTAAAAGGCCTATAAATACCCCTCATGACTCTCCATGAGGGGTGTGAGATAATAGTGTAGTTTATTCTTTCATTTCATTTATAATAAAACTTTCTCTTTCATCTTTCTCTCTTTCTACTTTCTCTCTCTAGAATAATCATGTATTTCCATCAACCGCGACCTCCCGAAGGTGATTCTTGATGATAACACTATGTAAGTGAAGTTACTAATTATGAGCATTTGAGAATGATTAGCCCCAAGCCTTATATGTATTCACCCGATATTGCTTTTAGAGATTAGACCTTGGCTCTAGTGGCAAAATTTTGTATACTCGCCAAGCCTATGATATAATACCACTTCTGTTGTGCAAATTGGTGATCACCCGGAAAATGAAACACGTAGACTAGCGGTGTATGAGTGATTTTGTTTCCCTTTTTGTGAGGTATTTGGCTTTCACATTTCTAGCATAGGTAGTTTGTAAAGTCATATCTTCCGGTTAAACTTAGGAGATATCTTTTTAAAAATGATTAAAAAGGTCTATTTGGGGGTAAGCATAAGTCGTTGGGGATTTTGATAACATCAAATAGTTTATATATTTTCTTGTCAATATCCCTTGTTACATGCTCAGATTTCTTGTATTTTTATAAAGTTTGTACTAAATTACTTCCTATTTGTTTAATAGGATTTATTCGAGCATTCAAACAAAGAGATGCGGAATTGAGAAGAAACTTGATGGAAAACGAAGAAAAGGTAGACCAAACATCTTATCTGACGTAGTTGATCTCTCTCGCTTAAGCCAAATTCATACTTAAAGTAGCGATTCACACCAAGTCCATCCAAAAGTATATCGGCGATCTATACCAATTGAATTACGCAGTATTCATTATGAAGACTTGGGAAGTTATCAAGACATCAATATATTTATGGTGTATCAAGCCCATAACATTTATGGTGTAACTATGAAGATATCCAACGAAGACAACCCTTGTTTCTATGTCGTAATGATTATCAAAGGCGAATTGGAAATTTCAATCAGAAAATATATGGCGTAGGTAACTCCTTACCCTACACCATAACAACTACAAGGCCTTGGAAGAATACAAGCCCAAAAGTACATACGGCATATCCCTTACTTATGGTTACGCTGTAACAATGTCAAGCCTAGTGAAATCTATAAATACAAGCCCTAATTCATTAACAACATAAATATCATTCCACACAGAAGTTGAAGGACGACTAGGGTTTCATTCCAAGTCATTTTCTAGCCACAACAAAGTGGTTTTCAAGGGAGAACCACAACCAAACATCATTGAAGATAGATCGACATAGAGTAATTGTATCAAACATTATGTTTAATTCATTCATTGTTTTAATCATTCGCTTTTCTGTCTTTACACCATGTCCGACTAAAAACTTCATGTGTCACCTTGCTATTCTGAATTTATTAATGATTTGATTTGATTTCCTTTGTTTATTTATCGTTCTTATTATATAGTTTAAGTGTTTATTGCTTGATCCTTGTAGTGTGGTAGTGTCTAAAATGACTTAGTTCCTGGTAGGTTAGTGAGTAGGTGATCATCTCAAATCTAGGCTATTAGGATGATAGAGAGTTTGACGCCCTCTCGCTTATATAAGGGTTGATTATACCACCGCCTAAGTATGAGTAGATACTTAAATACTGCAAGTTAGACGTTTATTACTGTCACTAATATGTGTCTAAATGCCAAGAGGTGGGATTGTTAGCATTGGCAAATCACTTAGATTAGTTGGGTATTTAATAACTAGTTCCTAGTAAAAACTTAAGAAAATATATTGGTTACGATGATCATTTGGATCTATAACTAAGAATTATCGCTAGGTTACATATGATCATTCGAGGCCTAGTGATATTAGAACCACTAATAAGAGCGAGAGATAGACATTGCACTAAGGAAGTTGAATCGATACATTATTTAAATAGTAATTAGGTTAACACATTTTCTCCACTTGATGAGTACATCTATTTCCATTTTGTTATTTATTTTATTTACTTTCATTTACTATTTCAATTTAATTGTGAAAATTAAGTTGATTTTACAAATTGGTAGACCACCTTTAGCTCTTGAGAAGACCTCGGATTTACCATAGGCTCACTACATCGACCGGGTACCTTTGTCCGTTAGTATATGTGTAGATCATTAGGTAGACGAGCTTTATAAATTTAAGACATGATCGCGTATCGATAATATTCCGGTTTGGGTTAAGCTTCATGATATTCCTATTACCGCATTCACGGAAGATGGTTTGAGTGCTATTACAACCAAACCCTTGCACCCTATTGATGCTAGATTCTTACACGCTTTGTGTGCATGGAGTCTTAGGGTAGGTCGAGTTATGTGTATTATGATTGAGTTGAGAGATGATGTGGAGTTGAAACACTCACTCGTGGTAGTGGTGTCAAAATTTGAGGGTGAGGGTTATACTATGCACACTATCCATATTGAGTATGAGTGGTCACCTCCAAGATGCTCAAGTTGTAAGGTATTTGGTCATGTTATTACTGAATGTCCTAAGAAACTTGTCTCGATTGTTATTAAGGACGTGAAAACGCCAAGGCAAGCTATTCACGGGGTTCATATCGGTTCAGAGACTAAGTTCGCTTATCAACCTAAGCCACCAAGGAAACCGAAGGTGACTAATGATAAAAAAATATATACTACGGTTCCTTCTACATCGAACTCGTTTGATGTTTTAAGATCTATGGTGGATGTGGGGGAGGAAGAGGGTCGTACAGGTCCTTCCCCTTCGAACTATGTTGACGTATAAAGCCTTATGGTGGATGTGGAGGAAGGAGAGGGTCGTAAAGATTTGGCATTTGGTAGTCCAAGTACTACATCTCTGACTGAAAGGATTAATGAACTAAAAATTCAAATATTTGATGGGAAGCTTGTGCTATTGGATGATGATAGGAAGCCGCTACCTATGCATAGGGAGGCTACTGCGAAATCATCGGGATGTGAACCTAGTACTACTATGGAAAAGCAAGGCGAATAGTTGGATAGTGATGAAGTCGAGGATATTCATGATGACATGGCTCGATATATGGCTAATCCGAATCGTGCCGGTGGAAGAGATAATGATGTAAGTCTCCATGAGTACGAAGACTATGATGGTTATGATGTTTATGAGTATGATGTTAATAACTTAACTGGAGAACAACTTGCTTTCTGTTACGCGTGAGACATTCTTATCTGTGGTAGAGTTAGAAAGTAATCTTTAGTTTTGTTGTTGGCATTTTACTTTAGTAGGTTAATAAGATTGACATGTCTCTTTTATGATAGATTTTGTTTGAAGTACAATAGGTGTGTTTGTTTTGCCTGTAACAGACTGAGATATAAAATTCACCCTCATCATATGTACTTAATTATTTTTTTGAGTAATATATTTTATCAAAAAAACCCTTTATCTAAAAAAATGAAGAAATGATGTTTGGTAGAATCATGCTAGGTTTACATTTAGCAACACCATTTTAATATTTGACATCATTGGGTTTGGTAGTTAGCATGGTATTTATGGCCCCACTTGATAATTTCCTAATTTCTATTCAGTTCGTTGTAAGAGTTGAAATATAGTTTTTTTAATTAACACAACTTACAAGAATAATAAAATAATGTTATGTTAGAATACCAAGTCTACCTTCATATTCAATATAAATAACATTGGCCGGAACTCCAATCATGCATGCATTAGTAAAAAGGAAAAAAATATATATACAACTTTGTTAGAATAACAAGTCTACCTTCATATTCAATATAAATAACATTGGTCACAACTTCAAACATGCATGCATACGTAAAAAGGATAAAAAAAATACAACTTTGTTAGATTACCAAGTCTACCTTCATATTCAATATATATTATAAGGAAAATTTGCGGCGCTCTTTTCTATATGGCCATGTTGGCTTCCGTGTTCCTATTGTTATCACGCGCTTAGAACTTTTTAAGACACGGTTTTGCGCTTACTACATGTTAATTCAATAAAAAAGGTGTTCAAGCCGACGTTGTCCGTTGAGGTAACTCGTTCACCAGTAAGGAATGACGAACTAGTTTGCAACAGAACTTACGAACATATGGCTATAGTACGTGATCACGCACTGCAAGTCAATCTGATATTTCATACTAAAAAGTACTATTCTACAATTTCCTATTTATGTAATTTGGAGAAGAAAAAAAAAAGAAAACCCCTTCACAAAACTTCTAATCTCGGAAAAAGAAAAGAAAAACATTTTAACTAATTGAAATGAACACGACAAATATAGAATTTCATGGTACATTCGTTAATGAGAAAAATAATTGATGTAACTGTCGATCAAGGTTTTTAAGTGTCTTCTCTAGAGGACAACATCACAAAGTGTCCAGTAGCTAGTAGAATAATAATGTTCATGATAGATATTCATTTGGGATCAATAAGAAAAATATTTTGTGTTTTTCTCACGACTATTGAGAGTCTGTTAGTCGTAACACAAGTTAGCTCAGTCAATGCAAAAGTAGCTAGAACAAATCAAAGACGACCAAAAAAGAACAATTACCATCAAGAGTAGTATTCCGATTACAATATACAAGTGATTACAATAGTTTTAGCATGCAGTTGCTAAGTCTAGAAGAATGGTGAGTTTAGAATCAGCTTTATCCTGAATCTGTTCCAATATAGTTTTGTTAGTTTGGAAAGTTTGTCTCAGCTATATGAGCATGTTCATATATGGCTGCTTGAATTTCATGTAATTTGCTGATTCATTTATTAATAAAATTCACCATTTCAGGACAAAAAGTGATTACATTTCTAAGAGTAGTATTCCGATTACAATATACAACTGATTACATTTCTAGAAGATAGTGAATAAGTTACCGAGTAAATATCTTTTTCTTTCTAAAATATTACAAAAGCATGTTTCGTAGCCTATATATATATGAAGTTAGACTTGGAACTCCTCAAAATACTACATCACCTAAAAATCCCAAATGACAGACATGAAATTCGTTGTTCTAATTTGGGCTGTATTTCAAATGTTTTCGTTTACAACTTCTGATACAAATTCCACCACTGAATCCTACACCCTCATTAACTCTACCAACCTTGCTAAGCCAGGCTGCAACAGCCGATGTGGGGACTTAATTGTTCCCTACCCTTCGGTGTCGGAGACAAGTCAGTGTTATATAAATGAGGGATTTGAATCCACTGCAACACTTCCGTAAACCCTCAAAGGCCTCTTTTAAAGAATTAGATTACAACTCGATAAAACTTATATCTGATTCCACCATTCGGGTTTCCACTATAGTGGCGAGCAGATGCTATACTCAAAGCGGCACAACATACAAAGGATTCAATGCCTTCGTGAACTATATGGATTTGCCGTACACCATTTGAAAGTTAACAAGTTCATAGTTATCGGTTGCTATGATTCTGCTTGGCTGACCTCAGTAAGAAAGTCTAGGAACGTGTCTACAGGTTGTATGGTCTTTTGTGCAACCCGGAGGAGGTTGTTCGTGATGAGTGTACAGGAAATGGTTGTTGTCAATCATCCATACCCTAGACTTAATCTCTTATAGTACTCGGGTTCGTTCCTTGTTGGATTCAAGTGATAATGTGAGGTATATTAGGTCGTTTGATCCATGTGCATATGCCTTTGTTGGAGAGGAGAATGTATTTAAGTTCAATGGTGCGCCTGATTTAAACGATTCTTCCTTCAGAAGAAGGATAGAAGATACAGTGCCACTAGTGCTCGAATGGGCTATTGGAAATCTAAGTTGCCCTGAAGCCGAAGCAACCGATAGTTTGCCTGCCAATCAAATAGTAAATGTGCTAACTCTACTAGGGAAAGTGGGGCTACCGCTGTGTTTGTAAAGAAGGCTATGAAGGAAATCCATATCTATCTCCTGGCTGCCAAGGTACAATCATACATAGGTTTACATATGTCATTGCATTATCAAAATTTCCTTTTACATCACAGCTCTGATATAACTATTGTATGTTTTTTACTTAGCTTTAAACTAATTACAATATATTTTACTCTAACCCAATGTTCATCTCTTTAATTTCTGGTTCAGAGTACCTTTTATTATATAGGGCTATTATATATACCTCATAAATAAATAGGGGTGGTTAAGCTAAGCAAGTTGTCAAAAAAACTTTATCTTTTACCCCTTTATGATGAATTAGTGACGAAAAAGTTAAAAATAATATTTTAATTTAACTCTGCGTAAATGTAATAAAAAAAAAACATTTACAAAAGTTTACAATTGAAAAGGTTTTCAAATATGATCAAATGATCAATGTGGGTTAATTAGTTTTCATGCATGGGTACTTTTTTTTGTTGTTTCAATGTTCCTTAATTTTATTTTATTTTATGTTGGCTATATAAAGCCTAGTAAGGACGTGTAGGAAGCAGTTGGTTAGTTTGTCAAATATCAAAAATAAGAAACCAGTTTTCTCTTCAACATTCGCTCTTGATTTTCTCTTTCTGTCACGGTCACAATGTTTTGTTTACATTGGTTAATAATCAAAAGTTACGGAAACTAAAAGTTTTAACATTTTATTCTATAAAAGAGAATTTAAGATTAGATTCTTTCTAAAACTTTGAACTTAGTTGTAAATTATATTTGACAATCATAACATAAACATTATCACCCCCCACCACCACAACAATCTCTCTGTTTTTCATGATTTATTTTTGCAATTTAGAAAACATGTTATGAAAAATAGAATTTTAATTTAGTGTTCAATTTTGAATTTTATTTGGTAATATGGTGGTTCAATTCTTTGACGTGGCAAAATCGAGCTTTCTTATTGGTTCAATTTATTTAACCATGTCCTACAACTCATCCAAAACAAAGTTGTGTTGGTTGCCTTTTTAATTTTACGTTTATTTCAGATATCAACGAGTGTGAGGATCCAGGAACCTACCCTTGTTATGGTGATTGCATTAATACTCTAGGGAGTTACAATTGCACTTGTGTCCGAGGAACTACTGGCGAAGCAAAAACACAAAATGGTTGCCAACCTGTTGCTCGTAAAAATGCAAGTTGGAAAATATTCATTATAGGTATAGTAGCTCTTACATGAAAATATGAATATGTGTATGTCCATAAGTATTGCCTTTAAATCCCATCTTTTAATTAAACATGTATTTTTTTTTATCTCAAATTAACATGTTTTCTTCACTTAAAGCTAATCCGCACAATGATGTTAACTAAGTCGTTTTACTTTCACATGTAGCGATTGTGATCGGCTTATTAGCAATATTATGTGGGATTACGGGGATTTGCTTTGGAATAAGAAAGAGGAAGGTAACGAGGCTCAGGGAAAAGTTTTTTGAGCAAAACGGGGGGGTGTTGCTGAAACAAAAGATCGATTCACAAGGGTCGCACAAGGACATGAGTTTGTTTAACACCGCAGAACTTCGTAAAGCCACTAACAATTATTCTCAAGAGAAAATTATTGGTCAAGGTGCTTATGGTGTTGTGTACAAAGGAATTTTGTCCGATAAACGTGTAGTTGCAATAAAGAAGTCAAAAGTAGTAGATGGGAGCCAGGCAGAGCAGTTCATCAATGAAGTCTTCATCCTTACGCAAGTCATCCATCGAAATGTGGTAAAACTTTTGGGCTGCTGCTTGGAAGAAGAAGTCCCCGTACTTGTATATGAATTCATCTCAAATAACACTCTTTACCATCACATTCATCATAGATTGGGTGGAATGAGTTGGTTATCATGGGAGAACCGGTTGAGAATAGCTGCTGAAGCTGCTGGTGCACTTGCATATCTTCATTCAGAAACTATTATGCCAATCATACATAGAGATGTCAAGTCGACCAACATACTATTAGATGATAACTATACCGCTAAAATTTCAGATTTTGGTGCATCAAGGTTAGTCCCGTTAGATCACGAGCAAGTAACTACTCTTATTCTAGGTACACTAGGGTACTTGGATCCACAATACTATCATACAAGCCAGTTAACTGAGAAAAGTGACGTATATAGCTTTGGAGTGGTCCTTGCAGAACTCTTAACTGGGAAAAAACCTATTGGTGCTGACAGAATCAACGAAGAAAAAAATTTAGCAACATATTTTGTTAATTCAGTTAAAGAAAATCGCTTATTCGAAATTGTTGAACCTCGACTCTTACGTGAAGGAACTCTTGACAAGTTACATACACTAGCTAATCTGGTCAAGAGATGCCTTAGTCTACAAAGCCATGATAGACCTACAATGAAAGAGGTGGCAATGGAGCTAGACGGCTTGAGGAAATTGACAACTCATCCTTGGATTCCACAAACAAGTCAAGAGACTAGAAGCTTAGTCTTAGAAGTTGAGCAATCTGATCTTTATGAGGCTCCATTAGTTTCATATGGTCCTAATGAATGGGATTCTTACTCGGGTAGCAGAAACATGGTGTTTGAAGAATATGAACCACGTTAGTGCTTCTTAGAGTGTGAATTAAGTGAGCAATCTCCAGCATGCTTGCGTCCATAATGATTGCTAAGGTTATAATTGTTTGTATCTAATATTTATCTATAATTTGCAGCAATTAATAATGGTACTTCCTGGTTGTGTCAGTTTGTAATAGTTCTATGTCTTATGAATTCACAGTATGTATGTATTACAGACTCATCATGAAATAAAACATCTACTAGCATATTTTAAAGACACATTCCTTACTTTTATGAACGGTTGAATTATATTAAGCAAAACTCTAGCAGGAAGCTAGAGCAAAATGAGATTACAATGTAATCTTAGAGGCGGCTTTTATTGGATCATTGATCCAATCGCTCCGGTTAGGCCGAAAATTCTTTTTCCTATGTCATCAAAGGCATATTTAATTCCTGAAGATGTCCATCACCACTTAAAAATAATCTATCACTGAGTATACTCAAAGACAGTATCTGTTGATACAAAAGTCGGGCGTTCCTTGTTTGGACTCCGGTTCTCGTACCAATTGAATCTTAATGCTTGAGACCTGCGCACTAAATAAACAGAAAACACCGTTAGGCTTATCGTGGGATTGTCTCCCACGATTATCCTCCGGCGTGAGAGTAAGTAATCGGTTTTTAGGGTTATTGGAGAGTTAAGGTTTTAGATCGTACCTTTAATGAGGGCTAGGATGCCCTTTATATACACACGAAATCCTTGTTGGTTTCGTGTTCCTTAAGTTTCGGCGTATCCCGCCTAAGTCGGTTATCGAATGCTTATCTCCCAAGATAGGAGATATCCGATATCGTTAGCCACAAATAACTTTGGGTTTGGGCCTTCGTGAGCCCAAACCGTTATCGGGTTAGCCCAGTCATGCTGGGCCCGCTAGTAGCGGTCATTGGTCGGGTTCGTGACCCGAATGTAGACTATACGTGATCATGTCCCCAGGTCTAGTATCTTGCGAGGACTACTGCGGATGCTAGACTATCGATCTGACCAGTAAAATCTTGAGCGTAGCAAAGAAGCTAAAAGCAGTGTCCCGTCTCAAGAAAACACGATGTATCTAGTCAAAATATTTCAAAAGAATGCCTCGTAAATCGGGAAATGGCGTAAGCATGTCACATCATGCATCCTATCCACATTTAGAGATAGTGGGATCCATGTGGCTCATCGAGTGGATGAAGAAACTTATATAACCTTCCGCCTCCTTATTACTGTGATTACCACAGTAAAAATCATTTCCGCCATTGTTAAAAAAACTCCAACTTGCAACCAAGAAACCCTTGATATCCTTAAGGTAACCGCGCGTGCGCCTTTAAATAACTGTACCATGGTCCGTGGTTTAGCTGATTTCACCTCCGATATGACCGAGAATGAACTTCTCGAGTTCACCTCGGATTATTTTATTCCCTTCGCGCTGCATCCGGAAGTTCCGGATGCGCAGGCGTCAGTGAAGACTTCCGAAGGAAAGTAGGGGTATCTGCGCGTTTTTTCGAGTTCGCGAATCAGCGTGTGCCCATATCCTTATTCTTGATTGACTTGTTAAATTACTACCGTCTGCGCTATCCCAAATGTACCGCATAGGTTCGTAAAATAACAAACTTCGAGGTTAGTTGCGTCTCGGCAATTAACCCGACTATCAACCTATTCGCGCATTTTACCACTGGCGTGGTCAAGCGGGTGGGTATCATTGCTAAGCGGCGGTGAGCGCAATGTTACATGGGAAGCGGGCGCGCTTAGGAAGCTGGAGGAAAATTTTTACGGGTTGATAAGGCACTATTTCCACAGGATTTTGACTTCTATACCCGAGGTTGTTGCGAAAGGATGGCGTCCCCACGGAACATACACCACTGAAGATGATGATACGATAAACACCAACCGTATCCCCATTAGTTCCTACCCCGAGGAATTTTTGGTGCATATGGGGATCAGTCATAATTACTTTGGTAGACCGGATGAGGTGCCAATCTTCTTAGGCACGGATGGCCAGGGTGGGTGCTCGTCCAGGGTGGGTGCTCTTCCTTTGATTTGTACTTTCCATAACCTGTTTGTTGTTTGTCTTCTGTTGCGCAAAGATGGATCTAGTCGGAGTTGTTCAGTTGGCGAAGCCGCGCCAAGTTATTGTGGGTGTGCGTCCATTGAAAGAGGGGGAAGAGCCCATTCAGCGCAAGAATCGCAGCGGGCGTACCATGGGTGAACACGGAAGAGGCGGGAGGTGGTCCCACTGTGTTGGAAGCTATCCCTCTATAGAGCGTGCCTAGCCCCATCGTACCTTCTCCGGTAGTGGAGCCGTCACACGTAGATGTGGCGGAAAACATAGAAGAGGAGGAGGAGGAAGTAAGCCAAAGATTGAAGCGCAAGAGAACGCTTGGTGGCGACGGCGCAAGCGCATCCAGGAAGAAGCGTCATGTCGTTCTTAATGTGGAGTCATCGTCAAGTGATGTTGCATCACCCCCCTTCAGCTGATACTTCTACTCCCCCGTAAGTATTATTTTCAAAGCCCTTATCGCATTCCCTGTTTATGTCATAAAACATCCGCTAATTCACTTGTATGTGTGTAGGTTTGAACACTCTGTAGAGTCGCCTCCCAAGGATAGTCCTGTGCGTGTTGAATCCTCTGAACCGAAGAGCCAAAGCGCTGAGCCATCGGTATCTGGGGATGCGCCCATGGATCAGCTTGTTGAAGATCTGGTCTTGGCTCTGCTGGACCAAGCTGCGTTAGTTCTTGTGACTAAAGGCTAAGTACTCCGTAGAAAATAGCAAGAGCGCGCAAAAGGACCAACAAATTACGTTGCTGGAGGCACGTTTGGACTTTGGACAGTACCAAGGTTGAAGCTGAGGCCATGAGCTCGTACGCCCAAAGACTTGCTGAAGAAAAGATGACACTGCTGGTCCAGATAAGTCAGGAGCGTACTGCATCAGCGGAGTATAAGGCTTCATGCCTATGGGCGCTGAAATATCTAAAGAAGAGTTGTTCTCTCAGTTAGGGGATTTCGGTGCTACTGTGGGAAACTCGCTGAAGGTGCAGGAGATGAAGTTGCGCAAGCTCAGCATTGAGTATGATGAGGAATTGTATCCTCAGCTCATGTTTGCTATTGCTGAGCGCAGGTGGCTCATTGGACATGGTCTGCGCCTTGCTGCCCTCAGTACCTTGGAGTCGCATGAGGTAGTTGACAAGTTTGGGGCGGTGGTGCAGTGCGCGCTTGCGCACGGCAAGGCAGAAGCGATAGAGGAGCTCCATGAGAGTGGTCTACTGAAAGTTCCTGCTGATAAGGTGCCTGGTTACAATGAGCACGCATATGATGACTTAGTCGCTGCAATGGGGGAGATGAAGCTGCTGGAGCTTCCAATGATTGCGCAGTTGGAGCGCGACCAGGATTATCCCATAGGGGTAACTATGGAGGGGCTAACCTTGGCTCGCCATCGTCTTTGAAAATCAGAGGCTGACTGATTTTTATTGAAGCTGATGAGTCGATTCAGTGTACTGACTTTTTGCTCGCCCCCGTGACATCCTGAATCCTTTCGTCCTGTAGAAGGAAGCTCCTTTAAAGCAATTCTTGGAAGCTCATGCTACAAGACTTGCTAAGAAGGAAGGTATTAAAGGCAAGGCTATTTTGTGCGGTGTTGGCGCAGGTCATCTCCCCAGGTCTGACGGGGCACCGGTTAGTGTTGCCACGGTATCCCATCAAGACTCCGACTTGTTGAAGAAGCTAAGCGAGGTTGGGACTGCTGCAAGCCAAGTGGAAAGCTCTTCTCTTAGGCGTTGCAATAGTTGGTAGGTTATAGCTGTTGTGTAAATATCCTTTTGTAAGAACGGGTGGTCCTTAATAAAATATCCCTTTTGTTGAATGCGTGTTGCTATTGTTGTGACTTATAATGTGTGTACTGTCTTTGCGTGAAAAACACACTTGTTGTCTAAGGATCAAAATTTCGCATAAGTGCGAAGGATGTATGAAATCCATAATCATGTATGAAATTCATTACCTATCATATTTGAGATATAATGATCTAAGTGTTTGAATCATAATCGTGTATGATGTGATATGCAGCGTACTGTAAATATCACATTAAGGAGTCAAGAGTCTTGATCCCTAGTTTGTTAAACGCTCATAGTATGCATTGTTGCGCATCCATCGTGGCATACACAGTTAACTTATTCCAACGTCTTGAAAATAAGGTGTTTAACAAGGATGCGTGATCTAATGTTGATGGGTTTGCAACCCTCTTACTCAACGAGTTATTTAGTAGGTTTACTCGTCCTTTTACAAACGTGGGTTTATTAAGTGCATGCACGCCATGTAGGCAAAAAGCTAATATGACAATAATGTTAAGAAAAGAGTATGTAAATAACAAATTGAAATGTGTCATGGAGTTAGCTAGAAACCACGACATTTTATTGATACTCGCAAGTTTTTGTAAAGAGAAAAGAAACATTTGCCTAAGTGAAACAGAATGTAAATACACGGATATTTATTGAGCACTATACTAAAGTGCGGGAGTGTCCGTGCACAGGGCTGTAGCCGTTCCTAGAGATAACATCGTTTGAGATTGCAGATGTTCCATGTGCGTGGTAGCTCACGGCCATCCATGTCACGCAGCTTGTACGCGCCTTTTTCCTAATGCTTCAATGACCTCATAAGGTCCTTCCCACTTCGGTCCAAGTTTTTACGTATCTTACGCATGGCTCGCATCATTGGCGCGATATCTGAAGTCGCTGAGTGCAGAATGAAACACTTCGAACTTTAGCATCGTAGTATCCCTTCATTTTGACTTAGCTCTTGCCTCGCATATTGCTGCGCGTTCACGCCGTTCTTCCAACAGATCCAAGTCAACACGCCTCTCATCGTCATTGTTTGTAACATTTACTTCATTAGTGCGAATAGTTGGCATCCCAATTTCTGCTGGTATGATGGCTTCTGTCCCATAGACAAGAGAAAAGGGAGTGTCTCCCGTGCTAATTTTAATTGAAGTGCGGTGTGCCTACAGAACATGCGATAATTCCTCCATCCATCTTCCTTTGTGCTTGTCCAGACGCGCCTTCATTCCTTCACCCGGACTTGATTTGCGCGTTCGACTAAGCCATTGGTTTGTGGGTGTTTAACAAGCCAATCTTGTGTAATATTTGACTTCACTTTGATCCTTGAAAGGGTTGTCACAATTGTTTCCATTGTCGAGATGATTTCTCCGGGTAAACAAGCGGCATACAATATTTTCCCAAACAAAGCGTTTTACGATTTCCAGTGATTGTTGCAACCGCCTTTGCTTCGATCCACTTGGTGAAATAGTCGATGGCTACTATGAGGAACTTCAATCCTCCTGCTGCAATAGGGAAGGGACCTGCGATGTCGATACCCCACTTGTAGAATGGCCATGGTGCCGTAATAGGTGTTAGCTCCTGTTGTGGTTGGCGTGGAATGGGTCTATGAACTTGGCAATCATTGCACTTTTTTATTAGATCCCGCGCGTCACGGTGCATTGTGGGCCAGTAGTATCCTGACCGTAAAGCGCGCGCCACAACGGACCGTGGTCCTGAATGCATGCTACTGAGGGCGTGGATTTCCCAGTACATAATTTGCTAGCGGTCCAGAGCACGCCGGGCCGGGGTTGTGGAAGGAGTGTCGATAGAGTATACCATCTCAAAGTTCAAACCTCTGGGATGTACGACGTATCCTTCGGGCCTCCTTCTGCTCTTGGGGCAATACGCCCTTGCTTATGAACTCGATTATTGGTGTCATCCATGTAGGACCTTCCTCCTCTATCACAGTGGATATTTCCATCTCTGAGATGGACTTACTCTTCAGCATTTCCACCAACACTTGTTTTGTGGTCATAAAGCTCGTGATGCGATCTTGCTTAGTGCGTCCCGCTTTCGATTTTCCCTCTAGGGACTTGCTTGATGGTAAACACGTCGAAACCACAGATTAGTGACTTGGTCTTGTCGAGATATTGGATCATGTTTTCTTCTTTAGCTACATACTCGCCCAACACATGGTTGGCCACTGGCGGGAATCACGTTTGCTTCGAGGTTGCGTACACCCATTCGGTTTGCAATGCGTGGTCCGAACAGGGCTTCAGTACTCTGCCTCATTGTTTGTCGTTGTGAATTCAAAGCGCGGTGCGTAAGTGAATTCCATTACCTCACGGGCTTGTGAGGATAAGGCTGCGCTGATCCATCCACGCATGAAGATCAGTCCATGAACAAGATCCATGGGTCTTGTTTGTCCACACTACCTGCGGTAAGGTTTACGGGTCGGTTTTCGATGATAAAGTGCGCTAGTACTTGCCCTTAAGCTGCGATGTAGTGCAGCAGGAAATGTTGTGCTCACCTAGTAACACACTCCATACGTAGGCGTCACGATGCATCGGGTTTGGAGATAATTTGCTTGATGGGTTGGTGCATAATTCTTGCTATTGGGTGTGCACGGAAGTACTGCGTAAACGCTTTGCGCAAATACTAGTGCTAGGACCAACTTTTCCATTGCCTTGTAGTTAATCTCCGTCTTGTTGAGTGCCTTGCTTACAAAATACACGGTGTTTACTGAATCCACATACATTAATAACCTTTGCCTTCTTGCTCCATGAGTTGCCGACAAGTACATGATTAACTCCTCCCCTGGGTGAGGTGCCACCAGGGTGGGGAGTGCTGCCAAGTGCTGTTTAAGTTGTTTGAAAGCTTCTTCTGCTTCCATGGTCTAGCGAAAGTATCCCTTTTTTGTGCACTTCTTGAGCGTTTTGAAGAGAGGGAGTGATTTGTCTGCTGATTTAGACAAAAATGTATTCAAACCGGCCAGCTTTCCGTTTAGGGATTGGACCTCTTTCATTGTGCGTGGTGAAGGAAGTTGCATGACAGCCTTCGTTTTTTCTGGGCACGGTTTGATGCCATTGGGCTCTATAAGATATCCGAGGAACATGCCTTCCGTAGCGCCAAAAGTGCATTTCTTAGGATTTAGATTCATGTTGATCTCTTTAAGTGTCTTAAATGTTTCCTCGATGTCACGTACCAATTCATAAACATAAACCTCTAAGTTTCGGCCCACCTGTCTTTCAAATGCCTTATCCACCAATCGTTGGTAAGTGGCGCCTGCATCTTTTAAGCCAAAGGGCATCTTAGTATAGCAATAGGCGCCTTGGCTTGTATGGAAAGCCGTTTTCTTCATCTTAGTAGCCATCGAATTTGGTGGTATCCTTTGTATCGTCTAGGAAGCATTTAAGTGGGTATCCGCACAAGGATTCTACCTTCGATCTATCTACGGTAGCGGGTAGCGATCTTGTGGACATGCTTTGTTGAGATCGATGAAGTCCGCACATCCTCCAACTACCATCGCTCTTCTTGACCATCCTTTGGATTGGAAAGCTAGTCATGGTAGTAGACCTCTCGCATGATACCAGCGTCCACAACTTTGTGTACGCGCGAATTGCTTGTGCACGCTCGGAGCTTAGCCGCGCTTCTTTTGTCGTCTTGGGAGTATCATTGTCGGATTCTCAACTTGTGCTCGGTGATTGGCGTGGTACCCGGTCATGTGCTTTGGTTCCATGCAAAATATCCGATTCTTTTGCAAGAGTCTTGCATACGGTGCCCCGCCTTTATCGGATAGCGATCCTCCGTCGATACTTGCTCTCGGTATTCGGGATGAATTGCGACCTTCAGGTTTGGTATTTTCGTTGCACGCTGTTCCGGAATGGGTGTTGTTTCATGTGTAATCGTATTACATTCTCCGGGTGGTGTGGTGGTACTGTAGAGAGTGACAATGCCCCCATCCACCGGGAACTTAAGCATCCCATGTGCTGTAGATGGAACTGCGCGTATAGCGGATATCCCTGGTCTTCCAATAATGCCATTGTATGGCGAAGGGGATTTTATTACCATAAAGGTCATCCAGGATGTCGTCGAATGCTCCTTGTTCCCTACATTGACTAGCAGGCATATTTGCCCAATGGGCCATATTTTTTCGCCTGTGAAACCAGTCAATGCCGTCGTGGCCGGGCTTAGTTGGCTGCGTATCTCATGTCGCAGTCGTTTGAAACATTGTTCATACATAATATCCGCGGACGCTCCTCCATCAACATACATGCGGTGGATATCGTGATCCCCTGCGTTGATCTCAATGGTGAGCGGTTCCACCGCTGCGTTGTCCGCAACTAAGGTGGGGAAAGATATTTCGTTGCTACGGGAAAACTTTTGGGTGATCTTCTGTCTAGTCATCCGCTGCCATGATTGTATCATGTATATGGTGTCGGCTTTGTCTTTGGGTGCCTCTTTCCTATTCCCGGCCTTTTGCTTATCTTTTCCCTCCTTGATGTTTTTAACGAGATGGTCCAATCTGCCTTCTTTTACTAGCTTCTCAATTAGTTGGCGCAATTGGACACACTTTCATTAGTGGTGTGGCCCTACATCCATAGTAGTCACGGTATCCATTCCCAGCGTCGTTCTTACGGAGTGCGCATAGGTGGGGTCTTGGGAAGTTCGCGCCCGGTGCGAATATCTCCTTTGGGGTCTTTGTGAGTGGGGTATACTTGTCGTTATCCGTCCGGCTCCCACAGCGCTGATAGTTTTGTTGCGGTTGCTACTGCGGTCGATGGATTATCTCGAGGTTGTTCACGTGACCTATAGTTTGAGTAACCTTTCTTGCTATCCGCATAATGCTTCTCCTGGATAAAGGACCTTGTGCGCTTCTTGTTCATCAAATGTTTGGGGATTCCGTCATTCGACCTTTTGATGAGTTACGGGTTATTGATCCGTTCATGAACCACGAGATCTTGATGCTTGGGGCATGCCTTGACTGTATGCACTCATCTTTGAGCGTTCTACATAAGCTTGTAGATTCCCATGGCTGTTTCACCACTGGCGAGTTCGACGGGGTTTTTAGCGCTTTTTCCTGAGTGAAGTTCGGTGGGCGCTTTCCATGACTCTTGAAGCCATTGATGCTTCTGTGGAAGCTTCTTGAACCGGTTCGCGCGTTTCCCACTAGTGTAGAATTGAACATGTGGCACCACAGGTTGTGGCCAATTTTCGATGGTAGCGGTGATTCAAAACTTTTAGGTGATCGTCCGGATCACTGTTCCATCATAGGTTTTCACATTGGCGGGCATCGCCTTCTTTTATTTCGAGAAATCGGCCGATGCGCGGTGAACGCATCTACTTTTGGCGGCGCCACGGAAGGGATATGTCCTCCTCCACTTGGTCGCGATACTTCCTCCCCGAACTTCAATGCCGGTTTATTTGTCCTCGTTGTCAGGAGTTACGGAGGACAAGTTTTCCCTCTTTCGGCTCTTGCGCCGATTGTCCTCAGTTACCATGAAGGGCTTTCACTGGGCTTCCACTTGGAGAGTATTTTCGTCCCGATCATCATGGACCCTACGGCTACCAAGCCTAGCGTGGACATTGATGCGCCGTCCGTCTTCCTCGTGTTCCCCAGGTCTTTGCATGTCCATTGCTTCATCATTCTCGACTCTCCTCCCGATCTGGTAAATCTTGGGGTTGGCGGTTATCCCTTCGCGCTTTTCCTTCGATGGCGGTGGAGATATCTCATATTAGGGCCAAAATCGAGTCGAGCATGCAAACTCCGACTAGACCTCTTTTAGCTTCCTCTTGCATGAGAAGCGACCAAGGTTTCGTAATTTTGAGACACGAAATCACTTGGCGCTAGTTCGGTGCAACCCCTTCAGAAGCGAGGTGTCTGCATTTCTACCACTAGGCCCTTGTTTACATCGGTGCGTGCGGTGCTTTTGTGAGGTCCGTCTCAGCACCGATTGGAGTGGAGTGGTAAAGGAGTGCGATGGACCTTCTGCGCCGGTGGTGGTTGGGGTGGCTGGGTTACCCGGGCGTGGTTCCACCGGGAAGACCGGATCTAATCACGATCATTGGTTTCTAGTAGTCTTGGTTGTCCGAGACACATTTAAAGCGATCCACTTTCTTCTTCTTTCCATGTATGTCACCATGCGATCGGCGGTTTTGGTTTCCTTGCTTGTCATTCTAGTTCTTAGTGTAGGGTCCGCGGATGGCGCCACTTGTTGATACAAAAGTTGGGCGTTCCTTGTTTGGACTCCGGTTCTCGTACCAATTGAATCTTAATGCTTGAGACCTGCGCACTAAATAAACAGAAAACACCGTTAGGCTTATCGTGGAATTGTCTCCCACGATTATCCTCCGGCGTGAGAGTAAGTAATTGGTTTTTAGGGTTAATGGAGAGTTAAAGTTTTAGATCGTACCTTTAATGAGGGCT
Organism: Chrysanthemum lavandulifolium; assembly: GCA_022545495.1. Lineage (NCBI taxonomy): Eukaryota > Viridiplantae > Streptophyta > Magnoliopsida > Asterales > Asteraceae > Chrysanthemum > Chrysanthemum lavandulifolium. The sequence continues at coordinate 275,983,805 of CM040244.1, forward strand.
AGGATGCCCAATCCTTGTTGGTTTCGTGTTCCTTAAGTTTTGGCGTATCCCGCCTAAGTCGGTTATCGAATGCTTATCTCCCAAGATAGAAGATATCCGATATCGTTAGCCACAAATAACTTTGGGTTTGGGCCTTCGTGAGCCCAAACCGTTATCGGGTTAGCCCAGTCGTGCTGGGCCCGCTAGTAGCGGTCATTGGTCGGGTTCATGACCCGAATGTAGACTATACGTCATCAGTATCACTTTAGTCGGTCGAAGGATTTTAAGTGAAAATAAAACAAAGATATAGAATAGAAAGAAACTGAGAAAGCGAAAATGACAACCCTTGCTAGCTACATGTTTTTTTTGCATTTTTTCCTAACAAAATTTAAACACCCATTATTCCACACATTTACGAAACCTTGATTCACGATATTTATTTCTGCCATTTCCTAAATTTTTGTGACTATAAAAAAAATTGTGACACTATAACAATATTTTAGCGACAGTTCAGTATTTTGACTTTTACACCTTATTGACATTTACAGCATAGCCATAAAATGGTGCATCGAGTAAGCAACGAATATCGATGGAATGCCTGTGAGAAATATACTTCCATGGAATGCAGTTTTTTGTAGTTAACGAGTGCGGGTGTTTGAAGCCTCAAGTTGTAGGAAACTTTACTTTACTAATACCCAAATAATAGCATGGTTCATGCATAAGTTTGAGGTACTCTAGAGTGCCAAAATGCACAACTATAAATTACATGATAATATGATATATGCCCTCTTTATCATGGGGACGTTACTTGATGTTATAAAATTGCGAGAGGTGAGTGATTGTTATGGGGTGAAGGTTGTGGGAAGGGGGATATTGTAGCCCTCACTTGGCGGTGGTAAAGACCACCACCATTACATCCGGTTTAATAGATTCAAGAGGCATGGGTTCTGTTAAATAGTTGTTTGGCATGGGATTTGTTCCATTTTATTTTATTTTTCTACTACATGTAGGGAAGAACAAACGTATCAATTCATGAAGGTATTCATCTTAACACACTGTGTACTCTTGATAGATACCATGTATAATAGTTATATATCATAAATGTTCCTTGTACAAGGTTTCGGATTTTGTTTCTTTAGTTTCTATAGTGACCGAAAACTTAAGGCGCGGATTTGTATATAGTCATACCGCATTCGTTTTGTAATTTCAAGCCACTTATTATATATATATTATTAAAAGAGTCAAAAACACAAAACGAATAGAAAGGACAAAAAATAGCCTTAAATTGTAAAGCTACATGTTGTCGTAACGTTATTAAAGGACGACAACACCGCCAATGTCTAAAGTTAAAAGGGACCTATTCGAAAACTAGAAAATATCATGGCACATTCTTTTGGGACCAACGGGAAAGATAACTAGAGTTTTCGCGATCACGAGTTTTAAAGGTCTTCTAGAGGACAAGATCACGAAGTCTTTGTTCAAACCGAAGTTACACATAACACAAGTTGGCCACGTCAATGCAAAACAACTAGAACAATCACCGTAGCGACTCACAAGTACGTACTATTCTGATAACAAGATATTGAGAATGAGAGAAATCAATTAAGGCGGGAAAAGTTGTTATATTCTCATTAAGTAAAATGAAGATACATCAAGAGTTCTTATAGACTTGAGAAAGTCAAACTATAAAAGTCAACTGAACTAAGAACAACTACAAGACTAACTTCTAAACTGAATTAAGCTAACACAGCTAACACTAGGACTAACTACTTCATTGATACAAACTACATTACATCACAGTATACTTGAGCCTTGTTGTGCAACTTGAACTTTGAGGATGTGGTTGACTTGTTCTGTTTCAGTTGTTGATTCGCTCCCAAACAGTCAAGTTTATCACACAAGCTAACCACTTGTGAATGGTCAACCGTAATAAACTTCAAACAGCTCAGAAACAAATGCAATTAAGATCTGGAGAGTATAGTGTTTCCCTAGGTCGTTAAGTCCCACGGAGGATTAATGGTGCTAAAACACTTTCAGGTGTCGAATAATCACTAAGGATAGTGATCAGTAAAGATTTTGGAATAATTATACCTAAAGAAAAAGTTTATAAATTACAGCGACTTAAATGCAAATTTAAAGAAAATTAAAAAGCTAAACTATATTAAATAAACGCTATCACTATTTTTAAAATTGATTTTTCTAGATTTATAAAACAAAATAACTTAAATAAACTATTTTAATTAAAACGTAAACTTAAATTATCTAAAAACGTGACTTAAAATGAAAACGTGCGTTATGTATAAAAATTACGCGAGTGCGCAAGGAAAAACGTAAATTTTGTAAAATAAAAGTCCTATGAGTGTAAAAATAATTTTCTTACTTACTATATAACAAAAGAAAATTTTAGAAAAAAGAATTATATTTTTTAGACTTTTATATTTTTTATTATGAATTAAATACTATTCTACACTAATTAAATGATTAAAAACTAAAACTATTAAGAAAAATCAAACTTTTATAAAATACTTATTAACAATACAAATCTAAGAAAAATACAGAAGTTGTAAAAGCTTGTTTAAATAAGCTGAAAATAAGCTAAATAACTCGTATAAGCTAAATAGACAAAGATGGTTATGTATTAAATTGTGCAAGATGTAACCAGTCAAAGACCCAAGGGCAACTGGTATACAGGTACACACTATCGTTCTTCAAGGGCGGGAGGTCTCAGGTTCGAGCCTGCCTCCCACCTTTTTGCTAAATATTTTTTTTTCTCGATTTTTCTTTTACAAACTGATTAAACACACTTAAATAAGCACTTTTCAAAACTATAACTTTTTACAAAAATAACTAATAAGCTCAGAATAAGCTTAAAATCACAACAGTTAAGCTAAAATTGGAAATAAGCACAAATATTAAGCTAATTAGCTAATAAGCTAATAAATAAGCACAAGGTGAATTGAAAATAAGCTAAGCTACTTATAATAAGCTAATTTAACAACTGAAAAAGCTAAATGACTTAAAAATAAGCACTGATCATTATCCAAATAAGCACAAGATTAACTGATAGCACAGGACACTTTTTGGTTTTCTAACTACTTTCTAGCTTAATTTTAAGTACTTAAATAAGTTTGGAAATGGAAACAAACACTGGATTTAACAAGTTTACCAGTTAAGCTTTCCAAAAAGCTAAATTACAAAGTTTGGATTACTCTAATAAGCTTGGGAGAAGCTTTTGAAAAAGCTGGTAACCACTGACTTATTGATGTACAAAGTAAAATGGACAGAACTAAAAGTTAATATCAGACCTATCAAATAAGCTAGGAATTGGAAAATTAAGCTTGGAGCCTTGAGACAGCTAGGTAAGCTTCTCAAAAAGCTAAAGTACATAAGCTAACACTCACTAATGAGCTCTGTGAGAGCTTGTGAAATGGCCTATCTAAACTGTGCACAGGGCATGCTTTTGAAAAAGGACTTAAAAGAAGCTGATGAATAAGCTATTTATAGGCTGAGTAGAAGTAAGCTATTATTTTTCTAATTAAGTTAAGCAGCTAAACTTTACTATCCTAAAAGATTATGAGCTAAATCTTAGTAATAAACACACACTAAAATTCTAAAGTTTATTCAAAAACTGATAAACTAAAATTTTGACTTTTTAAATATGAACTTAAAGGTTGACTAAAGTGAACTTTAAATCGATCTTACTTACTAATTATGATGTAATAAGCTATGTTAAGATGATATTAAGCTAGGTTAACAAGTTTTAAGCTAATATGATGAATTTCTAACTTTGAAACCTAACGATTAACAATTTAAGTGGAATTAAAAGTGATTTTGACTAATACACTAACAAGGACTGGTTTTTCTTGTTGAAAAGAGTTATTTAGACCAAGTGTGACACAGAACAACCAAGAATACTATCTTGAATAACCTTTGGTACAGTTAAACAAGTGCAACCAAACAACCTTTAACTAGACTGTTTTGAGATTTTTCAAAGCAAAACACAGATTAAAACCATGCCATGGATTACAGGCCTTATAATATCCCTTAATAAGACTAAAGAAACATAAAACAACAACATTAACAACATAGAACTTATGAATGATGATTATGCTATTAAAACAGTTAAAATGAGATTTTTATTAACTACCAATTAAAAAGAACAAGTATTTGTTTTTATTGTTTAATTATACTTAACTATGACTAGTAAACATGAATAAGCAAATTTAAGCTAATGAGCAACTCTAACGTTGAAATGCCAAAATGGAAAATTAAGCTTACAAGTTGGATTCCAAGTAAAAGGCGAGAACCGAGCACAAGACCAATCCTAATAGCTTTCCACAAAGCTTCTAACCCAAGGCACTCAGATTACCACCCTCCACTTTGACCTTCACTTCCATGGTTTTTTTTTGTTTTTTTTACTAATTTATTTGTATTTTGGTGATTTTGGTTTTCTTCTAAAGCTGAATTTTAAGGTTTCTAAAAGCTTGAAGAAGCTTTCTAGGAGCTTATATGGGCTTATTCAGTCCTTACCAACAACTAATAACATCATTAGAACACATTGAGATTTTGACCTTTGAAAATGCATAAACTGAAATTTAAACTTGAACACTGAAATTTATTATTGAAAAGGATTTAAAATACACTGAGAATACTTAAGAAAATACTTGAAAGCTTTAAATTACACTTGAAATTTGAAATTAACTAAAACGACATGAACTAAATTAAATTACACTAGATATGTCACTCTTCTGCTTTTCCTCTTTCTTTATAGCATTGAGATACTCCCCACATGTCTCTGAATCTTTCCCACTTCAAATCTCAGCCATTGAATGAGTCAAACTCATCTTATCCGTTTAAATGACTTTTGGCGCCAAAAAGTAGAACTAGTGGGTTAGAGCAGGTTTCTAGCATTTAAAGAAGTTTGGGTGTTTGTGGAGGTGTAGGGGACAATACGTGAAGTAGTCATGGAGCTATAGGTGATGTAAAAAGCAAAAACAGGGGTTGTGAGGGTAACGAAGGCTGCTAATGGTGGGAAGCATTTATTGTATTGTAGGCTATGTTGTGAGGAGGAGGTGGTGGGAGAGTAGGATTGGTAAGGTGGAGGAGCGGTGGTGGAGAAAACCACCGGTTTTGTGGTTTCTGATTGAGGTGAGGAGATGTCTGGTGCTCGTGGTTTTGGTAGCGTTGACTTAATTTGACCGAGGATTAATAATCTGTTGGGGGTCAAATGGGTATATGACCGGGTCAAGTGGTATATTGGATGGCTCGAGGTCAAGGTCAAGGTTCAGGTCAACTTTGTTGGGCTTGGGCTTGTGTTTATTTTGGGTTTGTGTTTGTGTTTGGATTAATATTACAAGGGGTCCGTTTGGTTTAGTAGTAGCACAAGGACCATTCATGTAATTTATCCAAAGTGAGGGACTGAACCTGTAATTCTCTAAAGTTATCAAAAGGACCAAACTTGAAAAACTTTAATAGTACAAGGACCACATTTGCATAAAATTCCATTTTTATATTTCTAAGGACCTTTTATGACAATTTTTAAACTTGAGGGACCTTTTCTGCCATTTGACCAAAGATTCATTCAAGGACCATTTTTGACAATTTAGAATATTTCAGGGACCTTGAATGATAAAACTCCACATTTTGGATTCCAGGGACTAGATTTGACAACTTTTGAAACACAGGGGACTAAAGCGCCAATTATGCAAACTTGATCGTTTTCATCGATTTTGGTATTTTGCATTTAAAACACATAAAACATTTATTTGTGATATTTTCATCATTTTGATGCGTTTCGAGTGTTTTCGGATATTTTGGCATTCTAAGCGATACAAAATGATGAGTATTTAGACACTCATCAATCCCCCACACTAAGCTATTGCTAGTCCCTAGCAATCTTTTTAGAAAACTTAATGGATTTCATCTCTTTACCAAAAGCCATTACTTACGGAGTAGCCAGTTGTTTTAGTTCAAGTAAGAACCTTGGCACAATGATAACCAAATGATTTTGAGCAAATCACCGACTTTCAACGGTTTTGATTTGTCTTTACGAAACCGTTTATACGGACTAGCCAACTCTTAGATAAATTATCAATATTATCTTTCTTGAGTCGATTACCAATTATGGTTTTCCAAGCGCCTTTACCACAAGCCATAAACTTGCGGGCTAGCCAACTTTTCACTAATTAAAGATATGGTGAAATTTGAACACCATACAATTTTAGACAAGCGCAAGCCGTAAACGGATTTGAGATATCTTTACCAAGAGCCGTTTGCTCTGGATTAGCCAATCCTTATGTGGGTTAGACATGGCGGATGATTACCATTCTTTGAGTAAGTGAAAACACTTGCTCGAAAAAAAAAATTTGGCCAAAATGGGGAATTGGGTGGTATAATTACACGATAAAATTCGTGAGAATTCCCCACACTAGAAATGAATATTGCCCTCAATATTCAAAGTACCGTGGTTATGCGAAACATAGAACATAAAAGGAAATACTACGGCCTTTATTTTATTTTTGAGATATACACACTTTTTTTTTTTTTTCGACTTTATATACAACAATGGGGCAACTCCCCACACTAGGTGGTACTCATGGTGAAAACCCATGTGGTGTTTGCTCTTCATTTTTGATTACCGAGTCACTAGCTTGACTCGATCCCGCATTCATTGGTTCATGGGGAAAGTTTGTAGATCCGGGACAACCATGGATGGAATGTCCTCTCCAAAATAGTGCTTTAATCGATGACCATTCACTTTAAAATTTGGACCATCGGGTTGAGATAACTCAATAGTGCCATAAGGATAAACCTTAGCAATAGTAAATGGACGGACCAGCGGGACTTGAGCTTCCAGAGAATATCTTCAATCTTGAATTGAAAAGAAGGACTCGATCACCAACGTTGAAAACGCGGTTCTTAATTTTTGAGTCATGAATCTTCTTTGTATTTTGTTTATAGATCAAAGAGTTCTCGTATGCTTGATCACGGAGTTCATTTAATTCATTCATTTGAACTTTTACGTGATCACCGGTTGTCTGAATGTCGAAATTTGCATGTTTAAGGCCCGGTATGCTTTGTGCTCTAGTTCAATCGGAAGATGACATGCCTTTCCGTACACAAGCTTGTATGGAGTACACCGATTGGTGTTTATAAGTCGCACGAAAGGCCCAGTCGTCATCAGGTTTATCCGATCGGGATGCACGATTTTCGCCACCGTCCTTTCAAGAATTCTTTTGATACCACGGTTGAAACTTCCACTTGCCCACTTGTTTGGGGTGGTATGCGATGAGAGGCGGTGGGTTACACCCATACTTTTGCATGACACGATCAAATTGGTCATTGCAAAATGCGTACCACGATCATCGATTATAGCGCGGAGTTCCAAACCTAGCAAAAGAGATTTTAAAATTTCACAACAACTCGGGCATCATTGGTAGGTAAAGCTTTCGCTCAACCCATTTTGACAAATAGTCAATGACCACAAGTATGTATTTGTTTCCTCGAGATGATGGAAATGGCCCCATAAAGTCAATGCCCCAGATGTCAAAGATCTCACACACTTGAATGGCGTTTTGCGGCATTTCATTTCTTTGTGAGATATTTCCGTGACGTTGACAAGCGTCACATGTTTTGACAAAGTCGTGGGCATCCTTATAAATTGTTGGCCAATAAAACCCGGAATCAAACACCTTTTTGGCGGTGTAATTTGGACTATGATGGCCCCCGGTGGGTCCATCATGGCAAGCTTTGAGAATGTCCATAGCTTCCTGTCCATAAACACACCGTCGGATGACTTAATCCGCACAGATTTTGAATAAGTAGGGGTCGTCCCGAGTAATGTTTAACATCCTTGAAGAATTTGTTCTTACGTTGGGTCGACATCCTTTCACTATGAAGTTACCCGCATGGTAATTTCTTGGTCGACAAACCATGGGGTAGAAGAGTTTCACGAAAAGAAACCGCATTGAGTGTCTCGAGGAAATGTTTCATTTATTTCCTTTTCTCGAAAACATATTGGTGAGGGTTTTCTAAGCGGACGAGATGATCGTGACCGGGTTCTCGGCTCCTTTTTATCACGTATAATGATATCAAATTCTTGCAAGAGGAGAACCCAACTGACAATCTCGGCTTTGCATCTTGTTTTGCAAAGAGATATTTGAGAGCCGAATGATCCGTATACACCACACATTTGGTCAAGATTAAGTATGGCGAAATTTCTCAAATGCATACACCACGGCTAATAGCTCTTTTACGTGGTGGTGTAATGAGTTTGAGCTTGATCATAGTCTTACTTGCGTAGTGGATAGGCTGAAAATGCTTGGATTTACGTTGCCCTAAGACCGCACCGATAGCAAAATCACTTGCATCGCATATGAGCTCAAAGGGTAAATCCCAGTCCGAACAACGAGAATGGGTGCTTGATGAATTTTTCTTTAATGTTTCAAAAGTTTCGATGCACTCGGTGAGAAGATAAAAGGAGCATCTTTTCAAGAAGATGGGTCATTGGTAGGCGATTTTAGAAAAATCTTGTATGAATCTGCGATAAAAACCGGCATGACCTAGAAAACTCCTAATACCTTTGACGGTAGTAGGATGAGGCAATTTAGCAATAACATCAACTTTTGCTCTATCTACTTCAATCCCGTTTTTGGAAATCTTATGGCCAAGGACTATGCCTTCTTTGACCATAAAGTGACTCTTCTCCCAATTTAGACAAAGATTGGTGTCTTCACACCGTTTTAACATTTTCTCTAAATGGGAGAGACATGCTTGAAACGAATCCCCAATGACAGAGAAGTCATCCATAAACACCTCCATTGTTTCCCCGATCATGTCGTGGAATATGGCCATCATACATCGTTGGAACGTGCCAGGAGCGTTACATAGGCCAAAAGGCATACGTCAGAGGCAAAAGTTCCGTATGGAATGTGGTCTTTTCTTGATCACGTGGATCAATGGGGATCTGAAAATACGAGAAACCATCAAGGAAACAATAGTACTCATTCCCCGCTAATCTCTCAAGCATTTGGTCCATGAAGGGTGAGGAAAATGGTCTTTACGGTGGCGTCATTCAACTTACGATAGTCAATGCACACACGCCATCCGTTACCGGCCGAGTTGGAATTAACTCGTTATCTTCATTGTGACAATGATTATGCCACCCTTTTAGGAACACGGTGAATTGGGCTAACCCAAGGACTATACGAGATCGGGTAAATCAATCACGCATCGAAGTTTGAGAACCTCTTGTTTAATAACATCATGGATTTTTGGATTTACTCTTCTCGATGTTGAGCTAGCGGCTTGAAGTCATCCTCCATCAAGATTTTGTGAGTACAAAACTCGTGGTTGATACCCTTAATGTCGAAGAGTTTCCAAGCAATTGCTTGCTTGTGTGACTTCAAGACCTTTATGAGAGCGATCTTTTCATCTTTACTCAAATCTCGAGCAATAATGGTGGTAATTTATCATCACCCTCAAGAAATGCATACTCGAGATGAGGTGGTAAGTCCTTAAGTTCGACTTCAGGAAATTCTTCGATTTTCTCAACCGACTTGACTTCCTTTTATGAAGCTTGGCGGAGGGAGTGACGATGGATCATCATTAAGTAACTTCTCAATGAGAAGTATGTCCCCTCAATGTCGATGGGTGCGTGATCAATTTCCCATGGAATGAATCACTAGACAAGTAAGCTTCAATCTCTTCTAAGATGAAGTCACTTTCCTCAAAAGGAGTGAGAGAAGGAGTAGAATTGGCGATGATGGGTTGAGATGAATGAGTGAGATTATCACTCAAGAATTATGATCATAACCAAGAACTTCGAGAGTACTCTTGAAGCAACATCAATGATATCTATTCGGTTAACCGACTCGGAATCATAGTTTATGGAGTACCTCGAAGTTTGATCAAGGTTAAGGTGTGACTTCATTACCTACACGTAATGTGATTTCTTGCTCAAATACATCAATGAGAGCATAGCCGTTCTCGTGAATCCTCGTCCAACAATGAGAGGAACCCGATGATCGGCATCAAAATCAACAACCACAAAGTCGGTGGAAAATGGAACTTTCCTACTTTATAAATCGTCCTCAGCGAATGCCAAGAGGGCGGGATATTGTACGATCCGCAAGATCGAGAGTCATCATGTAGGAGTAAGTTAGGAAGAAAGTTTCTTCCATCTTGAATAAGGCATCGTTAATGCTTGCACCAAGATCGGCTAAGGCAAAGCATTCATCCATTCACGGAAATACACAAGGTAAGAGAAATTTTCCGGGATCTCCAAGCTTTCGGAAGCTTCTTGAGATAGATATGAGCGAGTTCTCGTTCGAAGGAGTTTTCCATTTCAAATAGCTTTTCCTTGTTGCGTAACATGTGTTTGAGAGTTGATGCAAACTTGGGCATCGGCATGATAGCATCCATAAAGCTTATGTCAAAATGTAGTTCTTGGAAAATTTGAAAAATTTGTCCATTTGATGGTAGCTTTTCGCGGAGCTTTGCTCATTCAAACGTGATGGGTAAGGAATAGAAGATTTGGATTTGGGGTTTTCAACAGGGAGCTACAGGAGGTTCAAAACAACTCTGGATTGGATTTGGGTTTCGGGACAACTTGAGGATGGACATTGTTGGTACCTCCGTTATTAGTAGGAAGTTCCTTGTCCTTTGTCACTTTCGAGGTTCACTTTCCACTACCCGGAAGAGAAGAAGAAGTAGTAGGAATAGCGGGTCCATCATATGAAACACCACTTACGGTTGTGATCGCCTTTGCATCGCCCTCGGGTTAGCGATCGTGTTGCTCGGAAGTTTTCACGAGCCGAGGGTTGATCATTTAAAGACTTCTTTAAATCAGCGATCTGACTGACCAACAATCTGTTCATCTCCTCTTGAGACTTCATGAATTGCTTCAATAACTCATCAGATGATGGTACTGGAGCAGGTGGAGGGACATTTTGAGGCCGAATGTTCTGATTATAGCCTTGTTGAAAATTCCCTTGATTAGGATTCATATTTCCCTGAAATTGATTTCCTCGATTGAAATTGTTTTGATTAAGGTTCCCTTGATGTTGGAAACCTTGATTTGCTCCGGGGTAGAAATTACCTTGGTTTTGATAACCTTGGTTCATTCTAGGTTGGTTCGACTCGGTTGGGATTCTCGGTTAAACCGGTGGTCCTTGATAGGTATTAATCGGTAGCTTGGTTCATTTTGAGGACGGTATTGATTACCTCCCCGATTTGAAGCGCCGGCTATAGCATTGGCTTCAAAGGACTACCATCGGTGTGATCTGATTGTAGTATGTATGAGGCCACCACAAGTAACCGCACCTCGACTTTCTTTACTTCACCATGTGATGGTGTCGTGTGAAAGTGACTTTCTTTTGGTTAGCAAGAACCAAAGCTCGAAGAATATCCGTGAGTTTGTCAATCTTAGCATCGGTGCTAGATGTACTCACGGGAGATGAAGTAGAAGGTCCAGCATTAGAATGAGACTGATATGTCTTAGTTCGGAAAGGGTGGACCTGGGACTTGTTTTCAATGATTTGCAAGGCCTCTTTTGTGGTCTTGCTCAGGAAATTACCTCCCGCGGAGGCATTTAGAGAGTCTTGGTCAACTTGTCTCAGACCATTGTAAAAAGTATCCATTTGCATTAACTCGGTAAAACCATGATGCGGACACTTGCGGAGTAACTCTTTGTAACGATCCCACGCCTCACCGAATGATTCATCAAATCTTTGAGAAAATTTCATTATCTCATTCTTAAGACTTGTAGTTCGGGATGGAGGATAGAATTCGCTAACGAACTTGGTGACTAGATCCTCCCATGTCTCAATGGAGCGAGGGGTTGTTTCTCAAGCCAATTCGAGCTTGTCCTCAGAGAGAATGGGGAAGAAGAAGCTTGATTGCTTCATGTGGGATATTCTTGTATTTGATGGTAGATGCAATCTTGTTAAACCATCGAATATGTGCATGAGGTCGTCCGCTCAAAACCATAGAATTGGCTTTGGGTTACAAGATTAAGTAACCCGGTTTTGAGCTCGAAGGTATCGACCACGATGGTTTGGGACAACAATGGCATCTCCGTAACCCTCGATGGGTGCTTGGAGAAGCTCGTTCATTGGTTTGTCTTCCGCCATTTCGACTGGGTAGTGGTGGTGGTAGGCGTTTCTCGGTCACGGTGAAGGAGCGAGCGTCTCTACGCTCACGAGGAATATTTCCAAGTTCGAAAGTGGACTTGTAGATTTGGAAGAACGCAGTGCGCATGCACTAAGTTTAAAAAAGTTTTCAAAACAAATGCGAGGCAAAGCGACAAGTGAACTTAAACCAATAATCACAAATGAAATGGCTTCTTTGAAAAGGTACACCAAATCACAAGGACACAAAGGCAAGTTTTGATCTGTAAGATTGGGAACTTATTAATGTTCACACCCCGGTTGGTAGGTGTCTTGCCTTGATTTGCGGTGGTTGATTTTATGTATTTATTAAGTACCTTTGAAAAGACGTAGGTATAGATTTGTCTTTGAGGGTTTAAATACTTTTGGACAATATTTTTGGTATCGTCTCGTTTAACCAAATCGTATCTCTTTAAGAATCACCTTAAAGAAAATACAAGATAGAAAACATTACGATTGTTTTGTTGTTTTATATTTTTTTGGTGTTGTTAACACTTTAGGAAAAGTGTTAATGAACTTTTGATTACTTTTGATAACTTTACAAAAAGCATTTACAAGCGGTGGTATATGTGCAAATGCAGGTGCGAAAAGGTTTAACACACGCTAAAGCCTCCCGGCAACAAGGCCAAAATTTGATTCGCTCCCAAGCGGTCAAGTTTATCACACAAGCTAACCACTTGTGAATGGACAACCGTAATAAACTTCAAACAATTTCGAAACAAATGCAATTAAGATCGGAGAGTATAGTGTTTCCACTAGGTCGTTAAGTCCCACGGAGGATTAATGGTGCTAAAACACTTTCGGTGTCGAATAATCACTAAGGATAGTGATCAAGAAAGATTTTGGAATAATTATACCTAAAGAAAAGTTTATAAATTACAATGACTTAAATGCAAATTTAAAGAAAATTAAAAGCTAAACTATATTAAATAAACGCTATCACTATTTTTAAAATTGATTTTCTAGATTTATAAAACAAAATAACTTAAATAAACTATTTTAATTAAAGCGTAAACTTAAATTATCTAAAAACGTGACTTAAAATGAAAGCGTGTGTTATGTATAAAAATTACGCGAGTGCATAAGGAAAAACGTAAATTTTGTAAAATAAAAGTCCTATGAGTGTAAAAATAATTTTCTTACTTACTATATAACAAAAGAAAATTTTAGAAAAAAGAATTATATTTTTTAGACTTTTATATTTTTTATTATGAATTAAATACTATTTTACACTAATTAAATGATTAAAATACTAAAACTATTAAGAAAAATCTGAAACTTTTTTATAAAATACTTATTAACAATACAAATCTAAGAAAAATACAGAAGTTGTAAAAGCTTGTTTAAATAAGCTGAAAATAAGCTAAAGAACTCGTATAAGCTAAATAGACAAAGATGGTTATGTATTAAATTGTGCAAGATGTAACCAGTCAAAGACCCAAGGGCAAGCGGTATATCAGTACACACTATCGTTCTTCAAGGCTGGAGGTCTCGTGTTCGAGCCTCGCCTCCCACCTTTTGCTAAATATTTTTTTCTCGATTTTTTTTTCTGGTGATTAAACACACTTAAATAAGCACTTTTCAAAACTATAACTTTTACAAAAATAACTAATAAGCTCGAATAAGCTTAAAATCACAATGATTAAGCTAAAATTGGAAATAAGCACAAACATTAAGCTAATTAGCTAATAAGCTAATAAATAAGCACAAGGTGAATTGAAAATAAGCTAAGCTACTTATAATAAGCTAAATTAACAACTGAAAAAGCTAAATGACTTAAAAATAAGCACTGATCATTATCCAAATAAGCACAAGATTAACTGATAGCACAGGTCACTTTTTGGTTTTCTAACTACTTTCTAGCTTAATTTTAAGTACTTAAATAAGTTTGAAATGAAACAAACTTTGGATTTAACAAGTTTACCGGTTAAGCTTTCCAAAAGCTAAATTACAAAGTTTGGATTACTCTAATAAGCTTGGGAGAAGCTTTTGAAAAAGCTTGTAACCACTGACTTATTGATGTACAAAGTAAAATGGACAGAACTAAAAGTTAATAGCAGACCTATCAAATAAGCTAGGAATTGGAAATTTAAGCTTGGAGCCTTGAGACAGCTAGGTAAGCTTCTCAAAAAGCTAAAGTACATAAGCTAACACTCACTAATGAGCTCTGTGAGAGCTTGTGAAATGGCCTATCTAAACTGTGCACAGGGCATGCTTTTGAAAAAGGACTTAAAAGAAGCTGATGAATAAGCTATTTATAGGTGAGTGAAGTAAGCTATTATTTTCTAATTAAGTTAAGCGACTAAACTTTACTATCCTAAAAGATTATGAGCTAAATCTTAGTAATAAACACACACTAAAATTCTAAAGTTTATTCAAAACCGATAAACTAAAATTTTGACTTTTAAATATGAACTTAAAGGTTGACTAAAGTGAACTTTAAATCGATCTTACTTACTAATTATGATGTAATAAGCTATGTTAAGATGATATTAAGCTAGGTTAACAAGTTTTAAGCTAATATGATGAATTTCTAACTTTGAAACCTAATGATTATCAATTTAAGTGGAATTAAAAGTGATTTTGACTAATACACTAACAAGGACCCGGTTTTTCTTGTTGAAAAGAGTTATTTAGACCAAGTGTGACAGAACAACCAAGAATACTATCTTGAATAACCTTTGATGCAGTTAAACAAGTGCAACCAAACAACCTTTAACTAGACTATTTTGAGATTTTTCAAAGCAAAACACAGATTAAAACTATGCCATGGATTACAGACCTTATAATATCCTTTAATAAGACTAAAGAAACATAAAACAACAACATTAACAACATAGAACTTATGAATGATGATTATGCTATTAAATCTGTTAAAATGAGATTTTTATTAACTACCAATTAAAAAGAACAAGTGACTATTTTTATTGTTTAATTATACTTAACTATGACTAGTAAACATGAATAAACAGAAATTTAAGCTAATGAGCAACTCTAACAATGAAATGCCAAAATGGAAAATTAAGCTTACAAGTTGGATTCCAAGTAAAAGCTGAGAACCAGAGCACAAGACCAATCCTAATAGCTTTCCACAAAGCTTCTAACCCAAGGCAATCATGTATTTACCCTGCTCCAGCTTTGACCTTCACTTCCATGGTTTTTTTTTTGTTTTTTTTAATAATTTATTTGTATTTTTGGTGATTTTTGGTTTTTTTCTTCTAAACTGAATTTTAAGGTTTCTAAAAGCTTGAAGAAGATTTCTAGGAGCTTAGATGGGCTTATTCAGTCCTTACCAACAACTAATAACATCATTAGAACACATTGAGATTTTGATCTTTGAAAATGCATAAACTGAAATTTAAACTTGAACACTGAAATTTATTATTGAAAAGGATTTAAAATACACTGAGAATACTTAAGAAAGTGCTTGAAAGCTTTAAATTACACTTGAAATTTGAAATTAACTAAAACGACATGAACTAAATTAAATTACACTAGATATGTCACTCTTCTGCTTTTCCTCTTTCTTTATAGCATTGAGATACTCCCCACATGTCTCTGAATCTTTCCCACTTCAAATCTCAGCCATTGAATGAGTCAAACTCATCTTATCCGTTTAAATGACTTTTGGCGCCAAAAAGTAGAACTAGTGGGTTAGAGAAGGTTTCTAGCATTTAAAGAAGTTTGGGTGTTTGTGGAGGTGTAGGGGACAATACGTGAAGTAGTCATGGAGCTATAGGTGATGTAAAAAGCAAAAACAGGGGTTGTGAGGGTAACAGTAAACTGCTAATGGTGGGGAAGCATTTATTGTATTGTAGGCTATGTTGTGAGGAGGGGGTGAGCTGGGAGAGTAGGATTGGTGAGGTGAAGGAACAGGTGGTGGAGAAAACCACCTGGTTTTGTGGTTTTACAGTTGAGGTGAGGGAGATGTACAGTGCTCGTGGTTTTGGCGCGTTGACTTAATTTGACCAAGGATTAATAATACGGGGTCAAATGGGTATACGATGGGTCAGTGGTATATCGATGGCTCAAGGTCAAGGTCAAGGTTCAAGGGTCAACTTTGTTGGGCTTGGGCTTGTGTTTATTTTGGGTTTGTGTTTTGTGTTTGGATTAATATTACAAGGGGTCCGTTTGGTTTAGTAGTAGCACAAGGACCATTCATGTAATTTATCCAAAGTGAGGGACTGAACCTGTAATTTCTATAAAGTTATCAAAAGGACCAAACTTGACAAACTTTAATAGTACAAGGACCACATTTGCATAAAATTCCATTTTATAATTCTAAGGACCTTTATGACAATTTTAAACTTGAGGGACCTTTTTCGCCATTTGACCAAAGATTCATTCAAGGACCATTTTGACAATCTAGAATATTTCAGGGACCTTGAATGATAAAACTCACATTTTTGGATTCGAGGACTAGATTTGACAAGTTTTGAAACACTGGGGACTAAAGCGCCAATTATGCAAACTTGATCGTTTTCATCGATTTTTTTTTTGCATTTAAAACACATAAAACATTTATTTGTGATATTTTCATCATTTTGATGCGTTTACAGTGTTTTCGGATGTTTTGGCATTCTAAGCAAGATAAAAATGATGAGTATTTAGACACTCATCAATCCCCACACTATCTATTGCTAGTCCCTAGCAATCTTTTTTAGAAAACTTAATGGATTTCATCTCTTTACCAAAAGCCATTACTTCGAGTAGCCATTGTTTTAGTTCAAGTAAGAACCTTGGCACAATGATAACCAAATGATTTTGAGCAAATCACCGACTTTCAACGGTTTGATTTGTCTTTACGTAAACTGTTTGCTTACGGACTAGCCAACTCTTAGATAAATTATCAATATTATCTTTCCGAGTCGATTCCCAATTATGGTTTTCCAACGCCTTTACCACAAGCCATAAACTTGCGGGCTAGCCAACTTTTCACTAATTAAAGATATGGTGGTGAACACCATACAATTAATTTTAGACAAGCGCAAGCCGTAAACGGATTTGAGATATCTTTACCAAGAGCCGTTTGCTCTGGATTAGCCAATCCTTATGTGGGTTAGACATGGCGGATGATTACCATTTCTTGAGTAAGTGAAAACACTTGCTCCAAAAAAAAAATTGGCCAAAAATGGGAATTGGGTGGTATAATTACATGATAAAATTCGTGAAATTCCCCACACTAGAAATGAATATTGCCTCAATATTCAAAGTACCGGCGGTTATGCCAAAACATAGAATATAAAAGGGAAATACTACGGCCTTTATTTTATTTTTGAGATATACACACTTTTTTTTTTTTTTTTCGACTTTATATACAACAGCGGGGGCAACTCCCCCACACTAGGGTGGTACTCATGAGTGAAAACCCATGTGGTGTTTGCTACTGTTTTTGATTACCGAGTCACTAGCTTGACTCGATCCCCGCATTCATTGGTTCATGGGGAAAGTTTGTAGATCTGGGACAACCATGGATGGAATGTCCTCTCCAAAATAGTGCTTTAATCGATGACCATTCACTTTAAAATTTGGACCATCGGGTTGAGATAACTCAATAGTGCCATAAGGATAAACCTTAGCAATAGTAAATGGACCAGACCAACGGGACTTGAGCTTCCCCGAGAATATCTTCAATCTTGAATTGAAAAGAAGGACTCGATCACCAACGTTGAAAACGCGGTTCTTAATTTTTGAGTCATGAATCTTCTTTGTCTTTTGTTTATAGATCAAAGAGTTCTCGTATGCTTGATCACGGAGTTCATTTAATTCATTCATTTGAACTTTTCTGTGATCACCAGCTTTCTGAATGTCGAAATTTGCATGTTTTAAGGCCCAGTATGCTTTGTGCTCTAGTTCAATCGGAAGATGACATGCCTTTCCGTACACAAGCTTGTATGGAGTACACCCGATTGGTGTTTTATAAAGTCATACGAAAGGCCCAGTCGTCATCCAGTTTATCCGACCGGGATGCACGATTTTTCGCCTCGTCCTTTCAAGAATTCTTTTAATACCACGGTTGAAACTTCCACTTGCCCACTTGTTTGGGGTGGTATGCGAGAGAGAGGCGGTGGGTTACACCATACTTTTGCATGACACGATCAAATTGGTCATTGCAAAATGCGTACTCACGATCATCGATTATAGCGGAGTTCCAAACCTAGCAAAAGAGATTTTAAAATTTCACAACAACTCGGGCATCATTGGTAGGTAAAGATTTCGCTCAACCCATTTTGACAAATAGTCAATGACCACAAGTATGTATTTGTTTCCTCGAGATGATGGAAATGGCCCATAAAGTCAATGCCCGGATGTCAAAGATCTCACACACTTGAATGGCGTTTTGCGGCATTTCATTTCTTTGTGAGATATTTCCGTGACGTTGACAAGCCACATGTTTTGACAAAGTCGTGGGCATCCTTATAAATTGTTGGCCAATAAAACCGGAATCAACGCCTTTTGGCGGTGTAATTTGACTATGATGGCCCCGGTGGGTCCAAGATGGCAAGCTTTGAGAATGTCCATAGCTTCCTCGTCCATAAACACACCGTCGGATGACTTGATCCGCAGATTTTGAATAAGTAGGGTCGTCCCGAGTAATGTTTAACATCCTTGAAGAATTTGTTCTTCCGTTGGGTCGACATCCCTTTCACTATGAAGTTACCCGCATGGTAATTTGCGAAGTCGAGAAACCATGGGGTGAAGAGTTTCACGAAAAGAAACCGCATTGAGTGTCTCGAGAGGAAATGTTTCATTTATTCCTTTTCTCGAAAACATATTGGTGAGGGTTTTCTAAACGGGACAGATGATCGTGACCTGTGTTCTCGGCTCCTTTTTATCACGATAATGATATCAAATTCTTGCAAGAGGAGAACCCAACTGAGCAATCTCGCTTTGCATCTTGTTTTGCAAAGAGATATTTGAGCCGAATGATCCGTATACACCACACATTTGGTCAAGATTAAGTATGGCGAAATTTCTCAAATGCATACCACGGCTAATAGCTCTTTTACGTGGTGGTGTAATGAGTTGAGCTTAGTCATAGTCTTACTTGCGTAGTGGATAGGCTGAAAATGCTTGGATTTACGTTGCCTAAGACCGCACCGATAGCAAAATCACTTGCATCGCACATGAGCTCAAAGGGTAAATCCCGATCGGGAGCAACGAGAATGGGTGCTTCAGAAGATTTTTCTTTAATGTTTCAAAAGCTTGATGCACTCGGTGAGAAGATAAAAGGAGCATCTTTTCAAGAAGATGGGTCATTGGTCAAGCGATTTTAGAAAATCTTGTATGAATCTGCGATAAAACGGCATGACCTAGAAAACTCCTAATACCTTTGATGGTAGTAGGATGAGGCAATTTAGCAATAACATCAACTTTGCTCTATCTACTTCAATCCGTTTTGGAAATCTTATGGCAAGGACTATGCCTTCTTTGACCATAAAGTGACTCTTCTCCCAATTTAGACAAAGATTGGTGTCTTCACACCGCTTTAACATTTTTCTAAATGGGAGACATGCTTGAAACGAATCCCCAATGACAGAGAAGTCATCCATAAACACCTCCATTGTTTCCCCGATCATGTCGTGGAATATGGCCATCATACATCGTTGGAACGTGCCAGGAGCGTTACATAGGCCAAAAGGCATACGTCTGTAGGCAAAAGTTCCGTATGGAATGTGGTCTTTTCTTGATCCTGTGGATCAATGGGGATCTGAAAATACCACGAGAAACCATCAAGGAAACAATAGTACTCATTCCCTGCTAATCTCTCAAGCATTTGGTCCATGAAGGGTAGAGGAAAATGGTCTTTACGGGTGGCGTCATTCAACTTACGATAGTCAATGCACACGCCATCCGTTACCAAATGAGTTGGAATTAACTCGTTATCTTCATTTGTGACAACATGATTATGCCACCTTTTAGGAACACGGTGAATTGGGCTAACCCAAGGACTATACGAGATCGGGTAAATCAATCACCGCATCGAAGTTTGAGAACCTCTTGTTTAATAACATCATGGATTTTGGATTTACTCTTCTCGATGTTGAGCTATTGGTTTGAAGTCATCCTCCATCAAGATTTTGTGAGTACAAAACTCGGGGTTGATACCCTTCATGTCGGAGAGTTTCAAGCAATTTCTTGCTTGTGTGACTTCAAGACCTTTATGAAGCGATCTTTTCATCTTTACTCAAATCTCGAGCAATAATGACTGGTAATTTATCATCACCCTCAAGAAATGCATACTCGAGATGAGGTGGTAAGTCCTTAAGTTCGACTTTGAAATTCTTGATTTTCTCAACCGACTTGACTTCCTTTTATGAAGCTTGACGGGAGGGAGTGACGATGGATCATCATTAAGTAACTTCTCAATGAGAAGTATGTCCCCCTCAATGTCGATGGGAGCGTGATCAATTTCCCATGGAACAGAATCACTAGACAAGTAAGCTTCAATCTCTTCTAAGATGAAGTCACTTTCCTCAAAAGGAGTGAGAGAAGGAGTAGAATTGGCGATGATGGGTTGAGATGAATGAGTGAGATTATCACTCGAAGAATTATGATCATAACCAAGAACTTCTTGAGAGTACTCTTCAGAAGCAACATCAATGATATCTATTCGGTTAACCGACTCAGAATCATAGTTTGCGGAGTACCTCAAGTTTGATCAAGGTTAAAGGTGACGACTTCATTACCTACACGTAATGTGATTTCTTGCTCAAATACATCAATGAGAGCACGGACCGTTCTCAGAATCCTCGTCCAACAATGAGAGGAACCCGATGATCGGCATCAAAATCAACAACCACAAAGTCGGTGGAAAATGGAACTTTCCTACTTTACAAATCGTCCTCGGCAATGCCAAGATGACGGGATATTGTACGATCCGCAAGCTCGAGAGTCATGCATGTAGGAGTAAGTTCGGAAGAAAGTTTCTTCCATCTTGAATAAGGCATCAGTTAATGCTTGCACCAAGATCGGCTAAGGCAAAGCATTCAACCATTCTCGAAATACACAAGGTAAGAGAAATTTTCCGGGATCTCCAAGCTTTACGAAGCTTCTTCAAGATAAGCTAGAGGTTCTCGTTGAGGAGTTTTCCCATTTCAAGCGACTTTTCCTTGTTGCTTAAAATGTGTTTGAGAGTTGATGCAAACTTGGGCATCGCATGATAGCATCCGCAAAGCTTATGTCAAAATGTAGTTCTTGGAAAATTTGAAAAAATTTGTCCATTTGATGGTAGCTTTTCGCGGAGCTTTGCTCATTCAAGCGTGATGGGTAAGGAATAGAAGATTTGGATTTGGGGTTTTCAACAGAGCTACAGGAGGTTCAAAAACAACTCTGGATTGGATTTGGGTTTCGGGACAACTTGAGGATGGACATTGTTGGTACCTCCGTTATTAGTAGGAAGTTCCTTGTCCTTTGTCACCTCGGGTTCACTTTCCACTACCTTCGGGAGAAGAAGAAGAGGTAGTAGGAATAGCGGGTCCATCATATGAAACACCACTGGTTGTGATCGCTTTGCATCGCCCCTCGGGTTAGCGATCGTGTTGCTCGGAAGTTTTCACGAGCCGAGGGTTGATCATTTAAAGACTTCTTTAAATCGCCGATCGACCGACCAACAATCTGTTCATCTCCTCTTGAGACTTCATGAATTGCTTCAATAACTCATCGGATGATGGTCTTTGGAGCGGTGGAGGGACATTTGAGGCGAATGTTCGATTATAGCCTTGTTGAAAATTCCTTGATTAGGATTCATATTTTTCGAAATTGATTTCCTCGATTGAAATTGTTTTGATTAAGGTTCCCTTGATGTTGGAAACCTTGATTTGCTCCGGGGTAGAAATTACCTTGGTTTTGATAACCTTGGTTCATTCTAGGTTGGTTCTGACTCCGGTTGGGATTCTGGTTAAAACCGGGTGGTCCTTGATAGGTATTAGTACGGTAGCTTGGTTCATTTTGAGGACGGTATTGATTACCTCCCTGATTTGAAGTACCGGCTATAGCATTGGCTTCAAAAGGACTACCATCGGTGGCAATACAGTTGTAGTATGCATGAGGGCCACCACAAGTAACACAGACCTTGACTTTCTTTACTTCACCATGTGATGGTGTATGTGTGAAAGTGACTTTCTTTTGGTTAGCAAGAACCAAAGCCTGAACAATATTCGTGAGTTTGTCAATCTTAGCATCGGTGCTAGATGTACTCACGGAGATGAAGTAGAAGGTCCAAGATTAGAATGAGACCGATATGTCTTAGTTCGGAAAGGCGGACACAGGACTTGTTTTCAATGATTTGCAAGGCCTCTTTTGTGGTCTTGCTCAGAAATTACCTCCGCGGAGGCATTTAGAGAGTCTTGGTCACTTGTCTCGGACCATTGTAAAAAGTATCCATTTGCATTAACTCGGTAAAACCATGATGCGGACACTCATGAGTAACTCTTTGTAACAATCCCACGCCTCACCGAATGATTCATCAAATCTTTGAGAAAATTTCATTATCTCATTCTTAAGACTTGTAGTTCGGGATGGAGGATAGAATTAGATTAACGAACTTGGTGACTAGATCCTCCCATGTCTCAATGGAACGAGGGGTTGTTTCTCAAGCCAATTCGGGCTTGTCCTCAGAGAGAATGGGAACAGAAGAAGCTTGATTGCTTCATGTGGGACATTCTTGTATTTGATGGTAGATGCAATCTTGTTAAACCATCGAATATGTGCATGAGGTCGTCCGCTCAAAACCATAAATTGGCTTTGGGTTACAAGATTAAGTAACCCGGTTTTGAGCTCGAAGGTATCACCACGATGGTTGGACAACAATGGCATCTCCGTAACCCTCGATGGGTTCTTGGAGAAGCTCGTTCATTGGTTTGTCTTCCGCCATTTCGGCGTGGGGTAGTGGTGGTGGTAGACGTTTCTCACGGTGAAGGAGCGTAACGTCCTCTAAGTCAACGAGGAATATTTCCAAGTTTCGAAAGTGGACTTGTAGAGTGGAAGAACAGTGCGCATGCACTAAGTTTAAAAATGATTTCAAAACAAATGCGAGGCAAAGCGACAAGTGAACTTAAACCAATAATCACAAATGAAATGGCTTCTTTGAAAAAGGTACACCAAATCACAAGGACACAAAGGCAAGTTTTGATCGTAAGATTGGGAACTTATTAATGTTCACACCCCAGTTGGTAGGTGTCTTGCCTTAATTTGCGGTGGTTGATTTTATGTATTTATTAAGTACCACTGAAAAGACGTAGGTATAGATTTGTGCTGAGGGTTTAAATACTTTTGGACAATATTTTTGGTATCGTCTCGTTTAACCAAATCGTATCTCTTTAAGAATCACCTTAAAGAAAATACAAGATAGAAAACGTTACGATTGTTTTGTTGTTTTATATTTTTTTTGGTGTTGTTAACACTTTAGGAAAAGTGTTAATGAACTTTTTTGATTACTTTTGATAACTTTACAAAAAAACTGTTTACAAACGGTGGTATATGTGCAAGTACGGGTCTGAAAAGGTTTAACACACGCTAAAGCCTCCCCGGCAGCGGCGCCAAAATTTGATTCGCTCCCAAACAGTCAAGTTTATCACACAAGCTAACCACTTGTGAATGGTCAACCGTAATAAACTTCAAACAATTTCGTAAATAAATGCAATTAAGATCCGAGAGTATAGTGTTTCCCAGGTCGTTAAGTCCCACGGAGGATTAATGGTGCTAAAACACTTTCGGTGTCGAATAATTACTAAGGATAGTGATCAAGAAAGATTTTGGAATAATTATACCTAAAGAAAAGTTTATAAATTACAATGACTTAAATGCAAATTTAAAGAAAATTAAAAGCTAAACTATATTAAATAAACGCTATCACTATTTTTAAAATTGATTTTTCTAGATTTATAAAACAAAATAACTTAAATAAACTATTTTAATTAAAACGTAAACTTAAATTATCTAAAAACGTGACTTAAAATGAAAACGTTCGTTATGTATAAAAATTACGCGAGTGCGCAAGGAAAAACGTAAATTTTGTAAAATAAAAGTCCTATGAATGTAAAAATAATTTTCTTACTTACTATATAACAAAAAAAAATTTTAGAAAAAAGAATTATATTTTTTAGACTTTTATATTTTTTATTATGAATTAAATACTATTTTACACTAATTAAATGATTAAAAATACTAAAACTATTAAGAAAAATCTGAAACTTTTTTATAAAATACTTATTAACAATACAAATCTAAGAAAAATACAGAAGTTGTAAAAGCTTGTTTAAATAAGCTGAAAATAAGCTAAATAACTCGTATAAGCTAAATAGACAAAGATGGTTATGTATTAAATTGTGCAAGATGTAACCAGTCAAAGACCCAAGGGCAACTGGTATACAGGTACACACTATCGTTCTTCAAGGGCGGGAGGTCTCAGGTTCGAGCCTGCCTTCCACCTTTTTGCTAAATATTTTTTTTTCTCGATTTTTCTTTTACAAACTGATTAAACACGCTTAAATAAGCACTTTTCAAAACTATAACTTTTTACAAAAATAACTAATAAGCTCAGAATAAGCTTAAAATCACAACAGTTAAGCTAAAATTGGAAATAAGCACAAATATTAAGCTAATTAGCTAATAAGCTAATAAATAAGCATAAGGTGAATTGAAAATAAGCTAAGCTACTTATAATAAGCTAAATTAACAACTGAAAAAGCTAAATGACGTAAAAATAAGCACTGATCATTATCCAAATAAGCACAAGATTAACTGATAGCACAAGACACTTTTTGGTTTTCTAACTACTTTCTAGCTTAATTTTAAGTACTTAAATAAGTTTGGAAATGGAAACAAACACTGGATTTAACAAGTTTACCAGTTAAGCTTTCCAAAAAGCTAAATTACAAAGTTTGGATTACTCTAATAAGCTTGGGAGAAGCTTTTGAAAAAGCTGGTAACCACTGACTTATTGATGTACAAAGTAAAATGGACAGAACTAAAAGTTAATAGCAGACCTATCAAATAAGCTAGGAATTGGAAAATTAAGCTTGGATCCTTAAGACAGCTAGGTAAGCTTCTCAAAAAGCTAAAGTACATAAGCTAACACTCACTAATGAGCTCTGTGATAGCTTGTGAAATGGCCTATCTAAAGCGTACATGTGGCATGCTTTTGAAAAGGACTTAAAGAAGGCGATGAATAAGCTATTTATAGGCTGAGTAGAAGTAAGCTATTATTTTTCTAATTAAGTTAAGCAGCTAAACTTTACTATCCTAAAAGATTATGAGCTAAATCTTAGTAATAAACACACACTAAAATTCTAAAGTTTATTCAAAAACTGATAAACTAAAATTTTGACTTTTTAAATATGAACTTAAAGGTTGACTAAAGTGAACTTTAAATCGATCTTACTTACTAATTATGATGTAATAAGCTATGTTAAGATGATATTAAGCTAGGTTAACAAGTTTTAAGCTAATATGATGAATTTCTAACTTTGAAACCTAACAGTTATCAATTTAAGTGGAATTAAAAGTGATTTTGACTAATACACTAACAAGGACTGGTTTTTCTTGTTGAAAAGAGTTATTTAGACCAAGTGTGACACAGAACAACCAAGAATACTATCTTGAATAACCTTTGGTACAGTTAAACAAGTGCAACCAAACAACCTTTAACTAGACTGTTTTGAGATTTTTCAAAGCAAAACACAGATTAAAACCATGCCATGGATTACAGACCTTATAATATCCTTTAATAAGACTAAAGAAACATAAAACAACAACATTAACAACATAGAACTTATGAATGATGATTATGCTATTAAAACTGTTAAAATGAGATTTTTATTAACTACCAATTAAAAAGAACAAGTGACTGTTTTTATTGTTTAATTATACTTAACTATGACTAGTAAACATGAATAAACAGAAATTTAAGCTAATGAGCAACTCTAACAGTAAAATGCCAAAATGGAAAATTAAGCTTACAAGTTGGATTCCAAGTAAAAGCTGAGAACCAGAGCACAAGACCAATCCTAATAGCTTTCCACAAAGCTTCTAACCCAAGGCAATCCTGTATTTACCCTGCTCCAGCTTTGACCTTCACTTCCATGGTTTTTTTTTATTTTTTACTAATTTATTTGTATTTTTGGTGATTTTTGGTTTTTTTCTTCTAAACTGAATTTTAAGGTTTCTAAAAGCTTGAAGAAGCTTTCTAGGAGCTTATATGGGCTTATTCAGTCCTTACCAACAACTAATAACATCATGAGAACACATTGAGATTTTGACCTTTGAAAATGCATAAACTGAAATTTAAACTTGAACACTGAGATTTATTATTGAAAAGGATTTAAAATACACTGAGAATACTTAAGAAAGTACTTGAAAGCTTTAAATTACACTTGCAATTTGAAATTAACTAAAACGACATGAACTAAATTAAATTACACTAGATATGGCACTCTTCTGCTTTTCCTCTTTCTTTATAGCATTGAGATACTCCCCACATGTCTCTGAATCTTTCCCACTTCAAATCTCAGCCATTGAATGAGTCAACTCATCTTATCCGTTTAAATGATTTTTGGCGCCAAAAAGTAGAACTAGTGGGTTAGAGCAGGTTTCTAGCATTTAAAGAAGTTTGGGTGTTTGTGGAGGTGTAGGGGACAATACGTGAAGTAGTCATGGAGCTATAGGTGATGTAAAAAGCAAAAACAGGGGTTGTGAGGGTAACAGTAAACTGCTAATGGTGGGGAAGCATTTATTGTATTGTAGGCTATGTTGTGAGGAGGGGGTGAGCTGGGAGAGTAGGATTGGTGAGGTGGAGGGAACAGGTGGTGGAGAAAACCACCTGGTTTTGTGGTTTTACAGTTGAGGTGAGGGAGATGTACAGTGCTCGTGGTTTTGGCGCGTTGACTTAATTTGACCGAGGATTAATAATACGCTGGGGGGTCAAAATGGGTATATGACTGGGTCAAGTGGTATATTGGACTGGCTCAAGGGTCAAGGTCAAGGTTCAAGGGTCAACTTTGTTGGGCTTGGGCTTGTGTTTATTTTGGGTTTGTGTTTTGTGTTTGGATTAATATTACAAGGGGTCCGTTTGGTTTAGTAGTAGCACAAGGACCATTCATGTAATTTATCCAAAGTGAGGGACTGAACCTGTAATTTCTATAAAGTTATCAAAAGGACCAAACTTGACAAACTTTAATAGTACAAGGACCACATTTGCATAAAATTCCATTTTTATATTTCTAAGGACCTTTTATGACAATTTTTAAACTTGAGGGACCTTTTCTGCCATTTGACCAAAGATTCATTCAAGGACCATTTTTGACAATTTAGAATATTTCAGGGACCTTGAATGATAAAACTCCACATTTTTGGATTCCAGGACTAGATTTGACAAGTTTTGAAACACAGGGGACTAAAGCGCCAATTATGCAAACTTGATCGTTTTCATCCGATTTTGGTATTTTGCATTTAAACGCATAAAACATTTATTTGTGATATTTTCATCATTTTGATGCGTTTCGAGTGTTTTCGGATGTTTTGGCATTCTAAATAAGTACAAAAATGATGAGTATTTAGACACTCATCGGTTGTATGTTATGAGCTTGATGACATGAATCACGAGCTTGTAGGTTCTCCTTTACCCCCACAAGTTGGCGGTGTGAAAGGGTCACAAATGCCAAACTTGGAGAGACAATGTAGTGAAGAGCTTTGGGAAGACCTTTAGTGAGAATATCTGCTGCTTGAAGAGAAGAAGGAATAAAGGAGGGTAAAACTTGATTGTGTTTGATCTTATCTCTGAAAAAATGACAATCAATCTCTATGTGTTTAGTTCTAGCATGATGAATAGGATTAGAAGCAAGAGCTATGGTAGATTCATTGTCACATAGGATTGATATTGGACCTGAAGTAGAGACTTGAAGGTCTTTGAGTAAGCATTGTAGCCAAGTAATTTCACAAGTGCAATCTGCAAGAGCTCTATATTCACTTTTGTGGAGGATCTTGAGACAACTAACGCTTCTTTGAAGACCATGAAATAAGGCAAGGTCCTAGAAAAATAGCATAACCGGTGATCGTTCTTACGGTAATGGGACAAGTCGCCTTGATCACTATCACAATAAGTCGATAGTTGTAGATTATTGGTTCGGGAAAATGTAAACCTTGGCACGGACATAGTTTGATGTATCGAGAACCTTTGCGAGAGCATCCATATGAGTAGTTCTTGGTTGATGAGAGAATTGGCTAAGAGCTTGTCTTTGCAAAGGAGAGGTGCAGTGCGGTAATGGTGAGATAAATCGACTTGCCAACCAGTTTACGTATAAAGAGGATCGTGAGTGGTTCTCCATCCGTGAGATTGAGAGGTTTGATAGGATCCAATGGTATAGTAGAAGGTTTAGCATTAAGAACATCCGCACATTGTAAAAGGTCCAAAGCATATTTTCTTTGTGACATTACAAGTCCCTTGGAGTTTTGGAGAATTTCAATGCCCAAATAATAGTGAAGAGGACAAAGATCTTTGATACTGAACTTGTTGTGGAGTTGAGCCTTGATGCCTTGTATCATGGATTTGTCATTCCCTGCTAGAACTATATCATCAACATAGATAAGTAGAACCAGAATGTGAGTACCTTTGATGTAGGTGAAAAGGGATGTGTCAGCATAACTTTGAAGGAAACCCAAGGAGAGTAGCTTAGTGAACCATTGCCTGTTGGCTTGTTTTAGACCATAAAGTGACTTCTTGAGTCTGCACACAGTGTTGGGAGGCAAAGTGGTAGAATAACCCTGTGGAACAGTCATATGTACCTCTTCATGAAGATCCCCATGTAGAAAAGCATTGTTGATATCAAGTTGTTCAATAAACCAGTTGTGATGAATACCCACAGCTAAAAGAGCTCTAACTGATACCATCTTAGCCACTAGTGCAAAGGTTTCTTTGTATTCAATGCCTTCCTTTTGTGTGAATCCTTTGGCAACAAGTCTTGCTTTGAATCTTTCAATGGTACCATCAGCTTTAAATTTGATTCTAAAGACCCATTTGCTTCCAATTGAGTCTTGCCGGTAAAAAGTGTGACTTCCATGTACCATTGTCCTCTAAGGCTTTGATCTCTGTGTGCATTGCCTCTACCCACCTAGGATCTTTAGATGCTTGGTGATAAGTATGTGGTTCAACAGTTTTGTTGATGTTGTGAATAAGGTGCCTTGTGACTGGTGTGTGAATGTTTGAGTAGTTAATAAAGTTGGTGTAGTGATATTTGTGAACATTATGGATAAGTGACTTTGGGAGGGTGCATTGATAAGCAGTGAATTTTGAAGGTGGATGTTTGGTTCTAGTAGAAATTCTGGGTGGTGGTGGAGGTTGTGGTGGTGAATTTGGAGTTGAGTGTGATGTGGATGTTGCAGGTGGTATTGGTGTTGGTGGATTAGAAGGTGGTGGAGAAGTTTCAGTTGTAGTGTTTGGAGTGGTGACTGGTGAGTTTGTAGGTGTGGAAGTAGGTGAGGGTTCTGATGGTGTAGTAGTGGATGATGAGGTAGTAGTTGGAAAGGTAGGAATGGTGTGTGATGTAAAGGATGGAGATGGGACAGGTGTGATTGTTGGTGATGGGGGTTTTGCAAATGGAAATTCAGTTTCATCAAATAAAACATGCCTGCTTGTGATGGTTTTGTGAGTGATTGGGTCATACAAAACATATCCTTTTTGAGTGAATGAATAACCAATTAAGATGGTAGGAATAGACCTTTGATCAAATTTGTCTGGACTGTGATGGTGTACATAGGATCTGCAACCTATGATTCTGATATGATCAAGTGTTGGTGGTTGATTATGAAGGATTTCATAAGGTGATTTGTTGTGGATTGGTTTGGAAGGTAGTCTGTTTATGATATATGTGGCAGCAAGTAGGCAGTATCCCCAAAATGGTGTGGAAAGTGAGCTTGATGTTTAATGGCTCTTGCAATTTCTAAAAGTTGTCTGTGTTTCCTTTCAACTCTGGCATTTTGTTGAGGTGTATGGGGGCATGAGTTTTGGTGGATGATTCCATGATTCTGAAAGTATTTTGTGAGACATGAATTGAGGAATTCTGTGCCATTATCACTTCTAATGGTTTTGACAGTTTTACCAAAGTGGTTTTGAACATATGCACAAAAGGTTTTGATATTGGTGGTTGTATGGATTTTGTTAGGCATTAAGTATGTCCAAGCTGCTCTTGAATGATCATCAACTATGGTTAAGAAGTAATTGCATTTGTTAATGGTTGTGTGTTTGTATGGGCCTCAAACATCCATATGAACAAGATCAAACAAATGTGTTGCATAAGATGTACTTGTATGAAAAGGTAAAATGTGTTGTTTTGCTAAAGGATATACATCACATACAGAAGTAGATTTACAACTAAACAATGGGGCTAATGACTTTATTATTTTGAGAACAGTAAATGAAGAGTGACCAAGTCTGGAATGCCAAATGGATGAGTTGGTGGTGGTATGAGAGATAGCAGAGGAGATGAAGGAGCTTGATGGTGGTGGTGATATGAAGTAGAGACCATCACAAAGGGTGCCATGTGCAATCCTCTTGTTCTGGTCCTGGAATATGCAATAAGAGGCAGTAAGTGTAAGTGAAATTGAGGTGCCATGGAGTAGCTTACTTACTGAGATGATGTTATAAGTGAATGTTGGTATGTAGAAAACATTGTGAAGTGTGATATCTGCATTAAGGGTGACTGAGCTATAAGTTGTAACCTTAACTATATGGCCATTGGGTAGTGAGACTAAGATGTGGTAAGGGTGTGAACATTGTGCATTAAAGTGAGTGTGATTGAAATGTGATCTGTTGCACCACTATAAATTATCCAAGCATCTTTAAGATTAGTGATTAGAGTAGCAATGAACTTAGGAATCTTAAGACTGTTGGATGAAAAACTACCTTGTGAAATGCCTCCTTGATTGTTCTGAAGCATAAGTAGAACCTGATTGAGTTGATTTTGTAGTTGATCCATCCTTGCAGACACATGTAATTCACCAACTTGTGGAATTGGAGGTGCCTGTGAACTTGTTGGTGTAGTGTGTTGCCTTGACTCCTCTTGTCCAGTCACCATGTTGACTGTCTTATGGTTTCTGTTGTCATAAGAGAATTTGGTGAACTTTGGTGGTTGGTACTTGCCATGTAGTGGATGGCCTACTGGATACCCAACAAGCTTGTAACATTCCTCTTGAAGGTGACCTTCTTTTCCACAATTTCCACAGTAAACTCCTTTCTTGAAGGTACTTCTCTTATATGTGCCAGTGTTTGGAGTAGAAGTGGTTCTTCTTTCTGTGCCAGTGTTTGGATTAAGAGTGTTTGATGGCCTTGTGATGTTATTTCTTTGGGGTTGGTTGTATGTGGACCTTGGTGGGTTGGTGTAAGTGTTGAAGATGGTTGATGTCATGGGTTTTGCACTTAGACCCTCTCTTTGCTTCTCTTCTTTTCTGATCTTGGTGTAAGCTTTAGTCACTGTTGGTAATGGTTGCATAAGAAGAATTTGTCCCCTAACATTAGAATACCCTTCATAAAGACCCATCAAGAATTGAATTAACCTCTTTCTCTGATCTCTTTCTCCATTGACCCTGCCATTCTCACAGTTGCAGACACAGATACACATGTAGGGTGCCTCTAATGCATCAAATTCATCCCATAAACCTTTTAACTTGTGATAGTAGATTTCAACAGTAGAGTTTGCTTGCTTCAGTTGAACCATATCATTGGTTAACCGATAGATTCTGTGCCCATCAATTTGTGAATAGTGTTCTTGCAATTCAACCCACAATTTTGACACAGAATTGATAAAATTCAAGTTGTTACTGATCTGTTCACTTACAGTGTTCAAGATCCAGGATATGAGCATGTCATTATTTCTTTCCCATAATGGTCTAAGATCAGAATTCAACCCTGGTTCAGCATAATCACCAGTCACAGTCTTCATCTTATTCTTTGCATTAAGAGCAATCATGATGGATCTTTTCCATGAAAAATAATTGTCAGAACCAGTTAGCTTCTTGGATATGAGAATCAATCCTGGATGATTTGTTTGATGTAAGAAAAGTGGATGATTTGAAGTGATTTCATCAGTTTGTGTGTTGTTATCAGTAGTATTGGAGGATGATGTGGTGGTTCCCGCCATTTTTGAATTTGAATGATTTTGTGAATCTGATGAGGATTACGTGAATCTGTTGTGATATTTGTGTTCTTGATGTGATTATGAATGGAAATCAAGTTGTTTGATTGAAAATGGTGATGTTTTGATGAATTTGTGATGGTTTGTGGTGGTTTGTTATGACGGTCAAAGTTAGTTATGACAGTCAAAGTTAGTTAGTGGTGGTGTTTTCAGTTATTGGTGGCGGAATTGAGTGGTGGTTAATGGTGGAGCTTGATCGGCAGCTCTGATACCATATTGAGAATGAGAGAAACCAATTAAGGCGGGAAAAGTTGTTATATTCTCATTAAGTAAAATGAAGATACATCAAGAGTTCTTATAGACTTGAGAAAGTCAAACTATAAAAGTCAACTGAACTAAGAACAACTACAAGACTAACTTCTAAACTGAATTAAGCTAACACTATGACTAACTACTTCATTGATACAAACTACATTACATCACAGTATACTTGAGCCTTGTTGTGCAACTTGAACTTTGAGGATGTGGTTGACTTGTTCTGTTTCAGTTGTATGTTATGAACTTGATGACATGAATCTGAGCTTGTAGGATCTCCTTTACAAGAATTTATAACTGATTACATTTCAAGAAGATAAAATGAATAAGTTATTGAATAAATGTCTTTTTTTCTAAGAAGTTAGACTGAGAACTCCTCAAAATACTGTAGCACCTAGTATTCATTTGGGAGTTGGGACCAGCGAGAAAATTCTTTGGTGTTATTTCCATGAAATTTGGAGGTCTTATATACAGGACAAGGTTTACCAAGTATTCCATACAATCAAACCCCGAAGAATTTGAGCTCTGTTTGGTTTATAAGTGGTTTCGATTAGGATTTGAACTTGGTGTTGGTTTAAGAGAGAGAAATAATATTTAATTAAATATATTTTGTAATAAATTTTAAATAAAATAATATTATTTAATAGTAAAAAAATCAAAAAAATAATAGTATTATAATATGAAGGCCCCACATTGCCCCAAATATATAGAGAGAAAGAAAAAATCATGACCTCACAAAAATTAAAAATTAGCCAAAATCAGTGAAAATAGTTAAGATTCAATTTTTTTCTAAGAATCATTTCTTAAATCAAAAGAAGTAGTCAAACTATATATTTTAAATATCTATCAATCTATACCCGTAAAACCCACCAACCAAAGCCTTTGATCCATAACAAAAAAAAAAGCGGCTCAAACAATTTAAAATAAAGCGCCATCAAAGACCAAAAAAAATAAGCTAAAATTTTCATCAACCCGTCTACTTAGGATGTGTTTGGTAAAAGTAGCAGTGAGCAGTAGTAGTGGGCAGTAGCCGTTAGCTGTGAGCAGTAGCCATAGCTCACTGCTCATCGCTCACAGCTTCTTAAAGAAACATTGAAAAAATGAGCATTCCTAAAAAATAGCAAAGCTCATCGCTTTTTTGCCAAATGACTACTAAAAATAAAAATGCTCATTATATTGCTCATCGCTCATCGCTCATCGCTCCAAAAGCTTCACACGCTCCGTGCCAAACATACCTTAGGATATGTTTGGCACGAGAAGGCGTAGCTTTTGAAGCGATAATGATGAGCAATGAGCATTTTGATTTTAGTAGTCGTTTGGTAAAGGAGCGGTGAGCTTTACTATTTTTAAGAATACTCATTTTTCAATGCTTCTTTAAGAAGTTGTGATGGTGAGTGCAAGCTCTGCTCACGACTCACCGCACGCCCACTACTCCCGCCATCGCTACTTTTGACAAACACACCCTTATTCTAAAAACATGAATCTACCACCAGGTTAAAATGGAATACGGAGTAATTATTATGTGGTTCGTAATGAAATGGAATCTATGGAAATTGATGTGCTTTCTTTAAACTATCTAGGAGTCAACATTTAGGCAAGAAAGGATGAGTGCCTATAGTGACCAAAATTTAGTGTCGACTTTTTTTGGGTCACTATTTACTCAAAATTTATAAATGGTTAGTCACCAAGCTAAAAAATGGTCACTAATTTCGTCACTATACATATGCGATATTTTTCGGTATTAAAAAGTGACAAACATTAGTGGTCACTAAATTTTTAAGAAGTTAATGGCGAAAAATGTTTGTTTAAGCTTGTATGCATCTTACTAGCTTATTCTTGTTTCGGCTTATATTTCATAAGCCATAATTTTCAGCTTATTTTGAAACTTGTAGGGCTTATATAAGTTTATTATGATACAATAAACTTATATAAACCCATAAGTCTCAAAATAATTCAAATTTGAGGCTTATAAAATATAAGCTAAAGTCAATTAAGCTCGTAAGCTATATAAGCTTAAAAAACACCCCTTATATAAAAAGTGTTATTTTTATATAAAAACACATTTAATAATTCTTTTTCCCCAATTTATTTTACAAACCCATTAGGGAAATAAAAAGTAAACTCTAATCTGATGAAAGAAAGTAATCCGAAGAAGAAAACCGCAACTCCTTCAATTTAATTGCCAGGTATGTTTCTTCAATTTTGCGTATCAGCTTCAATTTATTTCCTTCCACTCCTTCAATTTAAGTAATTTAAGAAATTTATTTAACTTCTATCCTAAATCCTTTGACCAAAATGTACAATCGTTTCTATTGACAAAAATCCTTCCACTCCTTCAATTTAAGTAATTTAAGAAATTTCTATCAATTTTCTTTAAAATTGTTATCGGCTTATGAATAATCGTTGTAAATTGATGTTGTAGTTGACTGGGTACCAAGCTCAAGACAAATCCAGTATTGACATACGGTGTTTAGTTGGTGCCGAAGGCGAATCAGGTATCAAGATTTTGTTACGTAATATATTTTTTTATCTAGCTAGTTATTTGATGTGACTTGAATTTTAGGTTATGTAATGCGCTTGAGTTTCGGGTTAGATGCAATGAGAAAATGATGACTGTTTAAGAGTATTTGATGACTTATAATGTTGTTTCAGTTCAATTATGTAATGTGTTTACGTTAGTTATGTGATGTTATTAGATGTGATGTTGAATCACGTATCGAACGTGTGGCAATAGTTTGGTAGCGTAACTCTTTTAACTATGATGATTTTGCGTTTGCGTTAGGTAAGTGTTCTCTAATATTCTCATATTTTGGTAACTTATAAGATGAATTTGAATAAGCTTTCGGATTATAAACCGTATGGTTACATAACTAGTCAAATTTGTATATAATACTAATCAGTCGTGTGTTTAATGGCTTAGCATAACTAGAAATTTTGAAAATATATGAACATGTATTTAAGTAAGCACCAATTGTTTTCACATTAGTTGTGTTTTGCTCTACTAGTATAGACAAATCTTGGATGAACATAGTTCATAGGCTGAGCGACCCTAGATATGAATTGGGTGTAATGAAATTTCTTGATTTTGCATATCCTGACAGAGACAACCGTTTAGAAATTCCATGTCCATGCAAAATTTTCCACAATTTTCGTCCTCAAAATAAAACCACTGTATATTCGCATTTGATGCAAAAGGGAATTTCTCTTGATTATATAAGGTGGACTACACATGGTGAGACTTCTGATGGTGAAGATGATGTAGATGATGGTGAAGATGATACATCAATAGGTGAGAGTGATGATGATATGAGCGATAATTACCTTGGTGATATGTTAGATGATATAGGGCAAAGTACATGGGGCAATGACTGGAAAACTAGTGGTAGACTTGACAAAGATTTAGAAGCTCTTCATAGGTTATTGGATGATTCACACCAATCACTTTATTTAGGATGTCCAACTTACTCGAAATTTTCTTTCGTTGTTACTATTTTACATTTTTATAAGGTTTTAAAAGGTACCATTTTGAGGGGTCGTTTAAGCCCTTATTTGATCACTTTTGTATCCGTTATTGCTTAATATCGTTCCTTTTCAATTTTAGGTCTCTTGAAGGCAAAATGTTGAAATGGCA
Organism: Chrysanthemum lavandulifolium; assembly: GCA_022545495.1. NCBI lineage: Eukaryota > Viridiplantae > Streptophyta > Magnoliopsida > Asterales > Asteraceae > Chrysanthemum > Chrysanthemum lavandulifolium. The sequence goes on from CM040244.1 coordinate 276,020,023, forward strand.
CTTATTTGGACGAAAATCTTGCGATTATCTGAAGAAAATAGCCAAAGTCGATTCGAGACACTCAAGGTCTTGAAAACATAAGGGACGGCGTCCATCGCTTATCTGCGACGCCGTCGGAGGATTTTGTGACGGGACGAAGCCAAAAGTCCTATTTTCAAGAGGCAGCGTCAGGTTATAAAAGAGTAGGCCGTCGCAACTCGCACGGCCTAGATGCAATCCAGACGGCGTCGAAGTTGAAGAGGACGGCGTCACAAGCATAAGGTGACGCCGCCGCAAGACTAACGTGGCTAAGACGAAACCCTAATGGCGACACACGGCGCCACGAAACATAAGGTGGCGCGCTGCATATGTAATCTTATATATAGAATCCGAATTTTTCAGTATTTGTGTGTAGTCTTTTGGAGTAAAAACCTAAAACCGAACCAAGGCTGTCTTGTACAGTATTTTAGGGTTCCAAACCCTATCTTACACCAAGATAAGTATTTACTTCATTAATACAATTATGTCTTTGATTATTTGTGTGTATGCTTGCATGTTCTCCATGTCCGGCTAATTTATTTGTGTGTTTGCTTAGGAATGTGAAACTTAATTATTGAATATTGATTGGTTGTTTCTTATCTTAGTTGATTAATGATCTAGTAATGCGATAGGTCATTCGTTGTGTACTTAATGCTTGATTAAATCTTTGTGAACCTTAGAATATGACTCCTTGAGTAGTTGTAGGCTAAACCATCCAAAGAGTGCCTTAGAGTAAGAGTTTATTATCCTAGTGGGTTTTGTAGGCGAGACCCTTTGGTAAGTTCAAAGATTTAGGAACATCGCATACCCTACGACCTTAGACACACAACGCAACTAGGAATAAGGACGTGACAATTCAACCACCAATAGGAGATAATTAAGGAGTAGTAAAACCTAAGTAAACACATCTTTAAACTATCATACGAGCACACAATAATTAGACATAGACTACATACACCTTAGACTAGATAATTAGATAAGTAGAGTAATCGGTAGCAATACCACCCCCAAATCCAAACCCCGAGATTCGTACCTTTCCAATTTCTAAAAAACATAAAAAAAGATAAAAAAAATAATCTTCCTCAACCCCAACCTTAGCGTAGTAACTTCTCACTAGCATTCCTATTCCCCTAGAGAACGATATCAATACCCGTGGCTTACCCTAATTACTACACTACAACGATTAGGTTCATCGCCTGGGTGTTATAAAACTTGCTCAAGAAAAGGAAGTTTCCTTGACCTCGAGCGACGCGTGTAGCGTTATCAAGTTTTGGCGCCACTGCGGGAATAAAATAGCTAGTTAGTAGTCCACATCGTTTAGGTTCCTTTGCTTGATTCCTATCAAGTAAAATTTTTTTCTCATTTTTAGCTTCCTCTTAGTCTATCCCCCTTCTTCGTGACCTTTGTTCGTAATCCCATCACTTTTCATCATGGAAGGTGATAACCAACCACCACTCATCAACCCACCACCTAATAACCGGCCAAGAGCCCGTACTCTTGGTGAATACTCGAGACCAAGACACCTAGGCTATAGGAACACCATTGAGCTTCCCGACCAAGCCCAAACTACGGCCTGCGATCCGACACCATCCGGTTGGTGCAAAGCGGATGTGCATTCCATGGACTTCGTTCAAGATCCAAATCAACATCGAGGGATTTTTCAAAATTGTCGATTCCATCGACCTTGATGCTACTACTCGGGAGACCACGCGCTGCGTCTCTTCCATTCTCTCTTCGGGACCAAGCTAGTAATTGGCTTGAGCGACTTCCATGGCTCCATCTCAAGTTGGGATGATCTCACTCTCGTTTCCTTGCTCAATTTTTCCCACCGGGGAGAACCACTAAACTTAGGAATGACGTCTTGATGTTCCAACAACGTCAAGGTGAATCTCTCTACGAAGCATGGACTCGATTCAAGGACTTACTCCATAAAGTCCCTCATCACGGCATTGATCTTTGACTCCAAGTCCAAATCTTTTATGATCATGTCAACTTCCCCACCAAGCGATCCATTGACCAAGCGGCCGGTGGAAAACTTAGTGATCTCACCGCGGAAGAATCATGGGGTGTAATAGAGGACCTTTCTCTCTATGACAACGAAAGTTGGAATGACCCCCGTGAGTTGCCCAAAACCGTTAAGGCAATCTCCTTGCCTCCCATTGACTCACAATCTTCCGACCGTAGGATGATCGAACTTGAAGATCAAGTTAAATTCTTAATGAGTTCCTACGAAAATCCTAAGTCTTCACATCAAGTGAATAAAATCACTCTTCCTTGTGAGTTATGTAGTGGTCCCCATGACACTCGTGATTGCACAAGACTCCCTGAACAAGCTTTTGCGGACTACGCCTCCGTGCGTACCAACGGAGCGGGAGAGAAGTGGTATACTTTCAAGCCCGAACAAAACAACTTAGGAAACTCTTACAACCCCTCGTGGAGAAATCACCCTAACCTTAAGTGGAACCAAAACTCTAGCACACCCTAAAACTCATCTAGTCCACCTAATAGGTTCAATTCTCTAAACACCGGGAACCCCACTAATCTTGAGGCAATTGCATCTAGATTCCTGTCATCTCAAGAGACTCGATTGACTAAGCTTGAAGCCGATTTTAAGCAAAGACAAAGCGAGATGACAAACAAGCTTGATGCCCTCTTAAAAGCCTTCAATGAGCGGAAGTTGAAGCACTCCCAAGTGATACTATAAAGAACCCAAAAGTGAATTCGATTTAAATCGACTTCATGTTCTTGTTCACCATGGGAGAATGCACATCCATGCCCCTCACACCCAACGGTTTACTCGGTAAATGCTATCAAAAAGGGTTCCAAGCCATCCAAGAAGTACCGAGGCCCTGCACCATTGGTAGAACCTACTCTTGAGAAACCCGTCAACCAAGAATCCAAACCTAGTTTAGAGGAGGAGTACAAGGAACTCCATCAAGAAAAACCGATTCTTGAGGTCTTAGCTCATGCACCTTATTATAATGCTTTAAAAGAAAAATATGAGTTAGAACTTAAGCTTGGAAAACATGGGTCCGCTTTTGTGCGAAATAATTTACCTAAGAAGTTAGGCGACCCGGGTTATTTACTCTTCCGTAGGCTTGGAACTTCCAAACCTCTCGACGCTCTAGCCGACTTAGGGTCATGCATCAATCTTGTTCCATTGTCCTCCATAGAAGCCTTAACTTAGGTAAAATAGAACCAACGGAAACCATCTTAGGTCTAGCGGACGGTAGTGTTGCACGTCGGTAGGAATAATAAAAGACATGGTAGTACACGTAGGAGAGTTGACTCTTTTGGCCGACTTTCATGTGCTAGACATGAATAAGGACCCGACATGCCCATTACTAGTAGGAAGAGGATTCTTAGCTACCGCCGCCATCATCGATTGTAAGATGTCCAAGATAGTGGTAGGAGAGGGAGTGCTAGGTCAATTTACGATGTCAAAAGCATACGTACTACAAAGAAGAGGAAATCCACATGAGATTAGGTTGGATAGAGAGCCTTCTAGATATGGACCTTGGATAGACAAGAACATCATAGGCCCCAAAGACCTTTTACCTAGATGAAGCCTTCACCAAGAAGGCAACTTTCCAAGAAAAAGAAATGGCTAGGGACATGGAAGTGAACCCGTTCAAGGACGCCTTAGTATTTAGGAAGATGACCGAGTTCCTAGGAAGCTTGCCCGTCAACCTTGTCATGAATAAGTGGAGAGTTGAGAAATCTAAACACAAATGGGATTGGGATAGACCGCCTAGTAACGGTAATGGAGAGTGGCACATTAGGATAACAATCTATGATCCCGATGGAGAGAAGTTTGAAAAGGTATATCTAACCGAACGTACTACTAGAAACTTGAATGATAAGTTTGATCCTTATGACATTGTTGAGGATAAGCTTACTTATATCGGTACGTAGGGGTACGACTACGAGTCTAGCTACAAGACTCTTAAATAAAGAAAAGCGCTTCATGGGAGGCAACCCATGCTTAATTGTTTGCTTGTTAGTGTCATATATCTCTTATTGATTGTTTATTCTCATGTTTAAATTTGTAAAAATGCTTTATTTTGTTTTTAACCTCGTCTTAATTGCATATAAAAGTATTTTACATAAGGGATAAGTGTTCGAGTCAAATGCTTGTATCGAGTCATAATGGATGTTTCTGAAATTTTCCAGATTCTAAATATGTAAATTTTCGAATTTTTTCCGAAAATCGAGACCGCTTTTTGTCGGGATAACCGACGGCGTCAGATTGCAACTGACGGCGTCGGGAAGGAGTAAAACATCATATTACTTTTTCGTTTTACGAGCTACTTATAAATTTTTAGAATTTTCGGTCTTAATTTTCCGAAATTGTAAACATCCATTCCACAAGCATTATATCCTAGTTTAAATCAAGTCTTATATATATTATTACCTTGATTTTACGTGAAGGTTTCGTTTGTTTTCTTGAGTGTGCGGGATTAATTTATCAAGAGGAATATACATAAGATTGGAAGGAGCTTTTCACGCATACATTCTTCTTGGAAAGGATTTAACCACCACTTTACACGGATCCCTCTTGAGCTAATCGGGGAGTATTAGTTTCTTCGTTTTCATTACCTTCCATTATCATAACTTTGATACTTTCGGGAACATTGGGGACAATGTTCGGTTTAAGTGTAGAGAGGAAAATAAAATGGGAACTTTGAAACTATGCTTATCCTTGACTATTTGCTTTGTCCAATTGTATTTGTGTAATAAACCATGAGAAAATGTCGGTTAGGGTAATTTTGGCACCAAATTTGAAATTTTCATGACATATAGGAGTGGGCCATTAGTCTTAACAAAAGCGTCTCACGGATAGGAAGTTGCATGACTAGCACAAAACCCTTTACCACCTAAATTCCACCAAATGTGAGGATCGCCCTTAGATTAGTAGGAATTAAAGCATTCATCTTTAATGCTTAGAGTTTGAACCGTAGTATATTAGATTCTAGAACTTGTTTTGTGATGCATTCCAAGATCGCAAGTGAGACTACACTTGTGTAGTTAGGAATAACTAAATGATAAGAGGCATTAGGATAACCCTTGTTTGATACCGTAATATAATTACTTCTTCCACATCGGTTGAGTAATTCCCCACACCCTTTGCGTTGTACTCATCTTTAGTACACGATACCCCTAGTTAACCCCTCGAGCCTATCCTTTTCGCGGTTCTCGTGATGTTTGGTTTTCCGAATATCAATGAAAACATTGTTTACACCCCACCCCCAAATATACACCCAAATCGCCTTAGCCTACCTTGTATGCACTCACCTTTAGTGCATTATTGTTATCACCTAAACCCTTAGTTCAATTATCCGGTTGCTTGCATGAGTTGCTAAGTCAAGTCATATCCTTTGTATCTGATTTTGGGACGATTGGGATTCATGGGAAAAGTTAAAGTTTATGAAATGACGGGAAGGAGCGTTAAATTCAAATTCCTTTGTTTGCATAATAATGTAACCCAAGTGTTTTGACTTTTCAATTCGGGTCAAATTAGTGTTAGAGTAGTAAAAACTCAAGTGTAGGGATGTGCCTATAAACCCCTATCATTTTGATGTTACCGTAGAGAATGGTAGAGTAAAAGTGTATGAAAAAAAAAGTGATAAAAAAAAAAAAAAAAAAAAAAAAAACATACGGGCTACCATCCTACATCTATCCTTTTAATTTATGTTTGTTTATTTTAGTTAACTAGATTTTAGAGTGTCGAGTCTTGGCTTAGCAACGCCATTCTTCGTATGCATTTAACATAGAGATTTTTGACTTGCCACCACTAAATAGCCTATCCCACCAAACCCTTGTTTCCCTACCGTAAGCCTAACATTACAACCCTTTAAAGACCTCTTTGATAGTCTTTCCTAGGTGCTTACACCAAAGCGATGGAGGTTTGATCTATTCTCAAGCCTATGGTAATCTATGTACTAGGACCGGTTAATGAGTGTTTATCTTCCATTTCCAATTTGTTATATTTCATATACACCGAGAGAGATGTGAGTATCCAAACACCCCATGTCGGGTGCTAGTATGTAATTTCGTGCTTGTTATGACTTTTACGGGCTTATATGTGTTGTGGACTGTTTTAAACCAATGCTTCATGACCCCTAACTTATAAATTAATTGGCTAAAAGCACATTTGCTTGAGGACAAGCAAATACCAAGTGTAGGGATACTTGATAAGGTTTTAAAAGGTACCATTTTGAGGGTCGTTTAAGCCCTTATTTGATCACTTTTGTATCCGTTATTGCTTAGTATCGTTCCTTTTCACTTTTAGGTCTCTTGAAGGCAAAATCTGGAATGGCACTTATTTGGACGAAAAGGCGCGATTATACGAAGAAAATAGCCAAAGTCGATTCGAGACACTCAAGGCTGCTGAAAACATAAGGACGGCGCACATCGCTTATCTGCATGCACGTCGGAGGATTTTGTGACGACGAAGCCAAAAGTCCTATTTTCAAGAGACGACGTCGAGTTATAAAAGAGTAGGCCGTCGCAACTCGGACGGCCAGATGCAATCCAGACGGCATCGAAGTTGAAGAGGACGGCGCCACAAGCATAAGGTGACGCCGTCGCAAGACTAACGTGGCCAAGACGAAACCCTAATGACGGCGACACGACGGCGCCACGAAACATAAGGTGACGCCGTCGCATATGTAATCTTATATATAGAATCCGAATTTTTCAAGATTTGTGTGTAGTCTTTGGAGTAAAACCTAAACCGAACCAAAGTGTCTTATACAAGATTTTAGGGTTCCAAACCTATCTTACACCAAGATAAGTGTTTTACTTCATTAATACAATTATGTCTTTGATTATTTGTGTGTATGCTTGCATGTTCTCCATGTCCGCTAATTTATTTGTGTGTTTGCTTAGGAATGTGAAACTTAATTATTGAATATTGATTGGTTGTCTCTTATCTTAGTTGATTAATGATCTAGTAATGCGATAGGTCATTCGTAGTGTACTTAATGCTTGATTAAATCTTTGTGAACCTTAGAATATGACTCCTTGAGTAGTTGTAGGCTAAACCATCCAAAGAGTGCCTTAGAGTAAGAGTTTATTATCCCTAGTGGGTTTTGTAGACGAGACCCTTTGGTAAGTTCAAAGAGTTAAGGAACATACGCATACCCTACGACCTTAGACACACAACGCAACTAGGAATAAGGACGTGACAATTCAACCACCAATAGGAGATAATTAAGGAGTAGTAAAACCTAAGTAAACACATCTTTAAACTATCATACGAGCACACAATAATTAGACATAGACTACATACACCTTAGACTAGATAATTAGATAAGTAGAGTAATCGGTAGCAATACCACCCCCAAATCCAAACCCCGAGATTCGTACCTTTCCAATTTCTAAAAAACATAAAAAAAAGGATAAAAAAAATAATCTTCCTCAACCCAAACCTTAGCGTAGTAACTTCTCACTAGCATTCCTATTCCCCTATAGAACGATGTCAATACCCGTGGCTTACCCTAATTACTACACTACAACGATTAGGTTCACTGCCTAGGGTGTTATAAAACTTGCTCGAAGAAAAGGAAGTTTCCTTGACCCCGAACGACGCGTGTAGCGTTATCACATTTGAAAAAAATGAGTGGTTGGTCGAACAAATACTTTGATCTACTGCTTGGTGTATTTAGGAAAGCTTTGCCAACTCCATCCTTAGTTCCAAGGAACTTTTATGAAGCAAAAAAGTACATACGTGATTTAGGGTTCGGAGGACAAAAGATTCATGCTTGTGTCAATGGTTGTGTTCTTTATCGAAAGAAGTTTGCTTTGCTTACCCACTATCCAAATAAGGAATGCAAGGAGCCTCGATTTGAAAAGGATTCGAAGGTACCACGAAACGTGCTTTGATACTTTCCTCTCAAACCTAGGCTTCAAAGGTTGTTCATAAATGAGTCAACTACTTTAGATATGAGGTGGCATAAAGAGAAGCGGGTTAGTGATAAAAATATAGTTAGACATCCCGCGGATAGTGAGGCTTGGAAACACCTTGATAGGAAATATTCTCAGTTTGCTAGTGATCCAAGAAGTATAAGTTTAGGGTTGGCGACCGATGGATTTAATCCGTTTGGTAACTTGAGTAGTTCTCGGAGCATATGGCCTATATTTATTGTCCCATATAATCTGCCCCCATGGAAATGTATGAAAGACCCGTACATGTTTATGTCATTATTGATTCCAGGTCCAAAAACTCCTAGCATCAATATTGATGTGTATTTACAACCTCTTATCGAAGAGTTATGGAATGCACATTCGTTTCACCAAGAGTACGGCCTCTTGGCGGGTCTTGTGGTGGTGGATTTTGTGGTGGAATGTTGTTGAGGGGTGGATTATTATTGACGGGTGGATTATCACCTTCCATGATGAAAAGTGACAAGGTTATGAACAAAGACACAAAGAAGGGGGATAGACTACAAGAAAGCTAATAAAAAGGAAAAAAAAATCTCACTTGATAGGAATCAAGCGTGTGAACCTAATCGAGATAAAAAAATGAACTAGCTATTATATTCCCCGGCAGCGGCGCCAAAAACTTGATGCGTGGTTCGGATTCGAAAGACTTCCTTTTCCGCGAGCAAGCTTTACAACCCACTAGGCAGTGTACCTATTCATTGCAGATTAGTATGGGTATGCCCAGGGGGTTGATCGTTCTCTAGGGGAATAGAGATGCTAGTCGAGATGTATGACGAAAAGGTAAGGGTGAGGGTGATTCTTTTTACTCTTTTTGTACTTTTTTTAAAGCAAATAAAAATCTCGGGGTTTGAAGAGTGGGGGGTTTGGTATTTCACCAATTAAACTAATTAACAAACTAAATTAAAAACTACTACTTAATAAATAAAGTAAAAGCTATGGATTGTAGGAGTGTGTTCTTATGTTACTAAAAGCGTGTTTACTTAGATTTACTTACTCTCTAGTTATCTTTTATTGGTCGGTTGAATTGTCACATCCTTGCCTATTTGATGTGTTGTATTCCATGTTTTAATCATAAGGCGGTGCCAAATTCCCTAATTCTATGAGTTATGAATCTCCTCTAGAACACCCGGGATCGCCAAGTACCAAGGTATCTCCCCCGAATATCCTAGTATCACAAACCACAACTCACGCAATAAACACAATGGGAGCTAACTAGTGCACTCTAAGGCTAATAATCGCTATTTAGGACATTCAAGCTCGCAACAATGAAAGAAGAAGTCAGTTTTCCTTAATCTAGCGTGATAACCATTTAAAACAAGAGACAACCTAATAATAATTAATAACTAGGTTTCATTGGATCTAAGCAAACACTAATTAATTTAGTTACACATGTTAAAGATGCAAGAACACAAGCAAACAATCAAACATAGATTAAACATGGTGATAGATTGGATAAACAAACTTATCTTGAAGCAATAAAGAGAGTTTAGAACCCTAAGGTACTGTCCAAGTCAGACTAAAAACAAACTAGGGTTTGCTCTCCAAAATAACACACTTAATGCAGAAAATTCGAGGTCTATATATAGATTTTACAACTGCGACGACGTCGTCTTTTGCTGGTGACGTCGTCTGATCGCCATCATCAGGGTTTCATCTTTGCCAAGTCATCACTGGGGCGGCGTCACTTAAGAGCTTGTGATGCCTTCTGAGTTGTATCTGACGTCGTCTTGAGAAAGCTTTGGTCGTCTGGTGTAGAAAGATAGAGTGATGGCCATGTGGAAATACACGTGACGCCGTCACTTGTTAGGATCAAAAAATGACCTGAGCCGTCGCTTGAGAAAGTTTGGACCACTTTGTAAGCGACGGCGTCATCCTTGAGATCGGGACGCCGTCCGGTCTTCTGATTCAACCTTGTTTTCTTGACTATGCCATTTTCTTCATGTTTTCGCTCTTTTTCGTCCAAAAACGCTTCATTCCAGCATTTTGCTTCCAAATGACCTAAATTGTGAAAAGGAACGACTTTAAGCAGTAACGGATATAATATGTGACGATTTAGGGCTTAAATGTCCCCCTAAAAATGTATATTTTAAATCCTTATCAGATGCGTCCTGGCTAACTGATAAAGATTATACGAAGTCTCAGACAGGATATGTCTGTGTAGTCAATGGAGGACAAATGGATTGGAAGAGCACCAAGCCAAGTACTATTGTGATGTCTGCAACATAAGCTGAGTACATAGTTGCTTTAGAAGCGGCGATGGAAGCTGTTTGGATTAGGAAGTTTATTTCAGGGATTGGTGTTATGCCCTCAAATAAAGAACCTATAAAAATGTATTGCGACAATTCTGGAGCAATTACATTTGCCAATGAACCAGGAGTCATGAAAGGCGTCAAACATTTTCCTCGACGATATCACTATGTTCGAGAACAAGTCGAAATAGATGAAATCAATCTACTCAAAGTTCACACAGATGACAATCTAGCTGATCCATTCACGGAGGCTTTACCTAAGGCAAAGTTTACTCATCATACTGAGAGCATTGGACTTCGTTTAGCTAGTACTTTCATGTAAATCAGTGGTTTATATTTAGATAAAGGATGTATTAAATAATTATTATTTTAATAAATTAAAGTACTTGATATGTTTGTTTTCATTTATAATAGATTGTATCCTATATTTGCATGTTTAAATCCATGAATAATTTATGTTATTCTAAATGTCCATTGTCGATCAATCATATGTGAATATGGTTGAATTAAGACAAATCTAAGGTGTTGGATAAAAATATAATTTGTATATTGGGAAGGTCCTGCCAAACTCACATGATATTCAAAGGTTGCATATCGGACTTATCCTAACCGACATGACTGTACTTTATGAATCTTTGTCATCAAGTAAATCATGTGAATAATAAACTTTATTTATCCTTTGACATGAGACGCAAGGAGGAACGGTCGTGGGTGCTAGGCCCCTCTTATGGTTGACAAGATGTTTGTATGGCCATACCCAAGATCGATCTGGAATACGTCCCGATGTTTTGGTAATCTTGTTCAATCAGAATATAACGAGAAACATAATAGTTAAGTTATGGAATGACTAAGATCCATATCCATATTTAACATGGTATTAGAAACAAAAGGATAAGGTAATGATAAATCATTAAAAGTGCTTCGTGAAACCACACTCAGGTTGTTCTGGGGGCATTGGCGTGTTGCTAGATGCTAACCAATGTCATTACGTATATTAAGATATGTCCAAGTGGGAGTTGTTAGTTTTTGGACGGTATTTAATTGTCGTATGTCCGGTTCGAACTTGAGACTATGGGATTGCACGTATTGCGTATGAGATTCAATTATAATAATTAATAAATATATGTTATGTTTTAATTATTATTTCACAATAACGTCTAACGGTCGTTAGTACTTAACGGTAGTTTGTCTTACGCTCGTTAAATATTAAAAGGAATGACTAAAGAGAAAATAAACCAAGAGAAGGTTTTGGAACCCTTCTCTTGGGCTTAAGTCGACCGGCCATAGGGATCAAAGGGGGAATCCCCTTCAAACTTGGACTCTAAGTAACCTCACTATATGTACAAACCCTTGTATCATTAGTTGGTAATCCTGGGAATCCCTAATTGGCTAAACTTCTCCTCTCTTCTATCCTTTTGCTCCTTATCGACCGGTTCTAAAACCCTTAAAGAGTTTTCTTTTGACTTTGAGTAAAACAAAGTGTTTGGTTAATTATTGTGATCAAGAAACTAGCATTCTAATTGAATCGCTAACAATACGCGTGTACAAGACCGTAGTTAAAATCCCAATTGGATTTTGTGTGAAACCTTAATCGACTTTAGTGTAGTCGATTTACTAAACACTAAGTTTTTAGGTTCTGTGATTTCTTGATCGTTTGATTCGTGGGGAAGCAAATTCGTTTGGTAGGAAGGAATAACTGTTAAATGAATGGAATAAACGATATAACGGAATAAGGGATGTAATGTAATGATTAATTACCGTTATTAATAATGTTTGGTTGGTATAATAGGACGGAATGTAATCGATAAGAAAAATACTAAAATACTCATTGATGATATGAAGTTAAATTATTGTGGTAAGTTAATGATAGACTTTTATGTAATTTTGATTCTATTAAAAGATGGAATGAAAAAAAAGTAGGGACCCATAAGGAATGAATTTGGTGTAATGGGTCATTGTTTGTAATGAATCGTTACATTGTATAATTGTAAACAAACAAGTTTTTTTAATTCCATCGTAATAATTATTTACATTCCCACTTTGATTACAATATACCAAACACTACGAAGGTATGTCATTGTTTAATTTAAAGTTAATTAATTATACATTTATATCTATTCTTCCGATGCGTGCTTTGTGATTATTTATTTACTTATATGATTGTCATGATAACTAAATTCCAACACATAGATCAGTCAAATTCAAATTTACATAAACTCAATCCCACAACAAATAGAGTAAATCATAAACAAGCATAATTCAAACAAACATAAATTTACCCATGGGCTTTAAGCTCAGCAAGTGATCTCCTGCCCAAATCATCCTCATCAACCTTCTCATTCCTCTTCAAAGCAACTGTATTCCTCACGACCTGTGGCAACCCAACCTACACTTATGGAGTCTATAAACTTTCACTTCCCGCCATCAAACCCTCCATAATCTCAACTTGCACTTCCAAATTCACTAACCGATCCATAGGCTCGCTCATCTTCTGCAAATTACCAACATTTAAAGTCGATCCAAGTGACTTCACAACCCTACCATAGAGTTACTAACTGTTGTCATTTTTGCATGTGTGTTGAGATGTGCTCCAGTCATTTTTGTGTGTGACTTCACACCAAATTTTAGGACGAAAAATCATTTGTCAATGAATATTCTGTAATAATATGAGATTTCCATTAAAAACAAAAAAAATGTATATATATAGCTAAAACATTTACTAACAAACTTAAAGTTAAAATCTAGGTTTATTAATGAAGAAATTTATTTAAAATATAGTATCAATCTTAGTAATAATTCATTTTGAATACTCTGTGAATTTGTGTTATGGTCACAGATTATGGATTTCGTTATGGGTCTTTGTAGGGTGAAATCAAATGACAGGTTAGAGTGTTTCGTTGTTGTTCTGCTTTTTTTGTTCGATTTACTCATGAATTTTGAGAGCTCACTGTAAACGAGTAGTGTATCAAGTTAGCTTGGTGCATCTGGAAAAGGCGATTTGAAAAAAGTAAATGTTTTAGGATTAAACCCAAATAGCCCATATGTGTTCACTTGTGTGTGTTTATCGATTAGTCGCATTGACTTTTCGACCCCCGTGTTAACCTTTTTGTTGCACTCTCCTTTAGTGCAAGATACCCCTAGTTACACCCTTTTTGAGCCTATCCTTTCATTTTCTAACCCTTATTTTCGTTACAACCTTACGCCTTAGCCTACCGTGTAGTTTTACCTTTTTACCTAAAAGCCATTGTTCACCCTAGTTTGATGTTCAAATAAAGAAGAGTATCTCATCACCTACATCTCGCTAAAGATCGTCAAAGACCCCAAGTAATCACCTTATGCTCAGTTCAAGTGGGGAAATATATCATTGCATCTTAAGCATATCAAAAAAAAAAAAAAAAAAAAAAAAAAAAAAATTGAAGTATGATAAGCACTGCATGAAGAAATTGGCATTGAGAATAATCTTCTCGATCATACAAAGGTTGAAAAAGTTCAAGAATAAATAATGGTGGATTCCGGAGGCGTGTAATGACCATATGAAGACGAACCTCGAATTATTGGTTGGACGATGGCGACTCGGTTTTAAGCTAAAACTATTTGTTTTCTCTTTTCCTTTTCAACCCATTAAATATCCCATGCCTATCCTTACCCTTTTTGTCGTGAAGCGTGTCTAGGTGATGCAGCGAGCAATCCTTGATGTCTTGGCCATGGATTTGGTCATGTATCATTGATTTTGTCTACTTCACCGTGACACGTTAGTAATGACACCACCCCTTAAGCCTTTGAAACTCAACCCAACATTGCTTTCTAAAATTTGTCTTAACCTTAGCTCTAGTGGTGGAGTTGTGTGTAATTGCCAAGCTTATGATAGAATACTTACTATGTACAGGTAATTGAGTGATCACCCGAAATTAACACTTAGAATAGGATGAGTGAGAGTGTTTTCGTTCCCATTTCGTGAGGTGTTCATCTTATTAATATTCTAGCATGGAAATTAAAAGCTGCGCATTCTTCAAGGATGTATCTTTTGATTCGCTCCGAACGGTCTATCTTTTATTAGTCAACCACTTGTGAATGGTCAACCATAAAAGTCAAACACTCGAATGTAATGCAATAAAGTCCAGAGGAGTATAGTGTATCCCCAAGTCGTTAAGTCCCAACGAGGTGTAAACTGTGTTACAACGAATCTGTGATCGGGTGATCTTGAATGGGAAAAGGTTTGTGGATTTGGAATAATTACACCTAAAGAGAAAGTTTGTAAATTCAGGGCTTAAATGCAAATTAAAGAAAATTAAAATATTTAACTTTAATTAAAATATTATTTAACTATTAAACCTAATTTAAATTATTAAAATCTAATTGAAATTACTTAAGGTCTAATTAAAGGATTCTTAAATTACAAAACTAGTTACAAATAAAAGTTATAAAAGTATAGATTATCTAAAACTTACTTATTAAACTTAAATTCTAATTATAATATTTATTATCTAAGTATTATTAATTATAAACTAATTTAAACTATTAAATAATTACCTAAAATTAAGAAATTATAAAATAAAGCTAGAAAAATGAAATTATGACTTAGATAAATCTAAAATATTATAAAACTTATTTTAAACGAAAATATATTTATTACACTATTTATGTATTTATTATTAATTAATTATTATTTAATGATTATTTAAACTATTTTAAATTATAATAAATACTAAATGAACTCTAATAAATATGAAACTTTTTCTATAAATACTATATGATAGCAGAATACTAGGAAAAATATAAAAAGTTAGATAAGCCCACTAATAAGCTGAATTGGGCAAATAAGCAGTTTAAATAAGCACTTCAAATAAGCAAATAAGCACTAGAATGCACCGAAAGCTCAGGTATAGTGTAATAGACTTAAACAAACCTAATTCAACTCAAAAAACTAAAATAAGCCTAGGCCGTCAGCTAGAAAAGCAATGAGCAGTATGAAACTAAAGTGGCAAACTACCCTACTTGTGGCTGATTTTTAAGCACTGTAATAAGCTTTAAAACATAAGGTAAGCATAGATATGAAAAGCTTGCTATGTGGGCTTCCCAAAAAGCTAAGACTCACACTGTGGGGTCCACAAATGAGCTCAGTGTGAGCTTATGAAAACAAGCAGATAATGACAACTCCTCTGGCACAGGGGAGTTTTTCAGAAAATTGCTTAAAAGAAGCTTGCAAATAAGCAGTTTACAATACAAACTAAAAATTATAAAAAATACTATGATGATGACAAGCAACAGAATGACAAATATCCAAAAGCACAAGTCTTCACTCCTAATATTAAGTCCTACATGAAATTCACAAGTTTATTCAAAAATGACTTAAACCGAAGTTTGACTTTTTGAATTTTTATCAAAAGTTGACCAAAATGAATTTCTAGTAATTCCTAATGACTTAAAATGATGTTTTAAGCTATTTTAACATCTAATTAAGCTACTTTAACTAAAATCTACCTAAATGCACAATCGAGCTCTAAACCGCACTATGTATGCGCTTTGAAGCAAGAAAGGAAATTTTGACTTTTGACTAATAACCTACCTATTTTATGACTTAAATGATTTAATTAAACCTAAAGTGAGTTAACCAAACTAAATTTGACCTAAAATAACACTTGAACACATGTGAATCATCTGCTCCAAACACTCCTTTAAAACCGGTTTAGCAAATTTAAACTAAGAAAGACCTATTTAAGCTATGTTCTTGATTCAATAATGATAAACTAACTTAATTTTAACCTAATGAACTAATTTTAAGAACAAATAAACACTAAATAAGCAATTACTCTATTAAGCTATTTTTGGCTTTTCTTTTTTTGATTTTTCTTATTGAAACTGATTAAGCACAATGAGATAAGCAAATTATAAAACTAGAACTTTTTATGAAAACCTCTAATAAGCTCAGAATGAGCTTATGATTGCTGATCAGTGGGCAAAAATGGAATAAGCCCAAGGATTAGCCAAGTGGTTGATAAGCTAATGAATAAGCAAAGGCAAACTGGAAATAAGCTAAGCAAATGATAATAAGCTAAGATGACAACCAAAAAGCACAATGACTTAGAAATAAGCACTAAACAACCTCCAAATAAGCACAAGCTTGGACCGATGCATGGTGGCACTTTTTGGATTTCTAGGCACTTTCAAGCTTATATTTAAGCACTTAAATAAGCTCTAAACAACACAAAGATTGATAATACCTAAAGGTCACCCTCGAGGGTCTCGAAACCAAAAATCGAACCGGGTGAACTTATTTCTTGCTTAAAAAGGAGTCGAGAAAGTTGGCTCAATCAACAAATCCAACACTGATGACTTTCGTTGACTTTCTCCATTTCTTGAATTTAGAACAGGTTATAACTGAAATAAACTTATCAAAAGCTATAGAAAGCTTATGTAAGCTTATAGAAACAACTAAGAAGCTATTTCAATAACTACATAACTTGGTTTGAATTCTCGGTACAACATGGAAATTTAAAAACTTGGAATTATCATTAGCTACTGGAAATTGTACAAAGATTAACATTAAACAGACTTAAAATAACTTGAAATGATAACTGGAAACTAAAATTGATAATACTTAACCACTTAAATTACAATATGATTTTAGCTAAACTACTCTACCTACTCTAATACATCAACTACTTTGCTTCTTCTTTCTTTTATATTCAAGAAAAGGTCTCCTCTCTCCATTCTGAGCATATCCCACCACTTGGATAGCTCCAATTCATCCCAGCCGTGCACTTGTAATTTTGGCGCCAAAAAGTCTTGGTGGATGATTTAGCAGGTTTAAAGCAATTAATGAGTTTTGGGTGTTTGTGGAGGTGGAGGGGACAAACTGTGAAGTAGGCATGGAGCTAGAGGTGAGTTGGAAAGCAAAACCAGGTTTATGAGTGTAACAGTTGAGTTGATGGAGGGGAAAGCATTAAATGCTTAGTGGGTGTACAAGAGGAGGGGGAATGAGCTGGAGAGTAGTGTAGCCAGCTGTGGTGATGAGGTGGAAAGGTGGTGGTGGTTTTGGAGGTGGTGAGGAGCGAGAATGGTGGGAGGAAATAGGGAAGATGGTTTGGCGTGGGTTTATTACTATGGAAGCGTTCAAATGGGCAAAGGGTTCACGTTTGAATTGGGGGTGTTCATCAACAAGGATTGGGCTTTTGGCTTTGGGCTTGGGGTTTTATAAAGGATCCGTTTGGTTTGTAGCTTTTTAAGCCCAAGGACCAAGATTGTATTTTGAATTCTTGAAGGTTGAAACTGTAAATTCCCAAAAGTTATCAAAAGGGTTAATATTGCCAATGATGAATAGTGCAAGGGTAATATTTGATAAATTTCCGTTTTTAAATACCCGAGGACTAATTTTGCCATTTTTGAAACTTGAGGGGTAAAAGTTGCCAATTTTAGAAAACTTTCATCCAGGGACTAAAAATGAACAAGTTTGATATCCCAAGGACTAAAGTTGACTTTTCTTTTATTTTAAACCTTCAGGGACTAGTTTTGCCAATTTTTGTAACTTGAGGGACTGAAAATGACAATTTTGTGAACTTTGATCATTTTTCACTTGTTTTCAAACTTTTTGTACCTGAGTCACATAAAAACACATTTCAATGATATTTGTAACATTTATATGGTCATTTGTGTGTTTTTGGTCGTTTTTGTGGGTTTAAATAATATAAAATATATGTGTTTTTAGACACATATCACTTTTGCATTCTAAATTGGTCTACTTGAGGGCAAGTAGAGTTTAAGTGGGGGGATATTTGATAACATCAAATAGTCCTGAGTTTCTAAGCGTTAATTTCCCCTTTTATCATCACATTTTGAGTAAACTATTAGTAAAAACATCTTTATTCCTTATTATTTCTTTTCAGGACGCATTCGAAGTAAGGAATCTGCTATTGGACGTTTTCATGCCCTTTTGATTCAACTGTCTCTTAATTACGGCGTAACCAAGTGATGAAGTTACGACGCAATTAAAGATTACGAAGGCTACGGCGTAACCCTCAGCTCAGGTTACGCCGTAACTGCTGATATATATTAAATCAACAAAGACTACGGCGTAGCTCTCAGCGTAGGCTAAGCCGTAACAAAGATTTGCACTGGATTACAGCAGCTACGTTGTAACTCCAAACAAGGTTATGCTGTAGCCAATGGATAAGCACTGAAGATTGAAGGAAGTTACGGCATAACTACCTAATAAGGTTACGCCGTAACTATTTTGAAGCCTATAAATAGTCGATGGTTTCATTAGTATTAGATATCTCTCCTTTCCCAAACCTTCTAGGGTTTGGGGAGATCAAAACACAGAAGAAGAAGCATGGTTTAGGAGCATGAATAACGAAGTCCTCGTCTACGATTTCCTTTGTATTCGAGTTTGGATTCTTTTTATATTTTTCTAGATTTTATATTATGAATTCATGTCATTAATTAAAGTTTGCATTTATGTTATTGTTATTCTCTATAATTCTTTATAGACATTTTCTAGTCTTTTCATAGATCGCTAGCCTTGGTAGTATTATAAGCTTGGTAGTATCTAAAGGGTTGGGAGATGTGACCAACTGACCCCAGTCTGATAGATAGCAAAGTATGGGAGGAATTGGCCATAGTACGACCACTATTCGTGTGCGAATTGACCAAATGATCACTTATCAAGTGGAGGTATTTAAGAGGTTAGGGGGAATCTAAGTTCCTAACGGTCGGGTTCCCACCGTCTAGATCTAGTAGATTTGGTGCTTAATGTCTGCTATTAGGTTGCCGAATGATCCCGGGTGACCTGCTCATCTTGGTGAGGAATATGTGGAAAACTAGAAGGGGGGGTTGAATAGTTTTACCAATTTAAAACTTCCTTTTAAATATTTAGATCGACTTATGTCAATCTATTTGATTTTTTATGTTGGACGTTGATAGATAGATATATAAAGCGTGTAATGAAAGATAAAAGTAAGAAGCACATCACCACGACACAAGTTATTTATAGTGGTTCGGCTACAAGGACACCTTCCTTGCCTACTCCACTCCCCGAGTCACCTACTCGAGTTCGTAAGCACTACACCAATCTCCTTATGGCGGAGAAGCCTTCACAACGTCGCTTAACCTTTTTCCGGTACAAAGCTAAATACCGAGTTCTTTCACACCAAGGCGAACAACACCTAACACAACGTCGCCTAACCTTTATACGGTGCTAGGCTAACCACCGACTTCTTTCACACCTTAGGAGAACTAATCCTATCACAACGTCGCCTACCCTTTATTAGGTACTAGGCTAAGCACCTAGTTCCATTACAATGGAGGAACTACTACCCTTCACAACACAACATCTAATATCAAGGAGATCCACTCCTTGTTACAACATCATCAAGGATATCACCATCCTTGGAAATAAACAAATACTTATATGTATAACGATGCACCTCATCGATTATACGACCTAGGCATTCTTCCCAAATGCGACTTGATTTGATTCATTGGCATCCTTCACTAATGCCTTTGACACAATGCTTGGCACCCTTCACTAATGCCTTCGTCTTGACACCTTTAGCATTCTTCACTAATGCTTTGACACGGATGATGAGCACCTTTCACTAATGCTTTCATCTTGACACTTTCGGCATTCTTCACTAATGCCTTCAACCCAACATCTATGGAGAAGGAAGAACTATCAACAAGAGAACCTTGGTTGCTTGATGATGACGAAGCATGGCAACTCATGGACTTGAGCTTGCGTCTTCAAGTGGTGATCTCTCCTTTAAGAGGAACCTAGAAGATCACACAAAACAAAAGACAAACTACATAGATCACTTAGATCTGAGGTTAGAGGGTTAGAATACTTGGGGAAAGTATGTGTGTAAAGTGATGAATAGAAAGTAAGAAATGGCTCTCTATTTATAGAGAAAATTCTCTACTGTTCCCCGGATCCCACGGATCCCTACCACAAGGGATCCGGCTAGCACAAAGCTAGGGATTCGTGGTCCGCTCCTCTTTGCCCATGGGTATTTTTGGTTATGGGTCATGGGTCATGGGTTATGGGTTGGTCCATGGTTTTCTTTCTAGATACAATGAACTTGGTTAAGTGGTTTGTATAAAACCATGGGTTATGGGTCAATACCATTTGCTAGTTTTTACCCTTTTAGTATATACTTGTATTTACCCATTTTAGTATACTTAGTTTAAGTATATATCTAAATCATAAAATCACTTATACTTGTTTTAGTGTTTTATGTGAAAGTGTAAGTGTGTTAGAAAACTATTAGTTCAAACCATTTACGTATTTTATTTGTTTCGTTAAAATGATTTTACGTTTGTTATCGACAAAACATTGAAGATCGTAAAATATAAATAAACGTTTTACGACTTATTTGTATTAACAATCTCCCTTTTGTTGATGACAAAACATAAAGTTATTTTAAGGAAAAGCTAAAATTGTAGAAGTTTGAATTTGTAGTTTTACTTTCTTCTCCCTTTTGTCGAAACAAAAGTGTTAAAGAAACTAACACAATTTTATAAGAAAAATATGTAAAAATGTAAAGAGAGCAAGTGGCGGAATGGTACTCGTCTTAACTCCCCTTGACGAGTCCATCCCTTTGAAAGGCGTCAAGGACATAATGTAAAATAAACTAATGTGTTTGCAATTAAGTTTGCAAATGGTTCGTCTAAGTGACGAAAACGTGCTCCCCCTCGAATATTGCAAAGTTGCAATGAGGTATCAAGAAGTGTAATCCAAAATTGGATTAAGTTGCAAATGATTCTGCAATGTCGTTTGACACAAAGCTCCCCCTAGCTTTATGGTGTCAACATCTTCATGGGTATTTTGAATAACTACAAAACAAAGGTTAGAAAACAAGAGTATGGTGCATAATTTCCTGCAAACAAGACTCATGTTAGTAGTAAATTGTACTTCTGTGCCACGGATCCCACGGTTCCCTTCATGGAGGGATCCGTCTAGTTATTTTGGAGGGATCCAGCTACCTGATGACAGTTACTTCAGCAGTGAAGTTATGTCAAACAATGCTAGTGAGGAGACAATATATGTGTGCAATAAGGAGCACAACGCACAAAAAAATCAAAGCATATAAAAGTTCATTCAATAAAACAAGAGATAACCAAACAAATCTCTAAAACTAAGAGAATGAACTAGCCATACAAGAGCTATAAATGTTAATGAGTTACCCAAACTCAAGGTTCAACTAAAACTTAATGAGGATCAAGGATGAGAAAAGTTTCCTAAACGTTTTAAGTTTGAGCTTTTAACTATGATGCTCATTATAGTTTAGATTTGTTGACCTCTTCGAAACGTTCGAGGAGGTGGTGAAACATGAAACGTTGCTCTTCACGTAGTTCATGTATCAACTTTTCAACATGTTTACAATGATGGCAATCCTTGTCGTGGTTTTGAGTTTCTTGAAGTGGAGGTTCAAGTGAAGTGGGTTGAGGATTTTCAAGTGAAAGAGAAATTGGTAGAGGCTCATTAAGTGATGGCTCTACATTGTTTGAGGGATGATGTAAAGAAGCATCAACTTCCATGTGGTCGGGTGGTTGACTTTGATGTCTTCTCATAATCCAAAATGGACTATTGGGGGGAATGAGAGAGTTAGACATTGGATCAAGTGTTGATTCAATATTTTGATTTTGTTGCCCAACCTTTTCAAGTGAGTTTGTTGGTAGTGGTGGAAGGTGTGATGGCCAAGGAGGTAGGTTTTCTACATTGTGAGAATGTGGAGATGATTGTGAGGTGGCTCTAGGCACCAATGATGTTGGTTGAGTTGTGGATGGTAGAGTTTGGTGATGAAATCCTAGTGGGAACTATTTTCTTGGGGATTACTTTGATTGGTTTCCTTGGTGTAGGAGAAATCCTAGCATTAGTGGACTTAACCGGAGATGATTCGGTTGAGGAAACTTCGTGTATGATCTAGCAAGTTTCTTGGGTGGTTCTTGAGTGGATGAGTTAGCACATCCTTTCTCATGATGAAATAACTAAGGAAGATGGTTGTAATTGCTGGTGGTTTGTGTTTCTGTTTGATGACTAAAGTGTGCTTAGCAATATGGCTTATAAAGGGAAGAGCTTGGCAATGGCATTTAAGACTTAATCCACTAATGTTCTTGGAAATGTGATGATCAACATGCACAAGGTTGAGATTCGGAGTTTCACTGATCTAAGAGCTCATTTAAGATGAGATGGAGTGTTTGAGTTAGGAAGATGAGTTGAAATGATTGTTTTAGCAATAATTGAAATAAACTGTCACCCGGATCCCACGGTTCCCTCCTTGGAGGGATCCAGCTCTCAGCAGTTATGACAGGTTTGAAATGAGGTTTCTAGGGGCTAAAGCCTATCTCATTTAGAGTGTTTAAGTTCTCCTAAGTGTTTAAAAATAAGAGGGTACTTGAATGATCAAATGTAATAAGTGTTATAGCAAATGATTACTTCTTGTGGAAGGAAGATGGGACAAGATGACTACCAACAGATGTCCAAGAATAACACTAAGAGTTTTGGTGGTGTCAAGTCATAATAAATGATCCTAGTGATCAAATTTAAGCTTGAGGTAATATTAGAAAAATTCTTAAAAATCACAAGAATTGAAAAGCTAACTTTTGTCTCATTTAGAGATAAGAAAGACTAGAAACAATTTCCTAAAGTTGTTGAATTTCCCCACTTAAGTGTTTTGAGAGATGAGAGATAGTTTGTGAGTATTGAAGCGGAAATATGGTGAGTTATGATGTGTTTGAAAAATCAAGAGGCAATTTAGACTAAGATCTTAAGTAAGCCTTTAGTGAGTCTAAGCCTTTCTCATCCTTGAAGTGATTCTAGTTGGATTCTAAAAACATGTGTTTGGCTAATGTGATGCTATCTAGAAGTTTAACTAGATGCAAAGAATGCTGTATTGCTGATCTGATGTCACGGATCCCACGGTTCCCTTAAGGGAGGGATCCGGCTAGACTATTCCTAGGGATCCGGCATCTGCAGATCAGAAACTACACAGAAATGATGTGCAGAAATTGCACACTAATAAATCTATAAATAGAGCAATAAGAGCAAGCATGTCATCACAAAACACCACTTATAAAATTATGATAAAGAGACAATATCCAAATTACCATAAACCAAACGTGCTAAAATGTAATTATCCAAACATAACATAAATGAAAGTAAGCACATTCCTATTGTCTCTTTCATCAATCCTTTAATTTCTTTTCCTTTTTGACGGCTTAGTGAGG
This sequence comes from Chrysanthemum lavandulifolium, assembly GCA_022545495.1. Taxonomy (NCBI): domain Eukaryota; kingdom Viridiplantae; phylum Streptophyta; class Magnoliopsida; order Asterales; family Asteraceae; genus Chrysanthemum; species Chrysanthemum lavandulifolium. Next base: position 276,043,458 of record CM040244.1, read on the forward strand.
TTGTAAGCAAGGTTTTGAATCATGCCCCTTATTTGTTTAAATTTCGCGGTCTCGTTTGGAATGGGTGGAAGTTGTTCGTGGTATTCAAGAATTTCCAATTTGATGTTGGCTATGGGGTCGACATCTTCCTCATCTTCATCTTTTTTTCACTGGCCGAGGATTCCGAGAGAGCTTTAGGTTTCTTTCCATTGACCTTGAAGCGTTTAGAGGGTATTTTGGTAAGAGGTACCATTACATGATTGGCAAAGAAATGATCATCGTTGATAGGAGATGGTTGCAATGCACTAACATACTTACAAAGTCGTGTTAGGAGCATACCATATGGAAGTACCATGTTGGAAACTTTGAATACCCCAGCCATTCTCCTTACCATGTAATAGGTGAGATTAAATGGCTTTTGATGGATAAGACAATAGATAATTTGCACAAGACATGCGTTTGGATGATCTTTGTTTCCAACTAGGCTTATGACGTTTTCCCTAAGAATTTCTTCCCATTTTCTAAACGTGGGATACATTTCGAAAAGTTCCATTTGAAAAGGATCACGGTGAATGAGCTTTTTGTTACGGTCGTAACGGGTTTGATCGATCCTAATTTTGAAGATAGTATCTCGAATGGTTTCGGGATTGTAGAGAGGAATATTGTAGAGAGGCTTAGGATCAAGAGCAAGGTTTTGAGCATTGATTGCCCAATCTTGAGAGTACATACAAATTCCTTCACAAGGAATGCGAAGAATTTGAGCAAAGGTGTTGAGAGGAAGAACGAGGTTTTGTGTATTGATGATGAATGCGATTGAAATGCTATCATCGGCGTTTCTAATGTCCTAATGCTTTTATAAAACTCAAAGATGAAGACCGGACAAATTTGTTCATCAATGTTAAGAAGACAATCAAAGTTGATTGTCGAGAAAACTTGACGAATGTCGGTATCTTCAAGGAACATTCCTTGACTACACGGCCTTCGTGGATAAGTCGTTTTTCGAGTTTTTTGAAGACCTTATGGTCGGTTTTTGAGAATTCCTCATTACGATAATAATGAGTAAGGTAGTGAACGGTATCATGATGATCTTGTTGAGTAGCTTTAGGCATGGTTGGTCAATGGTGTTCTAGGAGGGAATACATGAGATAATGGAGTCTAATGAGGATGAACTCAGTGGTGTATTCGTTTTGTGTTATGTGAGTAGAGGGAAAAGATCAATGGTTAATTTTTGAAAGCGTATAACTGTGTTCTGTTCCACGGTTCTCTCGGATCCTTTGTATTTGGGATTCGGCTAGTACAACTAGAGGGATCCGGCTACTGTGGACAGAAAAGGAGTTGTTTGGCATTATTTTTTTGTAATTAGCTTGCTAAAAGATAGTTCGGAGGTATTAGATGAAGATTGTTTTTGGATGACGGCTTTTGATGAATCACATATCGAGGGTTCATATGTGATGACGGCGTTAGTTTGAGGAATCAAAAGGAATACCATTCCCGATGATGAAAAAGATAGAAAAGTGACGAAAGAGACTTCTAACGATGTTAGTGATTAATTAAACAAAGATAACTATGAAATAAATTAAACTCATGTAACCTATCTAATGAAAAATAAGACATACCTCTATGCTTCTTGATTTGGTATGATACCAAAAATACTTCATGAGCTTTTAAAGTAATCCTTTGTACTTGGTGTACGTAAGTTGTGATTACTTTTAAGATCCTTCCTTGAATGTAGACTTCATTTTTCTTTGAATAGAAATGAAGGTTTTGAAGCGATTCTATCATGAAGATTTCTTGAAAACAAAACTTGTTAGAATGATCTATCAATGTCTAACAAAATGATTTAAAAGAAAATATGACCCAAATAAAATCCTTCTTTGTAGTTTTCAAACATACATGGATCGTATCAAGTCTTTAAAGTACAACATACTTTAAGAAACTTGGTAACGAAGCTCGATACCAATTGTGGAAAACTAGAAGGGGTTGAATAGTTTTACCAATTTAAAACTTCCTTTAAATATTTAGATCGACTTATGTCAATCTATTTGATTGTTTATGTTGGACGTTGATAGATAGATATATAAACGTAATGAAAGATAAAGAGTAAGAAGCACATCACCACGACACAAGTTATTTATAGTGGTTCGCTACAAGGACACCTTCCTTGCCTACTCCACTCCCGAGTCACCTACTCGAGAGTTCGTAGCACTACACCAATCTCCTTATGGCGGAGAAGCCTTCACAACGCCGCTTAACCTTTTTCCGGTCAAAGCTAAATACCGAGTTCTTTCACACCAAGGCGAACCACACCTAACACAACGTCGCCTACACTTTATATGGTGCTAGGCTAACCACCAAGTTCTTTCACACCTTAGGAGAACTAATCCTATCACAACGTCGCCTACCCTTTATTAGGTACTAGGCTAAGCACCTAGTTCCATTACTATGGAGGAACTACTACCCTTCACAACACAACATCTAATATCAAGGAGATCCACTCCTTGTTACAACATCATCAAGGATATCACCATCCTTGGAAATAAACAAATACTTATATGTATAACGATGCACCTTATCGATTATACGACCTAGGCATTCTTCCCAAATGCGACTTGATTTGATTCATTGGCATCCTTCACTAATGCCTTTGACACAACGCTTGGTACCCTTCACTAATGCCTTTGTCTTGACACCTTTAGCATTCTTCACTAATGCGTTGACACGGATGATGAGCACCTTTCACTAATGCTTTCATCTTGACACTTTCGGCATTCTTCACTAATGCCTTCAACCCAACATCTATGGAGAAAGGAAGAACTATCAACAAGAGAACCTTGGTTGTCTTGATGATGACGAAGCATGGCAACTCATGGACTTGAGCTTGCACGTCTTCAAGAAGTGGTGATCTCTCCTTTAAGAGGAACCTAGAAGATCACACAAAAACAAAAGACAAACTACATAGATCACTTGGATCTGAGGTTAGAGGGTTAGAATACTTAGGGAAAGTATGTGTGTAAAGTGATGAATAGAAATGAAGAAATGGCTCTCTATTTATAGAGAAAATTATCTACTGTTCCTCGGATCCCACCGATCCCTACCACAAGGGATCCGGCTAGCACAAAGCTAGGGATCCGTGGTCCGCTCCTCTTTGCCCATGGGTATTTTTGGTTATGGGTCATGGGTCATGGGTTATGGGTTGATCCATGGTTTTCTTTCTAGATACAATGAACTTGGTTAAGTGGTTTGTATAAAACCATGAGTTATGGGTCAATACCATTTGCTAGTTTTTACCCATTTAGTATATACTTGTACTTACCCATTTTAGTATACACTTTAGTTTTTGCCCATTTTACTATACTTAGTTTAAGTATATATCTAAATCATAAAATCACTTATACTTGTTTTAGTGTTTTATGTGAAAGCGTAAGTGTGTTAGAAAACTATTAGTTCAAACCATTTACGTATTTTATTTGTTTCGTTAAAATGATTTTACGTTTGTTATCGACAAAACATTCGAAGATCGTAAAATATAAATAAACGTTTTTACGGCTTATTTGTATTAACAGAATATAAGAACCATAGACCATGATGAATCGACCAAAGGAGTCTGGTGATAATTAACCACTATATTGAATCTTGGTATTGGGAATCAATTCATATTTGTAGTCTTTATTAAACTTCATTTATCTATCTCTTTTCCCTAAATTTCTGGTGTCTGTTTAAGTAGAATAATAGCATATCTATGGATTATATCAACTTTGTCTACTCATATATTATCAATATTTTATCTAATCATCTTAGTTCTTTCAAGGTCACAGCTCTCTTAATGGATTATATCAACTTTGTCTACTCATATATTATCAATACTCGGATTTACCTAAGGCTTTACTACATCTGATCGTGTACTCTGCCCGTTAGTATGTGTCTATCCTAAGTTGTCTAATTTTTATAAATATTAAAAGCAAGATGAAATAGCACATCAGCTTTTTGGCGCCGCTGCCGGGGAGCAGTTAATGAAAGATCTAAGGTATTTCATATTCACCTCATTAAGAGATTTGAGCACTTCCATAAGGTACGTTTCCAAAATCTCTCCTATTGCAATATTACAAAATTCATATTCCGACGCTATAGTTACGGCGTAACTACTTTCATGAGTTACGACGTAACCGTATTGCAATTTATTAAAATTATTATAAAATATTTTTGACTAATTAGTTACGACGTAACCTCTTTTAAGAGTTACGACGTAACCACTATACAATCCGATATATAAAAATCTGACCTTTGATTAAAATTAATTACGGCGTAACCCTTATTTGGATTACGACGTAACCCTTTCACAACCAATTACTATTCTAAAAATATTAGTTACGGCGGAACTAACTAATCGAATTACGCCGTAACTATCGAGGCGGTATAAAAACCTTACGGAATAAAAAACTAGGTTTTACACACTCTTTCACCGCCCACACAAACAGTAAAATTTTCTCTCCGAATTTTGTTTTCGAGTTTCTTCATCGTTATCAATCTTCATGGCTGGTAAGATCTATCTTTACTTTTTTTGATTTGTTCCTTTCATTTATTTCAATTAGGGTTATAATTTAATATTTTAGGGATCTTGCCTATTTGAATTGATTATTAATATTGGTTTGATTTATTGATGATTTTGATGATTTCCTCATGTTATTTTGATTCGTGTCCTATCACTATGGTTCGATTTGGGTGTTTAGGCCTTATTTAAATGGGTTTTGGGTCAAACGCAAACTTAGTGGGTTTGGCGCGGTCCCTCAGCACTAATAGGTTAAAAATTTATCTAAACCTTTACCTCTTGTAAAAATTGATGGTTCCGCGTAATCTATCACGTAATTGAAACATCCGAGATCTCGAGTTTACGGGAAGTTACGGCATAACTGGGGGTTTAGTTACGCCGTAACCATTATATCTGCAATTACAGCGTAGCAGTTTGTCATAGCTACGCCGTAACCTTTGAATTTTCCTAATTACGGCGTAACTTTTGTTTTGGTTACGCCGTAACTTGACATCAGTAAGGTCTGCACTTACAGTTTCTTGTCTTATTTTCAGGTGCAAACAATCCCGCGAATTGGCCTAGGTTTTTGGCACACCCTAATGCTGGTATTAGGCAATTATGCGTGGAAGAATACGAGAAATTAAGGAGAAAGAATATCAGTCAACCCGAGGCTCTTGATTTTGATGCATTTGGTACTTTGGCAAATGGTAAAGCTAGTAGGAGATTAAGAAAGTTTTGCAAGATTAAGTTCACGTGTAATGCTGGGGAGTTCACGTGTAGTGCATAGTTGAGGCTATTCAGGATCACGGAGCCGGTCATTTCGGAGTACGTCCGTGAGTTCCTTGCTAGTGTGGAATTCCGTTCTGATATTGGTGATGATGACACGGAGTCATTATTTTTCCAGCTTGGGGCGTTTGGAGGAGTTTGACTCTTAAGCAATTTACTATGAGGATGGGTTTGTATACTGAGGAGGAGATGGAAACAGAGGCTTTTAAACGGTTTTATAACACGTGCTGGAGAAGAAGGGATGATTCCCAAGACCTTGCTGCTTATTTCGACCAGATCGCTGTCTCGGGTGGTTATGATCCTAAGAGCCCACCATCATACATGAAGGTGAGGTACCCTATCCGTCGATTGGTACACCGCCTTCTTGCCTGCTCTATTCGAGCAAGGCACAGCCAAAGAGAAGATGGCCATGGATGATCTTTATCTGATGCAGGGAATGGAAGGGGGAACAACATAGATGTTCCTTTCTATTTGGCGAAATTTATGGCTGTGGGTGCTAAGGGGTTTTCAGCTAGGAGTCCTTTGCAGGGGGCTCATTTCATCGGGAGATTGGCTAGGAGTTTTGATCTTATGACCGATGCAGCTTTGGCCCGATTAACCATTGGTAGGGATACTTATTTGATTGGTCTGCCTAAGCTAGTGGAGTTGGGGATTTGTGTCCAGGATATATATGGTGCGATTGAACTAGCTGGGACAGCCCCGAGGAGAGAAGAAGGGGAGGCTAGTGGAGCAGGTGCCCAGGGGACGAAGAAGGGCACATGTGAATGTTGAGGAGAGGTTGCAGATCATTGATGAGAGGCTTGAGGGAATGTCATCCCACTTCAACGAGGAGATTGAAAGCCTCGAAGTGGGTCTTTATGGTCTTAGTAACCAGTTTGAGGGTTTTTCAGGTACATTGGATCAGGTGCAGTAGCTCCAGCAGGATTTCTTTCATTGGAGTGCAGATTGGACTAGCCAGATGCTACAGCACATGCATTTGAGCCACCCTAGGTGGGAAGGTCCGGAGTACGTGTACCAGCCCAACATCCCCGACATCGGATTCCAAGGAGGAGTGGCCTTCATGCAGCCCGGCGCCACTCCTGGAAGCACCACGAGCACTCCATATAAGCCCTCTCAATTCCACTCCATGGATCATGATCTTCCTGGGGACGAGTGATTTCCCCATTTGATGAAACAATCTTAAACAATTTTAAAACAATTTGAAACTCATGTATGTAATAACTTAACTATGTGGATATTTGCTTGTTCTATTGTTAATTGTACCCGTCGGGTACAAAATTTTCCTGATATGCTGTGCAGGTTTTGGTTATGTGATGCAGTTACGGCGTAACCTTAGGATTAGTTACGCCGTAACCCCTGTTGCAGTAGACAATTTTGGAAGCAACACAAATAGTTAAGGCCCATTCCCGGAAACGATACGCATTAGCCACCCCTTGACCCACCTTTAACCTTTTGTGAGACATCTTGAGCAACCATTCGAGAGGGGAGCTTATTTCTTTCTTGATTATTTTTCATTTCTATTTTATTTTTCCTTTTTTTCGTACAAATGGGACTTTGTACACTTCAAGTGGGGGATAGGAATAGAAATGAAGTGTATGATTACTTAGCTTACTTGCCCTAATTTTGTAGTTGGCTTCAAAATTTTAAGCTTATTTGAAAAAAATTGTCGATTTTAACCACCACAATCGAGATAAAGCCGAGCACACTATAACCCTTATTGCCATTGGTGAGATTTAGCCTTCCGTTTCCCCATTTTACCCAAATCTACCATAAATTGAGTGTGCTGATAGTATTGTAAACTTTAGAACTTGGCTTTTACATCACTTCGAGACCATAAACGAGTAGTGTATCAAGTTAACAGTGCATTTGGAAAAGGCGATTTGAAAAAGTAAATGTTTTAGGATTAAACCCAACTAGCCCATATGTGTTCACTTGTATGTGTTTATCGATTAGTTGCATTGGCTTTTCGACCCCCGTGTTAACCTTTTTTGTTGCACTCTCCTTTAGTGCAAGATACCCCTAGTTACACCCTTTTTGAGCCTATCCTTTCATTTTCTAACCCTTATTTTCGTTACAACCTTACGCCTTAGCCTACCGTGTAGTTTTACCTTTTTACCTAAAAGCCATTGTTCACCCTAGTTTGAGGTTCAAATAAAGAAGAGTATCTCATCACCTACATCTCGCTAAGATCGTCAAAGACCCCAAGTAATCACCTTATGCTCAGTTCAAGTGGGGGGAAATATATCATTGCATCTTAAGCATATTGTTGCAAAAAAAATAAAAAAATAAAAAAATAATAATAAATAAATAAAAATTTGAAGTATGATAAGCACTGCATGAAGAAATTGGCATTGAGAATAATCTTCTCGATCACACAAAGGTTGAAAAAGTTCAAGAATAAATAATGGTGGATTCTGGAGGCATGTACTGACCATATGAAGACGAACCTCGAATTATTGGTTGGACGATGGCGACTCGGTTTTAAGCTAAAACTATTTGTTTTCTCTTTTCCTTTTCAACCCATTAAATATCCCAAGCCTATCCTTACCCTTTTTGTCGTGAAGCGTGTCTAGGTGATGCAGCGAGCAATCCTTGATGTCTTGGCCATGGATTTGGTCATGTATCATTAATTTTTTCCACTTCGCCGTGACACGTTAGTAATGACACCACCCCTTAAGCCTTTGAAACTCAACCCAACATTGCTTTCTAAAATTTGTCTTAACCTTAGCTCTAGTGGTGGAGTTGTGTGTAATTGTCAAGCTTATGATAGAATACTTACTATGTCCGTGCAATTGAGTGATCACCCCGAAATTAACACTTAGAATAGGATGAGTGAGAGTGTTTTCGTTCCCATTTCGTGAGGTGTTCGGCTCTTATTAATATTCTAGCATGGAAATTAAAATTGCGCATTCTTCAAGGATGTATCTTTTGCAGTCTAAATTGGTCTACTTGAGGGCAAGTAGGGTTTAAGTGGGGGATATTTGATAACATCAAATAGTCCTGAGTTTCTAAGCGTTAATTTCCCCCTTTATCATCACATTTTGAGTAAATTATTAGTGAAAACATCTTTATTCCTTATTATTTCATTTCAGGACGCATTTGAAGTAAGGAAGCTGCTACTGGACGTTTTCATGCCCTTTTGATTCAACTGTCTCTTAATTACAGTGTAACCAAGTGATGAAGTTACGACGCAATTAAAGATTACGAAGGCTACGGCGTAACCCTCAGCTCAGGTTACGCCGTAACTACTGATATATATTAAATCAACAAAGACTACGGCTTAGCTCTCAGCGTAGGCTACGCCGTAACAAATATTTGCACTGGATTACAGCAGCTACGGCGTAACTTCAAACAAGGTTACGCCATAGCCAATGGATAAGCACTGAAGATTGAAGGAAGTCACGGCATAACTACCTAATAAGGTTACGCCGTAACTATTTTGAAGCCTATAAATAGTCGATGGTTTCATCAAGATAGATATCTCTCCTTTCCCAAACCTTCTAGGGTTTGGGAGATCAAACTGAGAAGAAGAAGCATGGTTTAGGAGCATGAATAACGAAGTCCTCGTCTACGATTTCCTTTGTATTCGAGTTTGGATTCTTTTTATATTTTTCTAGATCTTATATTATGAATTCATGTCATTAATTAAAGTTTGCATTTATGTTATTGTTATTCTCTATAATTCTTTATAGACATTTACTAGTCTTTTCATAGATCGCTACCCTTGGTAGTATTGTAAGCTTGGTAGTATCTAAAGGGCTGGGAGATATGACCAACCGACGCACCCAGTCGATAGATAGCGAGTATGGGAGGAATTGGCCAAGATCGACCACTCTTCGTGTGCGAATTGAACAAATGATCACTTATCAAGTGGAGGTATTTAAGAGGTTGGGGAATCTAAGTTCCTAACGGCGAGTTCCCAATCTAGATCTAGTAGATTTGGTGCTTAATGACCGCTATTAGGTTCTTGAATGATCCGGGTGACCGCTCATCTTGGTGAGGAATCTAAGAACCATAGGCCATGACGAATCGACCAAAGGAGTCTGGTGATAATTAACCACTATATTGAATCTTGGTATTGGGAATCAATTCATATTTGTAGTCTTTATTAAGCTTCGTTTATCTATCTATTTTCCCTAAATTTCTGGTGTCTGTGTAAGTAGAATAATAGCATATCTATGGATTGTATCAACTTTGTCTACTCATATATTATCAATATTTTATCTAATCATCTTAGTTCTTTCAAGGTCACAGCTCTCTTGGGACGATACTCGGATTTACCTAAGGCTTTACTACATCTGATCGGGTACTCTGCCCGTTAGTATGTGTCTATCCTAAGTTGTCTAAGTTTTATAAATATTAAAAGTAGGATACATCAAGTATATTTTTTTAGATCTATTGGTTTTAGTTTTGGTTTTGATTTTAGTTTCGGTGGTTCTTCATATCTGCTAAGTAGCCCAGTTTTGACCTCTTATTGATGTGTTTAAGATATACCCTGAGGGATTTTTTTAATGAAATTTGATGGTTCGGTAATGTATTTTGTTGGTTGTGATGATAATATATGAAATTTTTTTGTATTTTGGCTAGGCAATAGCAGGATGGTATTTAACTATGCAACTAGTTAATTATAGCATTTACAACATTTGAGCCAAATTAGAAGTTGAAAGCTAACTGTTTGGAAAATGATTTGTTTTTTAGTTGTTTTATTTGGTTTATAGCTTTTGTTCTATTAGTTGATATTTTTGAAAATAAATATCCGTAACATTTTTTAGGCATATCGTATTGGGTTTTATATCAGGCCCCTTCATCCAATAAAAAGATATGGGATATGGCAGTCTATTGTTACCCAACTTTTTCACTTTGTTCGCCTAAGTTACTCAACTAATTTTTTGTTCAAACAGGTTATTGAACTACACGGTTGACATTCTACATCGAACTTCAAAGTGTGTTTCAATCAGTTACTATTGACTTAAAATACCCTCTTTTCATTTTGTATAAGTACATAAATGGTCCCCTGGTTTGCCCGGTGTTACTAATTCATCCAATTTTCATTTTTGTTACGTTTCGTAAGTTTTAGTCCGCTTTCTTCCGTCTGTATACATTTTCTTATATTTTTATCCATTTTCTTATGTTTTTATCCGTTTTCATCCGTTTTTCCTCGTCTCGGTCCGTTTTTATACGTTTTGCTTGTGTTTGTTAATTTAGTATAAATTACAAAGCACCATTTTCTTAAGTTAGTATCACGACACCATAAGGTGTCGAGTGTATTTGTGTTACGTGTGAAATATGTCTGTGAGAAACACCACTAGGGTGTGTTGTATGTTGTGTTTGAATGGTTGTTGTTTGTTGTTACGGTTCAGCCACCACGACCCATATAGGTCATTCTTGTGTGCTCTCGGTCAAGTAAAGAACCCACATATGGTGCCAATGTTTGGTTATGATTCGGTACACCCACGAGGGGCGTCTGTTTGTTTTCTTGTTTTCTAGCTTACTTCTTTTGCATGTTTACTCGAACTTATTTTTCTGGTTATTTCTTAGCTTTTTTTTCTGCTCATTCGATAGGTATATAAAGGGGTGTTTGTGGATTTCCACCGACTGTGTGCGTTTTGTTAGCGTTAGGGTGCATTTAGTCATATAATGGGTGAAGCCCATAACTATTTAGAAGAGAGTGCGTTGCTTTATTTTATAAATGATTTTACCTAATTGATTTATTGATCATTGATACGTTTCGGCCATTACTTGGGATTTGGTAATTGAAAACGTATATAAACGGATAAAACCGTATAAAAACGGATAAAAACGGATAAAAACGTAAGAAAATGTATACAAACGGAAGAAACGGACGAAAACTTATGAAAACTTACGAAACGTAACAAAATGAAAATTGATTTGAATTGTAACACCGGACAAACCACGAGACCATTTATGTACTTAACAAAAATGAAAGAGGGTATTTTGTCCATAGTAACTCGATTGAAACACACATTGAAGTTCGAAGAACTCGAATGTCAACCCCGTAGTCCAATGACTGTTTGAACGAAAAATTAGTTGGGTAACTTAGACGAACAAAGTGAAAAAGTTGAGTAACCTGTCTGATATAAAACCCTATCGTATTTGCTCTATCAACTTGGTTTGTATTTTTGTGGATGAGAGAAGAATAATGTGGCAGAAGGTAGTGATTTGTGTGAACCAATAGTGGTGTATTTATTTATGAATGCTCACATGCAAATGTTTTCTAGATTAAAACCGGTCCATGTAGCATTATGTCTTCTATTTTGTAAGTTTAAGAAAAATTGAAAGTTGGAGCAAACTGTATTTGCTCTATTTTATGCACTACTCCCATATGGTTTGGATTGTTACTTGCATTTAGAAGTTAGAATAGTAAATGATAAAGAAGTTTAGAAAATATAAATTTTTATGTAAAGTTTTATGGGCTCGAGGCAATGTAACGTGTGGAGTGGGTAATTTACTCTGGCATAATCTTTTGACAATTCGATGGCTTCATTTAAAAGTTGGGCGTCGGGTTCGTTTTTGCCCAAATTAATTAGAAACTCACATGATACTCAACTTTTAGTGACATGCATTTTTTAGCGCTTCTTTTATGACAAGTAAATTGAAATGTTTTCAAAAGTTAAGAATTAGACTCTAAGTAGCGCTTTTCAAATCTCAACTTAAATTAACGTAGCATTGAAGTTTAATAATAAGGAACAAGATTAAGTTGTTTGTATTTTGTACATTAGTACACCTCTTTTTGTTGAGATTTATTAAGTGTTGTTGGAGAAGAAGAGGGGGTGGTGTTAAAAAAATGAGGAACCAGATATAAAGGTATAATTAGGGGGTGCTTGGTTGGGGGTAATGGGGGGTGGGGAATGGCAAAGGTAATGATTAAACATACTTGTTTAGAACTAGGGAATGCAATCATTGTTTAGTATTGGGTAATGGGGCATTACCCAGTAAATTGGAAGGTATAGTAATGATTACCCACCACTACCAGCAGCAGCCTCAACAAGCAGTAGCCACCACCACCAGCCACCACCACCACCAGCCACCAACACCACCACCACCACCAGTCACCACCACCACCACCAGCCACCACCATTAGCAGCCACCACTACCACCACCAGCCACCACCACCACCACCACCAGTATCCACCTCCACCTCCACCACCAGTAGCCACCACCATTAGCAGCCACCACCACTAGCAGCCACCACCACCACCATCAGTCATCACCACCACCACCAGCCACCACCATTAGTAGCCACCACCACCACCAGCCACCATCACCACCAGTAGCCACCACCACCAGCCACCACCACCACCGACATCCACCACCACCACCACCACCAGCCACCACCACCATCACCAACAGCCACCACCACTACCACCACCAGCAACCACCACCATTAGCAGCCACCACCACTAGCAGCCACCACCACCAGCAACCACCATCACCACCACCAGCCATCACCACCACCATCTACCAGCCACCACCATCACCACCAAAAGCAGCCACCACCACCAGCAACCACCACCACCACTATCAGCCACCACCACCACCAGCCACCACCACCACTTTGGAGGTTAATGTATTTTTCTCAAGCCAAGCACTATCAAAGATAATGATAATCTTCATTTCATTCATTTGCATTCCCTTTGCATTCCCATTGTCTTTCCCTTTCCCATTCCCCAATTTGAACCAAGCGCACCCTAAGTCATTTCAAATGAGAAAAGAATATTTAAGTAAGCATAATGACAAATGATATGAAACACAAATAATAACTACATTATTTCAATTGTAACAATAATCGTTTATTCTCATATGTAACCAAAAGAAACCATGTTTACATAGATGGACACGACTAAACCAAACATTAAATCGATAGACAAATAGAGTTGCCGCTATGTGTTATTACCTTGCTATTACCATTAAACGACAAAGATAATCAAACATCCACTCACAAATTAATGCACTTGAAATTGTCGAACATTATACACCGTTGTTGTTGGCCGCGAGTACTCAGCTATATTACTATATATAATATAATATGTGTATCTTATTTCTTGAAAATTTAAAACTAATTAAAGAAATTTGTCATTAGATAGGAAAATGTTTTAATGAGTTTCTATGTTTACATAAAACATTTCATTTTAAATTAAATAAAAGGTAAATCGAAAGACAAATAGGGTTGTTGCTATGTGTTGTTACCTTGGTATTACCATTAAACGACAAAGTTAATCAAACATCCACTCACAAATTAATGCACTTGAAAATTGTCGAACATTATACACCGCCGTCGTTGGTCGCGAGTACTCAGCTATATTACTATGTATAATGGGTGTATCGTATTTCTTGAAAATTCAAGCATCTTGTCGGTTCGTTAACATTTTAAGTAAATTACAAAGTGGGATGAGGATTATGATTATAATCCATGCGATGATGATGTGTGTGATGATCTAATGGAAGATCAATTGAAAGTCAAGTTTTATATTTCAGTTGCATTTTGATTTTTTTTATGTCGTATAAATAAATGTTGTACGAAACGCCTAACCAAAATATCACAATCATAATTATGTGCCGCTATAGAATTTCGTTGCTATACACGGGTACATATAAAGAGTGTATATTTTGGTTAAAATATATTTGATTTACTACATATAAAAGTGTATAAATTTGCTTAAAACTATTAAAATTAAAAAATATAATTACTAATATACCTTCAATCTCAAATAGTATTGTGTATTTATATGTTTTGCACAACTATAATTAGCTATAATTATTTGTCGCTAGAGATACACGTCACTATGCACGGGTATCACGTAGAACTATAAGGGTATTAGTGAAGCCAGTCAAAGAGTTCGGTCAAGGAGGAGTCTACACCTCAAATGTCGTCTACCAAGAAGTTTTACGCGACGAGTAACATGCATTGTTAATTAGTATCTCATAATTGATGTAATGTTTTCTTTTTCGGTTTCACTAAATATTTTTATATGTCATTTGATGCATGTTAAGAATTTTTGCTAGAGTTGAATTATCACATGTTACAACCGTTTGCAATTACATTTTGATCTTTTCACGTTCTATTTTGAACATTATACGAAACACTTACCACAATAATATTGTTAATTGTCTGCCGCTAGGAACCGCTACCGCTAGGCGCGGGTACTCGCCTAGTATATATAAGATAACTACAAGCACAACTGCTTACGAGTTACAGCTGCAAGGCCCGCAGTAATTAACCTAAATTTCATAACTGCTTAATACTAGAAAATAACAGGAAATTATGAATCAAAACATAAAAATATAAGTTGGACTACTAAGTTACTTTATTGCAGCAGCTAGCCTTATAGTGATATAACAATTTGTTTCATGAAAGCCTGTGGTGTCCAAAGGAGCTGAAACTGGAAATATCTCAGAATCTTGGCAAGATTTGTGAGCAAAAGAAAAAGCAAGATTTATGAGCAGGGTATTCTGGAAGGTAACTTTTTTCCCTTTTAATTCACAAATATGGCATGTTCAATGTAAAGGAATCAGAAACAGTGCATGTTTAATGTAATGGAATCAGGACAGTTCATGTTCTATGTAACAGAATCAGATCGAAACAGTGCGCGCATGTTTTATGTAATGGAATCAGAAACAGTGCATGCTTTATGTATGCGTAACATTAAACAAACACCTTTGCGTTTGATCGGAGTCAAATGCTTACCTCGATAGTACTTTCCTTGCTCTTTATATATATACCAAGTAATTGGGTGCAAAACAATCAAACAGAAATAATTGGTACAAGCTACATTTGGCTACATCATTCTTTGAAGGCTACATCGTCCTTTGAAGGCTACATCTTCTGACAACAAGTAATTTTTTTGACTCACCATGGTATGATATCCCACACCATATGCTTAACTTGATCTACAACTTTGTTTAATGCCTTACTAACCACCTTTTTTTCGAAATTTTCAGACACGATCGATCTCATTTGTTTAGATACACCAGGAGATGAGCATACTATATGGACCATGGGGAGGAAACTGCGGGAATCATTGGGATGATGGAGAACACGATGGAATTAGAGAGATCACTCTTATATACAGTAGTTGCATAGACTCGATCCGTGTGACATATGATGACAATGTTAAACCCTTACTGGCTGGAAAACATGGAGGCATGGGTGGAACCAAAAGTGCTCAGGTACAACATTCTGGCCAAATCTTGGTATACTTATCTTAAATTGTATAAGAAATAATGTAGATTCTTATGAATTAACTTCAGATGACGCTGCGATTTCCTGAAGAGGTACTAATAAGTGTAAGTGGGCACTATTGTCCTGTGGTCGATGGAGCCGGCCCTGTGATTCGATCACTCACATTTAAAATCAACCAAAGGACATATGGGCCATTTGGGGTTGAGGCAGGGACACCCTTCAATTTATTGACAAATGGAGGCTACATTGTAGGTCTTTATGGAAGAAGCGGGTGGTTTCTTGATTCACTCGGGATTTACGTATCGCACCCTATACTAACCCTTTCCAAAAGAATCCAGATGAAGTTTAAAGGATCTAACAATAGCAAAGATGGTAAACATAATAGAACCAAGAGGCTCGAAAGGTTATAAAGTTAGGGCATATGAGCATCTATATATAATATATGCGTTTGGGTGTTGTGTTTTCTTTAGCCTTTCTCATGTATTGCATAAGTTCCTTACTATTGTAACAATATCTAGAAACATAAAGACACTAAATAAGATAATCTTTTATAGATCGATTGCAGAAGCTGCGGTAATTTTTATCTACACTTTGTAATGACTGTACGAATATACCATAAACCCAATTCTAGAATCTGTATAAATTGTTATCAAATCACCAAACAACAATCCTATATAAAAATAATGACATTACCAGCGGAATGTAACATCATCTGAACCCAAATACAATATCCACATATTACGTCCCAAGTAGACTAAACTAACTATTCAGAAAAACCACTTACTACGATATATCATCGCATTTCAAATGTAATTAACAAGCAATAATCAAAATCGAACGAGCTGTTTAAATAGTGATGCAGTAATCAAAATCGGTTTATCCAAAAGCGATAATATGACCCCCTCAATAATCATATACTGCAATCAAAATCGGTTTCACTATGCTGAGACCGATCTAAACTACCTAAACACGCAACTTCAAACATGACATATATGCAAATTCACTAGTTCTAAGTATCACAAAACGTAAACGGAAAACAAAACATTAACTAATCAAATCCAAATTTACATAAAACTATACCCAATCCTAAAAAGCACAAATCCTAAATCATAAACAACCCTTAATTTACCCCAGGGCTTTAAGCTCAGCAAGTCGCCTACCCAGATCTGTGAGTCGCTATAATAATCAGTATATTGAATAATCGATCCACCCTCATCTCTTGTTTGGGTATATATACAAGTGATACATAAACACAACCCTAAACCCAACATGGGCGAGACTACATAACCCAACATGGGCCGTCTACACTTAAGCTCGCTAACACTCCCAGCAGCTTGAGCGGGAGTACAACGAACACTCAAACTGTGTCGAAACTCATTAAACAATGCGAAGGTAAGCCCTTAGTAAAGATATCCGTGACATCGAAACCGAGAAGGGACATGTAAACGGAACACGCCCAAGAGCAACCAAATCTCGAACAAAATGAATATCAATCTCGATGTGTTTGGTACCGATGTTGAACCGGATTAGAAGACAAGTACAAGACTCACGTTATCACAATACACAATAGTGGTCAAGATAACGGAGTATGAAGCTCACGAAGAAAATTCGAATCCAACATGTCTCAAGAACAAAGATTGGCAACACCACGATACTCAGCCTCAAAGATCGAACGAAAGCGTCGGTTGACGTTTAGAGGACCAGAGAGTAAGTTGTTACCAAGAAAACACAATATCCGGAAGTAGACGTTGAGTAGTTGGGCAACCACCCAATCAAGATCCGAATATGCAATCAAGGAGTCGATGAGTAGATGAAAACAATCAGAAACCATAGTCCAAAGTCCCCGAACATACCGCAAAATCCGCTTAAGAGCGTAGAAGTGCGGCTCACGTGGATCATGCATAAAAGACAAACTGCCAGACAAAGATACGTAATGTCAGGTCTAGTAAATGTGAGATACTTAAGAGAACCTGCAAGACTCGATATAACGAGGATCATCAACCGAGTACCACCAACACCCAACTTGGACTCGGTATCAGGAGTCCTAGAAGGTTACTGACCAACCATATGCACGCCTAAAACCTCCATAGCATACTTACGCTGTGACAAAACATCCTGTAGAGTCACGCGAACCGAAATACCCAAAAAATAATTAAGAGCACCTAAATCTGTAACACCCCAACCCGACAAGGGTCCGAATGTCACAGTATGGAGTCATATCAGAACATACTAATAAAAATGCAAGCGGAAGTCTTATTAAATAAAGTCATATAAACGAATGACTTACGAAGGAAAAATACATAATCCAAAATGTTTAAAAGATATGAAATATCAAAACAAATACTCTTCCAAAAGAGTCCAAATAATAAGGGAAACTAGGGTTGGTTCACTCAAATGCTCCTACTCTCAGCCCATCAAAGCCTAGCATCTCACTTGGTACCTGCCGCATGGAAAAGAAATGCGGCTGAGCTTTAAAAGCCCAGTGAACAGATATAACAAAACAGAAGCTAAACATAATCAAAATACAAAAACGAATCAAAGGAGACTGATAACAAAATTGTAACGAATGAGCACAATGAGTCTATGAGTCAATGAGAAACCGGCAGGACACAATATTAACAGATATCCAGAAGGAACAGAAATCATAGAAGACCAAAGCAAAGCAAAGCAGCGAATCATTGAACAAATATAAGCACATATAAATAATCAAACATACAAGTATCGAAACATGATCATATAGGAGTTGATGAACAGTATCGTAATCAAAACAAGCAACCAATAGTGTAAAAGCATATCAGTCAGCGAATCAACTAAATATGAATATGCAAAACAAACAAATCAGATAATCAAATATACATAAGCTAAGCATAATTCTATAATCAGGCGAAATTAACTGAATAGAATGTAAGCATGGCAATCATACAAGTCAGAAAATCAACCATTAATAAACATAATAAATATCATAACAAGCTGAGATACTAATAGAAGTATAGGCATGTCAGTCACCAGTATAGGTAGGAAATACTGAACGAACATCAAAATCAAATGAAGTAACTGAACAAGAATATAGCATGGCAACTAAACAAGTCCACTATACAGATAACATAAGTTGAACCATATTCCTTAATCAATCAGTAACATGAACAGAAGTGTAAACATGGCAGGTCAACAAGTCAGGTACACATCAATTACTATGTCGAACCGATAACATGAGCATCATAAAATACCAAACAGAAGTAAAAACATGGTAGTCACAAATAGCAGGTAAGATTACTAAATGATAATCATAGCCTACGAAATAACTGAACAAAGTGTAACATGATAAACGGATAAATCAACTGACTACATACTAGCATGGCAACCAGACGAATCAAATAGTCACATAATAGCATGGTAAGCGGATAATCAGATATTAGCATGATTACAGATGGATCAGGTAACCACATACTAATATGGTAGACAGAGAAATCATGTAATCATATACCAGCATGGTAAACAGATGGATCAATAATCATATAATAGCATAGTCAACACTTGAATCCAATAATCATATAATAGCTCGGTAAACGGATGAAGTGGTAATCTGAAGTATAAGCTTGGCAGCCAACCGAAATGGAGTGAGAGCATAGTAAATCAAATGAACTGAAGACTGAGTATAATAACCAAATGAACTGAAGCATGAGCCCGATAGTCAAACTAATCACATAAGAATACTGAGTGAATAAGAAATCAATTGAATGACTGAATAGGCATAGCAAACGAATGAATCAGAATATCAGATAGTCACATAATAACCAAAATCAGAATGTTGCCACAAGCACCTAATACTAAAGGAGATACTCCAATAGTCAAATCTACCAAATCACATATCATAACCCATATCTGCCAAATCATATCAAATCCGTCAAATCATGTCAAAGTGTACATGTGTAGCTAGCCCAATGTACCAAACTGTGAGGGGGTGTATTGCACACACGCACCACATCACCAAAACTGAACTGAGTACCTAGGATGCATCCATACGCTCCCTACAAAACAAATCAAATATACATATGCCAGTTCGAGACTGTACATACGTAATCATAATGGCCAAGTGTACACATATCATAATCATATCAAAAGGGAACGCCGGGGATTAATCACACCGCCCCAGATAGTGTCATGCCATTGGTGCATTAATGACATGGCCATGGTACCTCCATGGCTAGTTAGCTCGGGCAACTAAACAAACGAATCATATCATATCAAACGAATCATATCAACATAACGGAATCATATCAAGCAAGGATCTCAAACAGATATCATATCAAACGAATAACTAATCGAATATCGAATCAAAGGATCATACCAAAACGAATCATATCAAATGGATCATATCGAATCAAAGCAAGGAGAATACGAATCGAATATCAAATATGGACAAGAGTCATGAGAGAAAAGAAGTGTCATTACTGAAATGACGGAATATCTGTACCTCAAAGTGTGTGCACGAGAGCAAAGAACACAAGTCCAATCACTTCTCCTTCTTCACAAGATCTACAGTAAATATACTCACATATTACCAACATATTCATTTTATAAGCTTCTTATGCATTTATAAGTGTTTTACTTATTGATATCATCATTGTGTCTTTTATTTTCTTAACTTCACATCTGGACCAGTTTTATACCAATTATTTGACCCATCAGAAGTACTTCAAAAATTATAAGAAATACCAAGAGCTTCCCACATTAGTTAAGTAATTTCACAAATTTTTGCAGATTTTTTCTCAGAGTCTAAGTATGG
Organism: Chrysanthemum lavandulifolium; assembly: GCA_022545495.1. Taxonomy (NCBI): domain Eukaryota; kingdom Viridiplantae; phylum Streptophyta; class Magnoliopsida; order Asterales; family Asteraceae; genus Chrysanthemum; species Chrysanthemum lavandulifolium. The sequence continues at coordinate 276,063,735 of CM040244.1, forward strand.
TTTAAAAATTCATGTTTCCAGACCTGCCCAGAAAGTGTTCAGGAAGTACACCTCAAACGTTTACGTTTATTAGACCTGTGGCCCAGAAAGTGTTCAGGAAGTACACCTCAAACATTTACGTTTATTAGACCTGTTTAAACACCTTGGAAAAATTCCAAAAAATTCCAGAAATTCATTTATATCCTAAATATCAATCCTGTAAAAGGAGAGCTCAAAACTCCCTTTGGTTTGAAAATGAAGAATCAAACATTCCAACTGAATTTCACAGTTGTTTTCTCAGCTTTGACACTTGATCCCGTAAAATTCAAAAACACAACCTATAGGACTCCAAAATTACCCAAACCAATTTGTGAACTTAACCGAGACACAAAATAAGTTTTTCAAACAAAAACCCAGGTTCCAACATTTATAAAACTCATTTTATATTGAACACATAATTGACCATCAAAGCTGTCCATTTACAGAACTTGTTTTAATCCATGATAAGTAGCATGATTCACACCATTTTAACCCATTTAATGCAAACACCAAGTTTTTGACCTTTATATCGAATACTTACAATTACCAGCTTCCATATTCCACAAAATCTGATAATCATAAACACATAATGAAAACTCATTCACGAACGAGGTCAATCACGTGGCTACATCAGTGATCAGTCCAATTACCTTGCTTTGACTGTAGTACTTGTTTCTGTTCATAACGATGTTACAAAGGAAGGTGGTGTCTAAAGGAGCTGAACTTGGCGAAATCGCAGAATCTTGGTAAGATTTGTATCCAAAAGAAAAGCAAAATTTGTGAACAGGGTGTTTAAAGTGTTCTGAAAGGTAACTTTTCTCCCTTCTTAATCCACAAATTTAATATGGTGCATGTTTTATGTAACAAACACCTGTGTTGGTAAAATGGAATCAGAATCAGGGCATGTTTTAAGTATGCTTCGCATTAAACAAACACCTTTGTGTTAGACTGGATTCAGATGCTTAGCACGGTAGTACTTTCTTTGCTCTTTATATATACTGTCAGCAATTTGGGCTCGAAACAAATAAACAATAACACCAATACTTGATACAAGCTACAGCATTTGCATATTTCATATCAAGCTTCTCTCTCAACATCTTTTTACTCGCAATGGTATGAATTCCCTCCCCTTTCTGTGTGCTAAATTATTTTTAGTTTCCATGATCTTACTGGTATAAATACAACAGGATAAGAGCATCATGCTATCAGGACCATGGGGAGGAAATGGAGGGAATCAATGGGATGATGGCATACACAGTGGGATTCGAGAGATCACTCTTGTATACAGTAGTTGCATAGACTCTATTCGTGTGACATACGATAACAATGTTAAACCTTTACTGGCTGAAAAACATGGAGGCATGGGTGGAACCAAAAGTGCGCAGGTATAACGTTCAGGCCAAATCTTACTGTATGTTAATGTAAACTGTATATGGAATAATGCAGTTTATTATGGATCAATTTCAGATTAAGCTGCAGTTTCCTGAGGAGGTTTTGATAAGTGTTAGTGGGCAGTATTGTCCTGTGGTCTATGGAGGAGGCCCTGTGATTCGATCACTCACTTTCAAGAGCAACCAAAGGACATATGGGCCATTTGGGGTTGAAGAAGGAACATCCTTCAATTTCTTGACAAATGGAGGCCATATTGTAGGTCTCTATGGAAGAAGCGAATGGTATCTAGATTCACTCGGGTTTTACTTATCACCCCCTAAACCAACACTTTTCCAAAGAATCCAGACGGTGTTTAAAGGATTTAACCCTTTTGCTATAAAAAATGGTGCCAAAAGGCTTGAAAGGTTATAAAGTTTGGGCATATTAGCATCTATATATCATATAATATGTTGTCGACGTGATGTTTTCTTTAGCCTTTTTTTTGTGGCATAAATTCCTTTCTATTGGAATAATATCTAGTCTTTAAGCTTAGACACTAAATAAAAGAATCTCTCAATATTTGGTTGCAGGGTCAAGTTTTCGTCGACACTTTGTATGCAATGATTCACCTAATATATAGTAAAACAGATCCTGGAATCTACTTTTCATTGCGATCGAATCACCAAACAACAATTCAAAATTTAAAAAAAAAACAAAACAAAACAAAAAACGATATCACGTATCATCATCTGAGCTCCAAGTACTATTCACAAATCATGTCCTGGGTTGAACCTTATAATTATTTTCAATAGCTCTTTGCTACAACTTAGCAATGCATTATAAATTTGACTGCAGTTATCAAAATCAAAAGAGCTGTTTGTATAGTGATTGGACATGCTTCACTACTAAAAGTTCGATAATCAGTTCTTATTCGCCAAAATTCAATAGTAGCTCAGTTGTAAAAGAACCTCAAAATAATCAGACTTAAATTTTGTTGCACTATACTCAAATACTTCAAACAAATTATCAACTACTTGAAAAAGCGCCTTATAAATAAAATTTCAAACACCACATATATGCAAATTCATTAATTTTTGCTTATAAGTGTTAGTTCCGGGGTTCTAGAATAGTGTCTAATCTATATGTATAAACAAACAAGCGGTAAACCGGACTACAACTTATTGCGTTGAGTCGAGTGCTCTCTATCCTTAAAGCAATTTCGCCCCTTCCATTTTAATAGAACACGCGTGCTAAGGGTTATTGGTGAATCACTTCCAAAGATAAAACAAAGCAACGGGTAGTGCTCCTTATCAACAATCCACGGTTGGTGATAAGCCGATAGAACTACTGAGTTTCAAGGTTTTCTGGACACTATCGAAGTTGTTCCTCGAGTAACGCAGACAATAGCAATCTGGTGTGATAAGAGATGGTTTCGGTGTGTTAAAGTGTGTGTATTTTCTGACCATAAAAGGCAGGGATCTCGCTGTATATATAGTCCAAATGGTGGCTGTTCGTAACAGTCACAATGGTTTCACCAAAAGGTGCTAATAGCGACGACTTAGCAACAGAAAGACCGTCGCTAAAATGATACAGCTTGAATTAGTTGCGATGGTTCGGTCACTAACATCATTCAACCGAATCACCGCGATCTTTACGAGTAGGTGTGTCTTCACAATAGTGATGGTTCATAGCGACGTTTGAGACACAAAAGTTGTCGCTAATAGCCATTTCATGGTTAAACACCAAAACACAACAAAACTCTTAATTTCCTTCGTAAGACTCAAACCAAAATGATTTCAACATAGTATATTTTGAAAATTTCCCCAACAATCCCCCACCATTTTCAAACACGTCCTAACTAGATTCCGAAAACCTTGGGGGTGTTATTCATAAATAAAGGTGTAATATTACACCTTGAACCTTTACATAGTGAAAGCGCTCAAGTCTAACTAGGATAAGAATGGTTGAACCAAAGTCATAGAACCATCTTCCTTTATATGTTAGACGGAAACGCCCTACACATATCCTTCCTCTCATTGATTCAATCACATGAAGATTAGACCCTTAGACTTGGCCATGGGTCGGCATCTTGGTTTCTCAGAATGTTTCAGAGCCAAGCCCTTGATCTCCTTTGAAGTGGCCTCACTTCTACATTCAGATTGATGGCTAATCAAAAGTGTTCCCATAACTAAAAACACCCCAACATAAAAATGTGTTATAAGTCCATTAAGAATTAAAACCAACCTCCAACTTCATTACGTTCCAAGTTCCACTAAGCCTGGGATAATGTGAGTACTTTTAAGAATTAAAATGTCGCAGAACTTCAGTCACGTTCGAATGATGTACTTTTAGTTGATCTCGAGACTTGGTGAAATACCAATCGTCATGGGTGACTATTTTTATGTGGGCTTAATCCCATCCCTCATATACTTTAATCAGTTTATGTACAACAAGTTCTTACTCGATTGTAAAAACTAATGGTGATCACCCTATCTTTACAAACTGATTGAGTTTCATATGGCTATTTCCAATACTTTGAGAATTGACATGTAAACATAATTGACGACTTGACATTGTCGTTGTACAATTATTATTACCAAGGAATTAGCCTTTATGATTTGTTTATAGAGTTCCTTTATATATTTTTCTTGTTTGAAAAAACCATATTATGACAACATGCCATATATAGTAAAACTTGTTATAAACAAGCTTCTTCGATCCTAAGACTTCACCCCCAGCAAGTGTTGATAACTAACAACTTGTGGATGCACATGAAAGTCTTCTTAACCAATAATGCAAATGGCATCAACATATCCTTATGACACTAAGAAAACGTCTTTGCTTTATAAACCAAATTTCATGGATTTCTTCAGGTAATTAAATACTTGGTTTACCATATCCAAATGTGCTTTTATGATGTGTAATCAACTAATCATAATGTGCTCAACCAATCATTTTGGGATTATGATTAAACAAGATTACCAAATCTTCTGAACGTATTCCAGATAGATCTTGGTCGCGGTCACGCAAACATCTTGTCAACCCTACGAGGGGCCCAGTAGTATTAAACTTCAAAACGAATTTGAATGAACAAATTCTTTCTTGACTACAAGCAAAGCCCATGAATTTTGCAACACTTCTGAAAACAATCCTTATAGCTACCGGTTATGTATAGCGGTAAATTGCTTTACAGAGATGCACTACATCCATGACAACTCTTCCCTTATCCTTTTGGGATTATACTCTTGAAATTGATGTTCGCATTTTGAATATGGTTTCAACGAAGAAGTTGATAAGACTCCAAATGAATTATGGAATGGAAAAGCTCCCAACTTTTCTTACTTAGAGGTTTGGGGTTGTGAGGCTTTTGTTAAACGTGACTCACCTGATAAAGTCCAACAAAGATCTGTTAAGTGTATCTTCGTAGGATTCCTAAAAGAAACGATGGGTTACTACTTTTACTTCCCAGATGAGAACAAAGTCATTGTGGCTAAGTATGGAGATTTCCTTGAAAGGAGTCTCATATCTCAATAATTCAGTGGGAGAGTTTATGATCCGGAAGATGATCATGAAGATACATCACCTTCGAAAACATTAGCCAACTTCAAGCGAGCCCGAAAGTTTGAGTGCTCCACGAAGTTATTCCATTCGTAGGTCTCGAAAGGACTATACGCACACCGTAACGCCTATGTCTTAACGTAGAAGTTGAGGAAAATATGTTAGGGGATCTTAGTGAACCCGCTAACTATAAAGAGGCTATGGCTGATCCTGAAAAGGACAAATGGCGAGTTGCAATGACTGGGGAAATGCAATCCATGAAAGATAATCTGGATTGAAATAGACCTTCCTCCTAACGCTAAATTCGTTGGAAGTAAGTGGCTCTTCAAGAAGAAAACTGACATGGATGGCAATGTACACATGATAAGGTTTTAAAAGGTACCATTTTGAGGGGTCGTTTTAGTCCTTATTTGATCACTTTTGTATCCGTTATTACTTAATATCGCTCCTTTTCACTTTTAGGTCTCTTGAAGGCAAAATGTCGGAATGACACTTATTTGGACGAAAAGGCGAATATATGAGGAAAATGGCCAAAGTCAAAATCGAGACACTCACATTCTGTTGATTTAGAAAGCGGCGTCGGTGCTAAAAGACGGCGACGCCGTCCCAAAATTATTGTGACGGTCCGAACCCAAAACTCAGATTTTCAAGCGACGACGCCCGCTTGTAAAAGAGTAGGTCGTCGCTACTCGGACGGCCTAGATGCAATCCAGACGACGCCGAAGCGTAAGAGGACGGCCACGGACATAAGGTGACGCCGTCGCAAGGTTAACGTGGCCAAGACGAAACCCAATGGCGGCGACACGACGGCGCCACAAAACATAAGGTGACGCCGTCGCATATGTAATCTTATATATAGAATCCGAATTTTCGCCTTTAGTGGAGAGTCTTTGGAGTAAAAACCTAAACCGAACCTAAGGTGTCTTGTACAAGATTTTAGGGTTTTAAACCCTATCTTACATCAAGATAAGTCTTTACTTCATTAATTCAATTATGTCTTTGATTATTTGTGTGTATGCTTGCATGTTCTCCATGTCCCGCTAATTTATTTGTGTGTTTGCTTAGAAAGTATGAAACTTAATTATTGAATATTGATTGGTTGTTTCTTATCTTAGTTGATTAATGATCTAGTAATGCGATAGGTCATTCGTTGTGTACTTAATGCTTGATTCATCTTTGTGAACCTTAGAATATAATTACCGAGTAGTTGTAGGCTAAACCATCCAAAGAGCGCCTTAGAGTAGGAGTTTATCATCCCTAGTGGGTTTGTAGACTAGACCCTTTGGTAAGTTCAAAGAGTTAGGGAGAAACGACACCCTACAACTTTAGACACACAACGCAACTAGGAATAAGGACGTGACAACTCAACCATCAATAGGAGATAATTAAGGAGTAATACAACCTAAGTAAACACATCTTTAAACTATCATACGAGCACACATTAATTAGATATAGACTTCCACAACCTTAGTTTAGATAATTAGATAATAGTAGAGTAATCGGTAGAAATACCAACCCCCAAATCCAATACCCGAGATTCGTACCTTTCCTTTCATAAAACATAAAAGATAAAAATAATCTTCCTCAACCTTAACCTTAGCGTAGTAACTCCTTACTAGCATTCCTATTCCCTAGAGAACGATATCAATACCCGTGGCTTACCCTAATTACTACACTACAACGATTAGGTTCATCGCCTAGGGTGTTATAAAACTTGCTCAAGAAAAGGAAGTTTTCTTGACTCGAACGACGCGTGTAGCGTTATCAAGTTTTTGGCGCCACGGGAATAGAATAGCTAGTTAGTAGTCCACCTCGTTTAGGTTTTTACTTGATTCCTATCAAGTAAATTTTTTTTTTCTCATTTTTTAGCTTTCTCTTAGTCTATCCCCCTTCTTCGTGACTTTTGTTCGTAACTCTATCACTTTTCATCATGGAAGGTGATAACCCACTACCATTCATCAACCCACCACCAATTGACCCACCAAGAGCCCGTACTCTTGGTGAGTATTCGAGACCAAGCCACTTAGGCTATAGGAGCACCATTGAGCTTCCCGACCAAGCCCAAACTACGGCCTCGCGATCCGACACCATCCGGTTGGTGCAAAACGGATGTGCATTCCATGGACTTCGTTCAAGATCCAAATCAAGATCTAAGGATTTCTCAAAATTGTCGATTCCATCGACCTTGATGCTACTACTCGGAGACCACGCGCTGCGTCTCTTCCATTCTCTACGGGACCAAGCTAGTAATTGGCTTGAGCGACTTCCCCCGGCTCCATCTCAAGTGGGATGATCTTACTTCGCCTCCTTGCTCAATTTTTCCCACCGGAGAACCACTAAGCTTAGGCGAGACATCTTGACATTCCAAGCAGCCCAAGGTGAGTCTCTTTACAAAGCATGGACTCGATGAAGGAACTACTCCAGACTTCCACACCATGGCATTGATCTTTGGCTTCAAATCCAAATCTTTATGATCATGTCAACTTCCCCACTAAGCGATCCATTGACCAAGCGGCCGGTGGAAAACTTAGTGATCTCACCGCAGAAGAATCATGGGAAATAATAGAGACCTTGCCTCTATGACAACGAAAGTTGGGATGACCCCGTGAGCCGCCTAAAACCGTCAAGGCAATCTCCTTGCCTCCTCCCGACCGTAGGATGATCGAACTTGAAGATCAAGTTAGATTCCTCATGAGTTCCTACAAAATCCTAAGTCCTCACGACAAGTGAATCAAATCACTCTACCTTGTGAGTTATGCAAGGTCCCCATGACACTCGTGATTGCACAAGGCTCTCCGAACAAGCTTTTGCGGACTACGCCCATACGCATCGACGGAGCGGAGAGAAGTGGTACACTTTCAAACCCGAACAAAACAACTTAGGAAACTCGACAACCCTTCATGGATAAATCACCCTAACCTTAAGTGGAACCAAAACTCAAGCACACCCCAAAGCTCATCTAGTTCACCTACTAGGGTCAACTCTTTAATACCGAACCCCACTAATCTTGAGGCAATTGCATCTAAATTTTGTCATCCCAAGAAACTCGATTGAATAAGCTTGAAGTCGATTTTAAGCAAAAACAAAGCGAGATGACAACCAAGCTTGATGCCCTAAAAGCCTTCAATGAACGGGAAGTTGGAGCACTCCCAAGTGATACCATAAAGAACCCAAAAGTGAATTCGATTGCGCCGACTTCATGTTCTAGTTCACCATGGAGAGTGCACATCCATGCCCCTCCCACCCAACGGTTCACTCAGAATGCTATCAAAAGGGTTCCAAGCCATCCAAGAGATACCAAGGCCCGCACCTTTGGTAAAGCCTACCCTTGAGAAACCCGTCACCAAGAATCTAAACCTAGTTTAGAGGAGGAGTACAAGGAACTCCATCAAGAAAACCGATTCTTGAAGTCTTAGCTCATGCACCTTATTATAATGCTTTAAAAGAAAAATATGAGTTAGAACTTAGGCTTGGAAAACATGGGTCCGCTTTGTGCGAAACAACTTACCTAAGAAGTTGGACGATCCCGGCTATTTACCCTTCCGTAGACTTGGAACTTCCAAACCACTGATGCTCTAGCCGATTTAGGATCATGCATCAATCTTGTTCCGTTGTCCTCCATGAAGCCTTAACTTAGGTAAAATTGAACCAACGAAACCATCTTAGGTCTAGCGGACGGTAGTATAGCACGTCCGTAGGAATAATAAAGGACATGATAGTACATGTAGGAGAGTTGACTCTTTGGTCGACTTTCATGTGCTAGACATGAATAAGGACCCGACATGCCCATTACTAGTTGGAAGAGGATTTTTAGCTACCGCTAGTGCCATCATCGATTGTAAGATGTCCAAAATAGTGGTAGGGAGGGAGTGCTAGATCCGTTTACGATGTTAAAAAGCATACATATTACAAGGATGAGGAAATCTCACAAGAGATAGGGTTGGATAGAGAGCCTTCTAGATATGGACCTTGGATTGATAAGAACATCATAGGCCCCAAAGACCTTTTACCTAGATAAAGCCTTCGCTAGTGCAAGAACTTTCCAAGAAAAGAAATGGCTAGGGACATAGAAGTGAACCCGCTCGAGGACGCCTTAGTATTTAGGAAGATGACCGAGTTCCTAGGAAGCTTGCTCGTTAACCTTGTCATGAATAAGTGGATAGTTGAGAAATATGAACACAAATGGGATTGGAATAGACCACCCAGTGATGGTAATGGAAAGTGGCACATTAGGATACAAATCTATGATCCCGATGGTGAGATGTTTGAAAAGGCATATTTAACCGAACGTACTACTAGGAACTTGAATGATAAGTTTGATCCTTACGACATTGTTGAGGATAGACTTACATATATCGGCACGTAGGAGCACGACTATGAGTCTAGCTACAAGACTCTTAAATAAAGAAAAGCGCTCGGAGGCAACCCATGCTTAATTGTTTGCTTGTTAGTGTCATGTATCTTTTATTAATTGTTTATCCTCATGTTTAAATTTGTAAAATGCTTTATTTTGTTTTTAACCTCGCCTTAATTGCATATAAAGGTATTTTACATAAGGGATAAGTGTAGGAGGATTACGACGCTTTCAAAAGAAACGTAAACATGAGAATAACAATTACATAAAAGATATATATGTTTGTTTGTTCGAGTCAAATGCTTGTATCGAGTCATAATGGATGTTTTGCGAAATTTTTTCCGATTCTAAAGATGTAAATTTTCCGAATTTTTCCAAAATCGCACCGCTTTTTGTCGGATAACCGACTGTCAGATTGAAACCGACGGCGCCAGGAAGGAGTAAAACATCGATTACTTTTTCTCGTTTTCGAGCTACTTATAAATTTTTTGAATTTTCCGTGTCTTAATTTTCTTAGAAATTCAGTAAACATCCATTCCACAAGCATTATATCCTAGTTTAAATCGAGTCTTATATATATTATTACCGCCGATTTTACGCGAAGGTTTCGTTTGTTTTCTTCAAGTGTGCAGGTTTAGTTTGTCAAGAAGAAATTACATAAGATTGGAAGGAGCTTTTCACGCATAAATTCTTCTTGAAAAGGATTTAACCACCACTTTACACGGATCCTACCGAGCTAATCAGGGGAGTACTAGTTTCTTTCGTTTTTAATTACCTTCTTTTATCATAACTTTGATACTTTCGGGGAACATTGGGGACAATGTTCAGTTTAAGCGTAGGGAGGGAAAATAAACGGAACTTTGAAACTATGCTTATCCTTGACTATTTGCTTTGTCCAATTGTGATTGTGTAATAAACCATGAGAAAATGTCGGTTAGGGTAATTTTAGCACCAAATTTAAAATTTTATGACATATAGGAGTGGGCCATTAGTCTTAACAAAAGCGCCTCACGGATAGGAAATTATATGACTAGCACAAAACCCTTTACCACCCAAATTCCACCAAAATGCGAGGATCGCCTTAGATTAGTAGGAATTAAAGCATTCATCTTCAATGCTTTAGTGTGAACCGGTAGTATATTAGATTCTAGAACTTGTTTTGTGATGCATTCCGAGATCGCAAGTGAGACTACACTTGTGTAGTTAGGAATAACTAAATGATAAGAGGCATTAGGATAAACCCTTGTTTGATACCCGTAATATAATTACTTCTTCCACATCGGCCGAGTAATTCCCCACACCCTTTGCGTTGTACTCATCTTTAGTACATGATACCCCTAGTTAACCCCTCGAGCCTATCCTTTTCGGTTCTCTTGATATTTCGGTTTTTCCGAATATCAATGAAGAGCATTGTTTACACCCCACCCCAAATATACACCCAAATCGCCTTTAGCTCACCCCTTATGCACTCACTTTAGTGCAAATGTTTGTTATCACCCTAAACACTTAGTTCAATTATCTAGTTGCTTGCATAAGTTGCTAAGTCGAGTCATATCCTTTGTATACGCTTTGGGACGATTGGGATTCATGGGAAAAGTTAAAGTTTATGAAATGACGGAAGGAACGTTAAATTCAAATTCCCTTTGTTTGCATAATAATGTACCCCAAGTGTTTTGATCTTTCAATTGGTCAAATTAGTGTTAGAGTAATAAAAACTCAAGTGTAGGATGTGCCTATAAATCCCTAGTATTTTGATGTTACCGTAGAGGATAGTAGAGTAAAAGTGTATGGAAAAAAAAAAAAAAAAAAAAAAAAAAAAAAAAAAAAAAAAAATAGAAAAAGAGAAAAGAAAAATATAAAAAAAAAAAAAAAAAAAAAAAAAAAAAACATACTGCTACCATTCTACATCTATCTTTAAATTTATGTTTGTTTATTTCGTTACATAGAGTTTTAGAGTGTCAGTCTTGGCTTAGCAACGCCATTCTTCATATGCATTTAACGAGAGATTTTTGACTTACCACCACTAAATAGCCTATCCCACCAAACCCTTATTTCCTACCGTAAGCCTAACATTACAACCCTTAAAAGACCTCTTTGATAGTCTTTCCTAGGTGCTTACGCCAAAGCGATGAAGGTTTGATCTATTCTCAAGCCTATGGTAATCTATGTACTAGGACCGGTTAATGAGTGTTTATCTTCCATTTCCTATTTGTTATATTTCATATATACACCGAGAGAGATGTGAGTATCCAAACACCCCATGAGGTGCTAGAATGTAATTTCCGTGCTTGTTATGACTTTCATGGGCTTATATGTGTTGTGGACCGTTTTGAATTAATGCTTCATGACCCTAACTTATAAATTAATTGGCTAAAGCACATTTGCTTGAGGACAAGCAAATAACAAGTGTAGGGATATTTGATAAGGTTTTAAAAGGTACCATTTGAGGGGTCGCTTTAGTCCTTATTTGATCACTTTTGTATCCGTTATTACTTAATATCGTTCCTTTTCACTTTTAGGTCTCTTGAAGGCAAAATCTTGGAATGACACTTATTTTGACGAAAAGGCGCGAATATATGAGGAAAATGGCCAAAGTCAAAATCGAGACACTCACGCTGTTGAATTTAGAAGGCGACGCCGTCAAGTGCTAATGGCGACGCCGCCCCAAAATTATTGTGACGGTCCGTAACCCAAAACTCGTGATTTTCAAGCGACGACGCCCGGCTTGTAAAAGAGTAGGTCGTCGCCACTCGACGGCCTAGATGCAATCCGACGACGCCGGGCGAAGAGGACGGCGTCACGGACATAAGGTGGCGCCGTCGCAAGGTTAACGTGGCCAAGACGAAACCCTAATGGCGGCGACACGGGCGTGACAAAACATAAGGTGACGATCGTCGCATATGTAATCTTATATATAGAATCCGAATTTTTAGGCCTTTAGTGGAGAGTCTTTGGAGTAAAACCTAAAACCGAACCTAAGGTGTCTTGTACAAGATTTTAGGGTTTTAAACCCTATCTTACATCAAGATAAGTCTTTACTTCATTAATTCAATTATGTCTTTGATTATTTGTGTGTATGCTTGCATGTTCTCCATGTCCGCTAATTTATTTGTGTGTTTGCTTAGAAAGTATGAAACTTAATTATTGAATATTGATTGGTTGTTTCTTATCTTAGTTGATTAATGATCTAGTAATGCGATAGGTCATTCGTTGTGTACTTAATGCTTGATTCATCTTTGTGAACCTTAGAATATAATTACCGAGTAGTTGTAGGCTAAACCATCCAAAGAGCGCCTTAGAGTAGGAGTTTATCATCCCTAGTGGGTTTGTAGACGAGACCCTTTGGTAAGTTCAAAGAGTTGGGAGAAACGATACCCTACAACTTTAGACACACAACGCAACTAGGAATAAGGACGTGACAACTCAACCATCAATAGGAGATAATTAAGGAGTAATACAACCTAAGTAAACACATCTTTAAACTATCATACGAGCACACATTAATTAGATATATACTTCCACAACCTTAGTTTAGATAATTAGATAATAGTAGAGTAATCGGTAGAAATACCAACCCCCAAATCCAATACCCGAGATTCGTACCTTTCCTTTCATAAAACATAAAAGATAAAAATAATCTTCCTCAACCTTAACCTTAGCGTAGTAACTCCTTACTAGCATTCCTATTCCCCAGAGAACGATATCAATACCCGTGGCTTACCCTAATTACTACACTACAACGATTAGGTTCATCGCCTAGGTGTTATAAAACTTGCTCAAGAAAAGGAAGTTTCCTTGACCCCGAACGACGCTGTGTAGCGTTATCAACACACCTATAAGGCTCGCCCGGTAGCTAAAGGCTTTACTCAAACCTATGGGGTTGAGTACGACGAGACCTTTTCTCTGTAGCATAAATTAGAGTCGTTAGGATTCTCATAGCTATAGCAGCATACTATGATTTTGATATTTGGCAAATGGATGTCAAAACCGTTTTCTTAAATGGTCGCCTAGATGAAGACATATATATGGCGCAACCTGAGTTGTTTGTGAATCCACAATTTCGTGAGCGAGTATGCAAGCTTCAAAGATCCATTTATGGATTGAATTCAAGCATCAAGGCAATGGAATAAACTATTTGATGAAGAAATCAAAAGGTTTGGATTTACTCAGATTCTTGATGAGCCATGTGTATACCATAAAGCTAGTGGGAGTAATGTTACTTTCCTTATCATATATGTCGATGACATATTAATCATGCGAAGTCATATACCAAGTTTAAATAAGGTAAAGTCTTATCTTGGTAAATGTTTTTCTATGAAGGATTTAGAGGAAGCAACATACATCCTTAGAATCAAGATCTATAGAGACAGATCTAAGCGGTTGATTGGATTAAGTCAAAGTGCTTACATTGATAAAATATTGAAGAGATTCAATATGAAAAATTCCAAGAATTGGTATTTGACAATGCAAGTATATCATGGCTAAACACCTGCAGAGGTGGCACGCATGAAGAGAGTCCTTTATGCTTTGATTGTGGGATCTATTATGTATGCGGTGATATGCACAAGACTTGATGTGGAGTTTACTCAAAATATGACCAATCGATATCAACAGAATCCAGTTGAACTCCACTGGACTGTTGTTAAACATATTCTCAAGTACTTAAGGGATACAAGAGATATGTTTTAGTGTATGCGCGAAATCCAGAAGCAGAGCTTGATGTTACAGGTTTCTGCGATGTGTCCTGGAAAACTGATAAAGATGATACGAAGTCTCAGACGGGATATGTCTTTATAGTCAATGGAGGAGCAGTAGACTGGAAGAGCAAGAAGCAGAGTGCAATTGCGATGTCTACTACAGAAGCTAAGTACATAGCTACTTCAGAAGCTGCCATGGAAGCTGTTTGGATTAGGAAGTTCATTTCAGAGCTTCGAGTTATGCCCTCAATTGAAAATCCTATTAACATGGATTTCGACAATTCTGCTGCAATTACATTCGCCAATGAACCTTGAGTCATGAAAGGCTAGAAACTTTCCTAGGCGATATCACTATGTTCAAGAACAAGTCGAGATAGGTGAAATCGAGCTACTCAAAGTTCACACAGATGATAATCTAGCTGATCCCTTAATGAAGGCTTTACATGGTGAAAAGCTTAATCAACATGATGATAGCATTGGACTTCGTTTAGCAACTAGTTTCATGCCTATCTGTGATTAGTATTTGGATAAAGGATATTGTAAACAGTTATTACTTTAATGAAATAAAATATTTCTTATGTTTATTTTTCATTTATAATATTGTATCCTATATTTGCATATTTAAATCTGTGAATAGCTTATGTTATTCTAAACAGTCCGTTGTCAATCAGTAATATGGGAATGAATTAAGAGAAATCTGAATTTTTGTCAAAATATACTTAAGTATATTGATGTGTTGACATGCCAAATTCACATGATATTCTATGGAATGAATATAGGACTTATCCCAACCACAAGATTATACTTTATGGATCTTGTCATCAAGTAAATCATGAATAGTTGTCCTCAAACTTGAGATGCCAGAGAACTGTCATAAATGTAGTGCATTTCTGTAAAGCAATTTACGGCTATACGTAACTGGTAGCTATAAGGATTGTTTTCAGTAGTATTGAAAAATTCATGGGTTTTGCTTGTAGTCAAGAAAGAATTTGTTTCTTCAAATTCGTTTTGAAGTTTAATAATAGTGGGCCCCTCGTAGGGTTGACAAGATGTTTGCCTGGCCGCGGCCAAGATCTATAGAGAATACGTTTCAGAAGATTTGGTAATCTTGTTCAATCATAAACTACGAGAAACGAAATAGTTAAATAATATAATTACTACGATCCATATCCAAATTTAACGTGGTATTAGAAACAAAAGGATAAGTATGATGAATAATTCATCAAAAGATTTTTCCTGGAACCATACTCGAGTTGTACTGGAGGCATTGGCGTGTTGCTAGACGCTAACCAATATCATTACACATATTAAGACATGTCCAAGTGGCAGCTGTAAGTTTATGGACGTTTATTAATATTGTGTATGATCGGATTCGAACTCGAGACCACGGGATTACACACTTTATGTGTGAGATTTAATGTTCAAATAATTAATGGAAAATGTTACAGTTAATTAGTAAATGCACAATAACGACTAACGAGCGTTAAGTAATTAACGATAATTGACTAAGAGTCGTTAAATATTAAAGAGAAGGACTAGAGTGTAAATTAGAGGTCCAGAAGGATCTGGAAACCCTCTTGGGGTGTTTGACCGATCGGTTAAGGGGAATGGGGAGACCTAATCCAACCCTAACTTGTCCTCTAAGTTTCTACACTATATAAACAAGGCTTGGGGTTCATTATTGGCGACTCTTATACACATAACAAGCACTAAACCTTTTTCTCTCTTTTTGTAGAGTTCGCCAATCAAACAACCCTTTAGGGGTGTTTGATTTTGCTTATCTCACACAAGATGTTTTGGTTTTATTTTTGTCTTTATTAGAACTAGCATTCTCATTAAATCAAGATACTACGTGTGTACAAGAACGTGGTGCAAACACATTATTATTGCATCTTGGTTTGAATAAAAAACAAGAAGGGTCGATTCTTTAAACCACATAAACCCTAATTAGGGTTCTTCCTCGATCCGATTTTTGCTAGTGCTAAAAGGTACGCATACTATTTAAATTCGGTTAATTAATTGTAATTATATGTTTAAGTCTTCCGTTTGCGTGCTTTGATGTTTATGTGATTTAATTTATGTATGACATGCTATTAAAATTCTAACACATACACCATTTCAACCTAATTAACCGTGACCTTTATGAATATGTGCGTCTTTACAATAGTGATGGTTCATTAGCGACGGTTTTCTGATAGAAAAACTGTCGCTATAGCCATTTCATGGGTCAAATACCAAAACACAACAAAACTTTTAATTTCCTTCCTAAGACTCAAACCTAAAATGATTTCAACATAGTGTATTTTGAAAATCTCCCCAATAATTGGCCATAAAGCTAAAGACCATATGAAACATCGATTAATTAGTCAAATCCAAATTTACATAAACTCAACAAGTCTCCTATCCAAATCATCCATCTAAAAGGATTTGTGTGCAAACAACACGACAAATTTCACATTTGCCCTCACAGAAATGCTAAAGGGTCACACCAGTGCACGCTAAACAGATCAACCAATCAGAAATAAGAAACGAGTTCACGAAATGAAATTAGAGTTAAGAGGAAATGAAAATATGGAGTTATTTTCATTTTAGGGTTAAGTGGTAATTACCCGAAGTTTAATATTTATCCAGGATAAATATTAAAGAGTAATAAATTGACAAAAGACAAAACAACAAACCCCTAGGGGTTGTTGTTGATCGGTTCGACCGAAACCCCAAGGAGGGTCGTTTGACTTCTTATCAAACTTGAATACTTGTGCAACAAGTATTCTAGAACCTCTTAAAAAGTTTATAATTAATACAAAGTCCTCTTAAGGAATTCTCATAACTCTTTCAATATCTCTAAAAATCCCTCTCCTCTCTCTCTTGTTATGCGTTCGACCGATCCAAAGGGATTAAACCATTTGGTCGATCGCAACATCAACCCTAAGTCGACTTTGGGTATTTACCCAGTTTCGTGCTCGCCTAACTAGCATAAGTTTGTAGCCCTAGTTCTACTTGTGCACTAAGTGATAATCCCCAAGAAACCCTAATTGTGATCGTGTGGCATCAAGAAGATCAAGAAGGTATTTCGCAAACAAAAAGGTTAAAGAAGCTACGAAGCACCCTTTATACGTGTTAGATTAGGTTATATTATTGTTTAGTAGATCCGGACTTAGGGTTTTGGTTTGCATGGCTTTAAGTGTTTATTTTTCATCTGCAGCATATTTTATAGTCTGTGTGGATGACCACTTGAACCTTAAAACCTCAACCTTCTCACCCTATTCACAAGAATTGGATGCCCCATGGCCCGTAACCCAACCAACACTTCCAAACCATAATCATCACTCATCACCACGAGCTGCATCAAACTATTAACCTCCCATTCTAGAGTCGATAAACTTGCACTTTCCACTATTGAACTCTCAATTAACTCAACCGCACTTCCGTATTCACTAACCGCTTTCAAACCGATGCATAGTCTCACCCATCTTTGCAAATTAACGACATTCAAATTTAATTCAAGTATCTTCACAATCGATCCAATAGAGTTACAAACTGTTGTCAGTTTTGATTTTCTGTCGAGACGTGTAACAACCGCGTTGAGGCAAGAGGATAACCGGGGGTAACTCATTTGTTCGACAGATTGCTTTTTATACTTTAATTTTGCATTTATCATGATCATATGCTTAGAAGAGTTTTAGAACTAATTTTAGGACGATATCTCATTTGTCAATGAATTTTCGGTGATTATGTGAGTTTTATACTCAAAACAAATAATATGTAAAACATTTGCTAAAGACTATACGTAAATTTAAAAAACTGTGTTGATTAATGTAGGACGTTATTCAGAATTTAATTAAAAGTTATCTAGACTTTGTCTTAGTATTAATCTTAGTAATAATTATTTTGAATACTCTATGATCTTGTTTCATGAAAGTTTTATGTGTATCACTGTTAGCTCACCATTGCCAGCCACCACTTCCACTCACCACCCAAATCTTAGAATCATCAACAAATGCAGAAAAATCATTCTTAAAATTTGTAAATCACTTGGCAACTTTAATCCACATACCTTTCTTTGATTGTAGTATCTGCTTTGGTTCATAATGAAGTTACAAAGAAAGGTGGTGTGGTGTCTAAAGGAGTTGAAACTGGAAATATCTCAGAATCTTGGCAAGATTCGTATGCAAAAGAAAGGGTTATTATACATAGAAGTTACTAAAGTTTGTGCGAAATTTGTCCTAAGTTACTAAAGTTTTAAAGTTGTCATTCAGGTTACTAAACTTATGAAAGTTGTCATCCAGGTTATCGAAATTATGAAAGTTGTCATCCGTGTTATTGAACTTGTAAAGACATGACATTTATGTTACTTAACATATAAAAAAACATACGTAAAAATCACTGAAATTATAGACGTGTTTGCTTTTTATAGTTTAGTAACCTGGATGAAAACTTTGAAACTTTAGTGACTTAGGAAAAATTTTACGTAAACTTTAATGACTTTTTTGTATAATAACTCCAAAAGAAAAGTGAGATTTATGAGCAGGGTGTTCTGGAAGGTAACTTTTCTTCCTGTTCTTTCAATCAAATGGTACATGTTTTATACAATGGAAATAGTAATAATGCATGGTTTATGATGTAATGGAATTAGTAATAATGCATGATTTATGTATGCTTAGCATTAGACAAATACCTTTATGCTTGACTGGAATCGGATGCTTACCTCGATAGTACTTTCTTTGCTCTTTGTATATATAGTAAGGAATCAGATGCTTAGCTCGGTAGTACTTTGCTCTTTATATATATAGTAAGCAATTGGGTGCAAAACAATCAAACAGAAATATCTGGTACAAGCTACACGTAGCTAAATCGTTCTTTGCAGGCTACTCTTTTAGACATTATCTTTTTCGACTCGCCATGGTTTGATATCCCTTACCATATGCTTAATTTGATCTAAAACTTACTTGAATCCCTCTACTAATTATCTTTTTCTTAAATTTTCATGCATGATCTCGATCATTTGTTTAGATACAGAAGGAGAAGAGCATACTATATGGACCATGGGAGGAAACTACGGAATCATTGGAATGATGGAGTGCACGATGGAATTAGAGAGATCACTCTTATATACAGTAGTTGCATAGACTCGATCCGTGTGACATATGATGACAATGTTAAACCCTTACTGGCAGAGAAACATGGAGGCATGGGTGGAACCAAAAGTGCTCAAGTACACAATACTCCCGACAAATCTTAGTATACTTTATCATAAATTTTATAGGAAATAATGTGATTTCTTGTGGATTAATTTCAGATTAAGCTGCAATTTCCTGAGGAGGTTTTGATAAGTGTTAGTGGGCACTATTGCCCCGTGGTCTATGGAGGAGGCCCTGTGATTCGATCACTCACTTTCAAGAGCAACCAAAGGACATATGGGCCGTTTGGGGTTGAAGAAGGAACACCCTTCAATTTCTTGACAAATAATGGAGGCCACATTGTAGGTCTCTATGGAAGAAGCGGGTGGTTTCTGGATTCACTCGGGTTTTACTTATCACCCCCTAAACCAACCCTGTTCCAGCGAATCCAGATGATGTTTAAAGGATTTAACCCTTTTGCTATGAAAAATGGTGCCAAAAGGCTTGAAAGGTTATAAAGTTAGGGCATATTAGCATCTACATGTCATAAAATATGTTGTTGACGTGCTGTTTTCTTTAGCCTTTTTTGTGGCCAAAATTCCTTTCTATTGGAATAATATCTAGTCTTAAAGCTTAGACACTAAATAAAAGAATCTCTCAATATTTGGCCGCAGGGTCAAGTTTTCATCTACACTTTGTATGCAATGATTCTGGTTATATATAATAAACCAGATCCTAGAATTTACTTTTCATTGTCATAGAATCACCAAATTAACAACAATTCTAAATAAAAATAAACGACATCATGTATCATCATCTGAAATACAAATACAATATTCACATATCATGTCCTGGGTTGAACCATATAATTACTTTCAATAGCTCTTTGCTACAACTTAGCAATGCATTATAAATTTGACTGCAGTTATCAAAATCAAAAGAGTTGTTTGTATAGTGATTGGACATGCTTCACTACTAAAAGATCGATAATCAATTCTCACTATTTGTCAAAATTCAATAGTAGTTCACTTGTAAAAGAACCTCAAAATAATCAGACTTAAATTTTGTTGCAGCTACCCATGAAGTGATTATTTGATCCCTCAATAATCATACAATCAAAATCTGTTTCACTATACTCAAATACTTCAAACAAACTAACAACGACTTGAAAACGCACCTTATGTATAAATAAAATTTCAAACAACACATATATGCAAATTCATTACTTTTCCCTTTCAGGTGGCACAAAAGTTAAACATCATACGAAACATAGATCAGTCAAATCCAAATTTACGTAGACTTGATTGGAAAACATAAATAGTAAAGCATAAACCATAATTTGAACAAAGATAATTTACCCACGGGTGTCAAGCTCCCAAGCCTCATACCCGAATCCTCCTCCTCAACCTTCTCACTCCTCTTCACAGTAACTTGATGGCCTGTGTCCTGCGGCAAGCCAGCAACCGAACCGACACTTCCAAATCATAATTATTAGCTACCAACAGCATTGTCTATTAACCTCCCCTTCCAGAGTGGATAAAATGATACTTCACAAACTGATCCATAGTCTCACTCGTCTTTTGCAAATTAATTACTGGCATTTAAAAGTCGATCCGAGTGACTTCACAACCGATCCCATAGAGTTACTAACTGTTGGCATTTTTGCGTGTGTGTTGAGATGTTCTCCGGTTCATTTTTGCGTGTGACTTCACACCAGATTTTAGGGCGATAAATCATTTGTCAATGAATATTTGGTAATAATGTGAGATTTCTATTAAAAACAAAAAATATATATGTAAAACATTTACATACAAATTTAAAGTAAAAGCTTGGTTGATTAATGAAGAAATTTATTTAGAATTTAGTATCAATCTTGGTAATAATTTATATTGAATACTCTGTGAATTTGTTCCATGAATGTTTGTGGTGTGTGTCACTGTTAGCTCACCATTGCCAGACACCACTTCCACCTACCACCCAAATCTGAGATTTATAAACAAATGCGTAAAAGGTAAATCACGTGGCCACTTCAAACCACTTACCTTTGCTTTGATTGTAGTATTTTTTTTTTCTAAAAGATGTTACATAGGAAGGTGCTGTGTCTAAAGGAGCTGAAACTGGAAATATCTCAGGAGTCTTGGCTTGATTTGTACGCAAAAGCAAAGTGAGAGTTATGAGCAGGGTGTTCTGGAAGGTAACTTTTCTTCCTGTTCAATCCACAAATATGGTGCATGTTTAATGTAATGGAATTAGTAATAATGCATGTTTTATGTATGCTTAGCATGAAACAAGTACCTTTGTGTGTGACTGGAATCGGATGCTTAGCACGGTAGTACTTTGCTCTTTATATATATATAGTAAGGAATCAGATGCTTAGCACGGTAGTACTCTGCTCTTTATATATATAGTAAGCAATTGGGTGCAAAACAATCAAACAGAAATATCTGGTACAAGCGGGCTACAATTTTAGACAATATTATTTTCGACTCGCCATGGTATGATATCCCTTACCGTATGCTTAATTTGATCTAAAACTTACTTGAATCCCTCTACTAACCACCTTTTTCTTAAATTTTCATGCATGATCTCGATCATTTGTTTAGATACAGAAGGAGAAGAGCATACTATATGGACCATGGGGAGGAAACTACGGGAATCATTGGGATGATGGAGTGCACGATGGAATTAGAGAGATCACTCTTATATACAGCAGTTGCATAGACTCGATCCGTGTGACATATGATGACAATGTTAAATCCTTACTGGCTGAGAAACATGGAGGCATGGGTGGAACCAAAAGTGCTCAAGTACACAATACTCCCGACAAATCTTAGTATACTTTATCATAAATTTTATATGAAATAATGTGATTTCTTTAGGATTAATTTCAGATTAAGCTGCGATTACCTGAGGAGGTTTTGTTAGGTGTTAGTGGGCATTATTATCTTGTGGTCTATGGAGCCGGCCCTGTGATTCGATCACTCACATTTAAGACCAACCAAAGGACATATGGGCCATTTGGGGTTGAGGCAGGGACACCCTTCAATTTCTTGACAAATGGAGGCTACATGGTAGGTCTTTATGGAAGAAGCGGATGGTTTCTGGATTCACTCGGGTTTTATGTATTGCCCCCAAAACTAACCCTTTGCCAAAGAATCCAGATAAAGTTTAAAGGATTTAACCATAGCAAAGGTGGTAAACATAACAGAACCAAGAGGCTCGAAGGTTATAGAGTTAGATGTATGAGCATATATATATCATATATGTTGGTGTTGTGTTTTCTTTAGCCTCTTTCGTATTTCAGAAGTTCCTTACTATTTTAACAATATATAGAAACATAAAGACACTAAATAAGAGAATTTCTCATTGTTCAATTGTACACTTTCTATGCAATGATTCTGCTAATATACAATAAACCAATCCTAGAATATAATTTTCATTATTGAATCACCGAACAACAATTCTAAATAAAAATAAACGGCATTACGTTTCATCGTCTAAACTCCAAATAAAATAATCACATATCATGTCCTGGGTTGAACTACATTTGCAATAGCTCTTTGCAACAATTTAGCATTGCATTTCAAATTTGACTATGTAACATGCAAGAATGCAGTAATCAAATTCAAAAGTGCTGATAGTGATTGGACCTGCTCCAGTGTTTTGATGTTCGATAATGTAATCAGTTCTCACTATTCGTCAAATTTCAATCTAGTTCACTAGTAAAAGAACCTCGAAATAATCAGGATTCAATTTAGTTGCAGCTACCCCTAAGGTGATGATTTGGCCCCTTGATAATCATGCAATAAAAATCTATTTCACTATACTCAAATACTTCAAACAAATTATCGACTTGAAAACTTACGTACCATTTAATGAAAAGTTTAAACACCACATATATGCAAATTTTGTTGAAATTATATAACATGACAATCAATAAATAATCACAAAACATCAAAGTATACATGCGGAAGTATAGGAAAGATTAACTAATAATTAATTAACATAAACAAGAATATGTGACTTTCTTGATTCTAGCCGAACAATAATCAAATCCACAAAACTAGCAATTGGATGAACCCTAATTAGGGTTTATAGGATTATGTGAATTACCCTTACCTTTTGTAATTCAATCCAAGAATACTAACAATAATGTGTTAGTACCACTTTCTTGTACACACGTACTATACCGAATTAAAGGAATGCTAGTTTTAATTAAACAAAACAATTTTAGTTGGAAAAGATGGTGATCGATCCCCTAGGGAGGGTGCACGATCGTTTATTGCAAAACACACACAAACAAGTTTTTAGGTTTTAGCCAATGAGTACAAGAGATAAATTACAAACACCCTTGGTTTTGTATTTATACCCAAAGTAACTTGGTGAAGTTGGTTATGGGTTGGGTTATGGAAACCCTTTAGACGATCGGTTATGGACTCCCAAAGGGATTCTAGAACCTTCTCGATCTCTAATTTCATATCTAGTCCTTTCCAATTACATTTAACGGCCGTTAGTCCATTACACTTAATTGCTTAACGTCCATTATAATTATTTCGCTTAATTAATAAATAAATATAACTATTATATTTAATTATTAACTTTAATTCTCATACGTAAAGTGTGCATCCCGTGGTCTCGAAGTTCGATCCTAACACACGCCTATTAATTTATTGTCCATTAAACCAACACTCCCACTGGACATATCTTAATAGAGTGATCACATCGGTTAGCGTCTAGCAACACTTCGATGCCTCTAGTACAACTCGAGTAAGGCTCCCGGAAAACCTTTTAATGATTTCTCATTATTATTATCCTTTGTTTCTAATACCATGTTAAATAAAGATATGGAATTAAGTCATTCTTTATTCAACCATTCTGCTTTCGTTGTTAGTGATCGAGCAAGATTACCAAATCTTCCGAACATATTCGTGGAGAACTTTGGGCGTGGCCACGCAAACATCTTGTCAACCCTACGAGGGCCCAAGAAGATTAAACTCCAAATAAATTTGAAGGAACAAATTCTATCTTGACTACGAGAATAACCCATTTAACTTTGCAACACTTCGTGAAACAACCCTTATGACTACCGCCACGATAGCGTTAAGTTGTTCCACGTATGCACTACATTCATGACACTTATCCGGTATCTCAAGTCCGAGGATGACTATTCATAATTTACTTAACAACAATATCCATAAAGTAAATTATGTAGTTGGGATAAGTCCTATATTCAATTCATTTAATATCATCTGAAATTGGTATGCTTTCTCATCAATATACTTTCAAGTATATTCTACCATATCTCTCAGATTTGTCTTAGTTTAATGATACTCTCATATCATTAATTGACAACGGACAATTTAGAATAAATAAATTTATTTACGGATTAAACATGCAAATATAGGATACAATATATTATAAAATCAATCATACCAAGTATTTGATTTATTATAACAATCGTTTAACATCCCTTATCCAAATACCAAATAGATCAATGCATGAAAATTTTAGTTGATGAATTATGCCTCAAGTAATGACAATCATACTTGTTTGACAAGGCATAAATCAACCAACTTGATCTATCGTAATTTTGAGAATACTTATTTTAAGAAATCAATTAATGAAGTCCTTGTATGTGTGCATTCACCAATCCACATAATAACTCATAAAGTGTGTGACATCCTCTATCACCAATTTATGACAATTTAAACTTTTAAACATTTTAAAGTTTAAAGTATTCTTATTCTTTTAATGTATAATGCAACTGCGCTCTTAGTAGCACAACTAGTTCTAATGGCCATTAATAAGGATGAAATCCTACCATGACTAGTATTGAGTATCATCTCAATTAAACCAGTATCATTGTATACATAACAACAATATGCTCATTAAAACTCTGTAAACTTTAATATCTTATTGTGTAATGTTTGATATCTTCCAAACTTTCAAGTCTGTAGCTGATGACAATTTGCACAACAATTGACATATTGTTCATCCAGAGAATGTAGGAGTAATTCCAGGTTTTGAGGATGTAATTCTATTAGAATGTTCATTACACAAGTTATCTAATAACTTTTAGTTAGATATCAATGTTGTCAAATCATCTATCATTCAAGAATGATACAACAATTTGAATACACTACATGATGTACATGATGAATCTACATGTCAAACTCAGATTTCATTTATGTTCTATCTTGTCAAAAAATATTTGTCCATTTCCCAAATGCTATATCATGTTTTATTAGAATCATTTATTTTACTGCACATGTTTATTAATAATAAACATATATTCCAAGGTTGTATGTTTTAATTATTAAATCTTACAAATGAAGTTTCATTCCAATCTAAGACTTAACATTTAGCTTACAAGGAATGTTACTTCCTATATGTTACACAACATATAAGATTTAAAATCTTAACATAATACTCCCACTAGCTTTTAGGAATACTTAAAATTTATCTTATTTCAATTATAAATCAAAACTATGATTTAATAATTAAACATAAGAATAATTTCATAGATGCATGCATTTATCCATTCATGAATTATTGCACTTCGTACACTTCCAAAGATTATATGAATTCAAAAAACCTTTCAATTACTTACCGTCCTCGCTCAAGTAATTTCTTCAAGAAAGAATTTTGATATTCCATTGTCATATTTCATATTAATGAAAACAAGTATGACAATTATCATCTTTATATATTTAATGTGTCTAGGAAAGAATATTCAATCACAATTAATTGCTTAAATATGATTAATAATCTTGTCATAAAACATGCATTAAATATGTGTACAAATTTTGTCCATATGATTTCTACATAGAAATTCAAACCACTAGGGTTTTTCATCTCTTTGAAGAACTCATTTCCATTCTATAGTCTAACTATTAAGGTAAACCAAATTTCCAAAATTGATTATCTTTATGGATAGCATCTTTAACATTCATAGTATGAGTAATTTACCCAATTTAATATTTGGTAATCCATCATAATGATTATCAGGTTTACTATAATCCTGTAACTCATATTTCTCAGCATATAAGTCAAATATTTGAGATATCTTTGCAGATCTATGAATGAAAATTCCGTCATCATGAGGTCTATCATTTACATGTCTAACCTCATCATGATATTTACTAGTGTGTTTTAAAAGATTATGTATCTTGTAATTTTATCTTCAAGATTAAAAAAAAAAAAAAAAAAAAAAAAAAAAAAACTCCCACTTGCCTTTTGTGATATATATAAACTATCTATATATACTTAGCAATTAGAGCAAAACTACATTGTTCTCTTTTTGGGACTTTACAAATACACATTGTTAATTCATGACTTTAGTTTGTTAATAACCTATTCATAAGTAGTTTAACAAATTCAGAATCTTCAATTTTAAAACTTAATGTGATTCATCACATTCCATAATAAAATGGTATTTTATCAATCTTCTAGGTTGGAGTCATATTGAGTATATTCAATACATACTCAATTTCTAACCTTGTTACTTTTTAAGAAAGAAGTTATGGTTATCTTGAATCAAACAAATCAAATAGAGTTTGATTCTTCTAACTGAACATACCATCAACTTGTGGTATTCAGTAGAACTAATATTGTAAGACAATATAACAATATATAAGATAAACATATTCCTTTCGGCTTACCTATTTACCAACTAAGTCAATTTAATGGTATAATAGACTTTCCAAGCCAATTGCATACTTTATAACATAAGTGCTCTTTAACCAACTCACTTCATATTCATGTCTCATCAAGAAAACATAAATTTGTTATAATCCCATTTAACGTTATAAATCATTGATCAACTCAATGACTTCTTGTTTATGTCTTAATTAAAAACCTAACAAGTTAACGTCTTACTTTATTATAAGTCTTAAAAGACTTTATGTTTATGTCTTTACAATGAATCATAAACATGTTTAACTAAAGTAATTATGAACACAACTCTTGGTTTCAATAGTAATTTCAAGTTAATTTATTTACTTCACAATAATGTAGGACTACATTATTTTTCATTTATGTCATTCCAAAATACATAAATAAACAATTGAAGTAGGATTAGATTACTTCATTTTATGTCATTCTAATAATACATAAATATTTAATTTGAAGTAGTCTTATATATCATTTTGACACATGTTCTAAATACTTGTCTAATTTCGAAACTGCAAATATGTTCATGCAAGGTCTGACTTCACATAGAGATTCACTTTGTTATTGCAATCTCGCCAAGTTCTGACATGACGTAAATTGCAACACCAAGTGTTTCTTGAATTAGATATGTACAAGTTATATTAGAATGTTAGTCTCTTACCTTGCAGTCAAGAGAATCCATTAAATCATATACCTATATGTTGTACCTTGCACACAATATAGATTTCTCCCACTTGTGCATGGAACAACATCATGTAGCAGATAAACAACACGACATATGTTTGTTTATGTGACCTATATGATTGTGTCATTGATATTAGCATAACTAGTAGATGTAGAACCACTTCATTGTCTAATAAGGAAACGTACATGACTATCCTTGAAAACATAAGTGTCTACAAGTGAAAAATAATTATCTTAAGACATTCTAGAGATAAAATGGGTTACTACCAAGATGACAAAGCTTGTAACTCCCACTGAATTAGAGATCATTACATTAATTCCTTATTCAGTAATAAGAACACAATACTCCCACTGGATTTGACAACATTGTAAGTGTTTCATTAACCAGTGAAAGAAAATCGTGTTCTATTTACTTCCATACACTTTTGATAAAGTCCATACATAACAATTACTTATGTACTAAAAGAGTGTATTCTACTATGTAGATGATGAATTATCCATCAATGCTATTAACTTGAAAAATTGGGCAGGCAATTTCTTTCTTAATAGTTCTACTATTCCAACAATTGTAAGTAGTACTTTTAAATTTTCAAAACAAAACAACTAGATAAAATATGATAGTTTGTCTTTTACCAATTATACAGTAATTAGTCTAGCTTCTAATTTAATAACTCAGAAATATGCAATTTTCTTAACTATTAAAATTTGCTTACGAGTTATGTATTTAGAATTTAGACAATTCTAATTGTCCTATCATATATTTCTTCATTCATGAAAATGAATAGGATTAAATCTCACTCTTTCTTATGAAAAGAGGACTAGGTTCATTCTTTTAGTAAGTTGACTCTACCAAAAACCCTTACAGGTGTAGATCAATTTACCAATACAGGAATAACCTTCGTTTACGGTTTAATGTTGCATTAATACATTTAAAGAATTAGCAAAATTCAATTTTAGTATTTTCAATAATTAAACTTTTCAAGAAAATAAAATATCCAAGGTAATATAACCATAGAATTTTCTCGAAAACTAGGATCCAAATTATCGTAGTTCCATTACATCAGTTGATCTGCTAGTAACGAAAGCACATAATAAGGTAATCTGTCGAACAATAATTGGCAAACAAATTCCAATTCCTAGATCATTATGGGATTTATATTTTCCAACGCTATTGCAAATATAAACATGTTTCATCACATCTTATGCCTTGAGTCCAGTTCTCACTTCCTTCTCAACTTGAGTGTCTAACTTAAAGAACTGCAAATATGTCCATGTAAGGTCTGACTTTACATAGAGATTTACCCGCCCATCACAATCTCGCCAAGTAATCGTCATGACGAAATTGCAACTTCAAGTGTTCCTTTTAATTAGATGGCACATAACTTAATTTATAAAGGGTACTAGTTTTGATTTTATGTGGTCAAATCAAATATGTACAAAGATGTCATGCATTCATCTTGTAGCATAATTATAATAAAAAACTTTTTATTACCAATTCATAAAGATCAAATTATCAAAGTTTTGATTTGAGGTATTGGGTTCACCAATCAAGGAATTTAGCATTAATTATCGTTCATTATACCGTACTTTTGCATAAGTGTAAACACTTAGTGTTTCGGGTAATTACCACCAAAGTGGCGCATGGAATTAAAACTAATTTGCCCTTAAGATGAGTTTGTACATTTATGGCTTACTAAGTAGCTCCAATCGAACTCACAGGGGGCAGAGGACCAGGTAAGCGCAAAAGCATAACCTTAGACATCCTTTCACTGTGACTGTGCGCACTTCTTTATGAACCCCTTTATAGTTTGTTCTAGTGGGTGAGCCGTTCTAACCATTGTACCAAAATCATCAATCAATTAAACTATTGAAAACTTAACTCTTCCAAAACAAATCAAATTTCACCATTGTTTAGTCCGTATTATTTTTCTATTCAAAATTACCCTTGCTTAAAACCTGCCTAACATTAATAAACAAACGAGTAACAAAATAAAAATAAACAACTAAAAACAATGCACATAATAAACAATTTATACGTGAAAACAAGTAGTCGCATGCAACTTATTCGATAAAACCCTATTAATAATCAATGTCTAGGTTAAATTAATGTATATATTAATTAGGGCATTCACTCTCCCAATTGAAAGTGAGCCACATACATCGATGAATCGATTGCGTAAACCCGTAATTAATGATATACCAAATTACACATAATTGATTCATTAATGTATATAATTAGAGTCTTCCCCAATTCAAGATTTATCGTAAACAAACATGTGATAAATATATCTTAACAATTAAACAAATATTAAAGCAACTATCCATGACAAACATGTATGTATCATCATGGATATATCATAACAATTATACAAATAGTCACAAGATCGCATATCAATAATCCCATGTCACATAACAATTATTCATGAATTAATCACGTAACATATATATATTAATTATAGGTTTTGATAAGGTTAGCAAACAATTTTCAAACCCTAAAAAAAATTTATGAGTCGACTTAAAAAAAATAAGGGGTACGCCCCAATTAAAAAAAACGACCCAAAAAAAATATAAACCAAAACCATAGATTAATCACATCAAACATCATACAATATACGTTTATTACGCGTTTATGTAATTAATTACTCATTAAAACCAATGACTCGTGATGCCACTGTTAGAATTATATAACATGACAATCAATAAATAATCACAAAACATCAAAGTATACATGCGGAAGCGATAGGAAAGATTAACGAATAATTAATTAACATAAACAAGAATATGCACCTTTCTTGATTCTAGCCGAACAAGAATCAAATCCACAAAACTAGCAATTGGATGAACCCTAATTAGGTTTATAGGATTATGTGAATTACCCTTACCTTTTGTAATTCAATCCAAGAATACTAACAATAATGTGTTAGTACCACTTTCTTGTACACGTACTATACCGAATTAAAGGAATGATAGTTTTAATTAAACAAAACAATTTTAGTTGGAAAAGATGGTGATCGATCCCCTAGGGAGGGTGCACGATCGTTTATGGCAAAACACAAACAAACAAGTTTTTAGGTTTTAGCCAATGAGTACAAGAGATAAATTACAAACACCCTTGGTTTTGTATTTATACCCAAAGTAACTTGGTGAACAAGTTGGTTATGGGTTGGGTTATGGAAACCCTTTAGACGATCGGTTATGGACTCCCAAAGGGATTCTAGAACCTTCTCGATCTCTAATTTCATATCTAGTCCTTTCCTATTACATTTAACGGTCGTTAGTCCATTACACTTAATTACTTAACGTCCATTATAATTATTTCGTTTAATTAATAAATAAATATAACTATTACATTTAATTATAAACTTTAATTCTCATACGCAAAGTGTGCAATCCCGTGGTCTCGAGTTCGATCCTAACACACGTCTATTAATTTATTGTCCATTAAACCAACAAATTCATCAGTTACACTTTTAAGTGTCATAAAAGTTAAACACCATGAGTCAAATTAAAATTTACATAAACTCAATCCCAAAATAAATATAGTAAATCATAATCATAAACAAGCATAATTCGAACAAACATAAATTTACCCACGGCTTTTAGCTCAGAAAGTGATCTCCTACCCAAATCATCCTCATCAATCTTCTCATTCCTATCCCTCGCTACCTGTGCCAACCCAACCGACACTTTCAGACAATAAACATCAGCCACCTGCTGCATCAAACTATGAACCTTCCCTTATGGAGTCTAAAAACGTTCATTTCGGCTACAAGGTAGACCACGACAAATCCCTAAAACGATACCCTCTCTGGCGACTAAACGAATTACGATCTTAAACCCTTATTCACAATTGGTCGATCAATTTTATCTTATCTCTACTGCCCATTATTGTTTATATTCATTAAATCTTCAATCGTGGATCAGTGTAATAAGATTTAATTCTTGGTCGCTTTTAGTTGGGGTTAGAATTGGTTTTTCGTTGTAGTTTTTGCATGTGAACCGACCTCAGGTTGTCATATATGCATGGTTTCTAATTAATTCTCACCTGCTTGGTTTGATTCATATTGTTCACTCGTACTTATTATCTTTACTTGGTATGATTGGTATGATGGGTTAGGTAGTGGAGCTTCATACGTTAAAAACCCTAACATTGAGTTAGGGTTTCTTCATTGATTTGGTTATTGCTGCATGCTGGTTACGATTTGTTACTTATTTTTTATTCTACGTGGGTTTCTAAGATATGGAGAAGGGTTTTCTGATTAATAAAAGTGCGTCTAAAGCTTCGAATACTAATGGTGAATCTTTGGGTGGGAGTGAAGGTGCGAGATCGTCTAGTATGGTTAAAGGTCGCGAGTACAAGTGATGCAAGTGTGCCAAATTTGGTGCCTCAATCAGGTTCTACTCCTATATCTTTTGCGGATAGGTTTAGGGATAAAACACCCAAGAAGACCGTTAATTTCGGAGATGAGAAACGGAAATTGTGTGCCTGGTGCTAATGTCACCATTCCTTTGGAAGCTATCGATGTGGTAAGCTCTAGATTCGCTAATGCTTTGTATGGTTATTTCATTGGTAAGAGACTCGCTTTTTCGATAGTTGAAAATTACGT
The DNA here is from genome assembly GCA_022545495.1 of Chrysanthemum lavandulifolium. Taxonomy (NCBI): domain Eukaryota; kingdom Viridiplantae; phylum Streptophyta; class Magnoliopsida; order Asterales; family Asteraceae; genus Chrysanthemum; species Chrysanthemum lavandulifolium. The sequence continues at coordinate 276,095,812 of CM040244.1, forward strand.
TAGAAATACATGGGCAAAGTTTGGTTTACGAAGGGTTATGCTTAATAATGGTTTTTTTCTGTTCCAATTTGAAACCAAAGAGGGTATGAAAAGGGTATTGGAAGGAGGTCCAAGGTTGATATGATTGGTGCCTATCTTTTTGAATATTTGGACTCGGAACACTAAACTTACAAAAGATGATATAACTTTAGCTCCTATTTGGGTTAAACTCCATAATATTTTGGTTGTTGCGTATTCTGAGGTTGGTCTTAGTTTGATTACAACACAAATTGGTCATCCTATCATGCTTGATTCCTACACGAGTACGATGTGCCTTAAGTCATGGGGTCGTAATTCCTATGCTAGGGCCCTTGTGGAAGTGTCGTCAAAGGAAGCCTTACTTGACTCTCTTGTGATTGTGATCCCTTACCCTAATGGGTCAGGTCATTCATTGGGAAAAAAATGATATTGAATCTGAGTGGAAGCTGCCAAGATGTGAGACTTGTAAAGTATTTGATCACAATGATGATGGATGTCCTAAGAGAGTGGAACCGGTTGTGAAAGATAAATCGTTGGTTGATGAAGAGGGTTTCGTTGAAGCTTATAAGATGAAAGGAAAAGGTAAGCTTCAAGGTACTAATCGTCGAGTTGATGGGATTCATTTCAAAATCCTAAAGTTTCGTATTACTATAGGCCAGTTACTAAGCAAAAGAATGGAGGAATATCGATGTCTAAGCCTTCTGTCCAATCGAATACAGGTTCTCCAATGGTTAATATAGGTTCTACTTGTAACAAACCTACTACTGATCCTACTAGTAGTACGGCTCCATCCCGGGATGACCAAGGTAAGAATAATAATTGGGTGGATGATATCAACCTTGTTGATTTAAAGAACAGTTATGATGTGCTTATGGAACAAGATTCGGTTTTTGAACCTGTGATTGGCACTACGTGTTCTCCTAAAGTTATCTCTAGTTCTTCCAAAACTTCGCATCCATCGCCTATAGAGAACAGCTTGAAAAGCTTATTATTGATGGGAAAGCTACTCTTGTGGATGATAATGGTAAGCCTATTCCGGTGGCTGATAGTGAAAGGAAGGGCAACCCACTCTCTAAGGTGGGTGAAGTGGTTGATTCAGATAGTGATGAAGAGGTGTTTGAGCCAAATGATCCTATGGGCAATTACTTTTCATCGCCAGGAGGACATGACGAGCTTGAAGGCTATTTTTCCGATGATTATGCGCCTAGGTCATGACTTACCCGGCAATTTGAGGAATTTAACAATCAGTTTGATTTCAAGCTTCAAGGCCGTTCGAGGAAGTAATCTTCTATGTGGATTTGTTTATTTGTTTTGCATGTCTTTTTATATTTTTAGTGGTTATTCTAGTTGTTGGTAACTAGTTGTTCATTTATGGCATGTCATAAATGATTTAGGGGTTGTTCAAGCGGTTGCTTGAGGTTAATGTGGCATTTCAACTACATTCCATTGTACTTTAAACGGTTTTTTTTTGTTAATATATTTTACCAGGGTGGAAGTTCCATTTTACCAAAAAAAAATTCATTTCCCACCATCAAACCCTCCGTAATCTCAACTTGCACTTCCATATTCACTAACTGATCCACAGTCTCACTCAACTTCTGCAAATTACCAGCATTTATAAAGTCGATCCAAGTGACTTCACAACCGATCCCATAGAGTTACTAACTGTTGTCATTTTTGCGTGTGTGTTGAGATGTTCTCCGTTCATTTTTGTGTGTGACTTCACCCCAGATTTTAGGACGATAAATAATTTGTCAATGGTGAGATTTCTATTAAAAACAAGAAAAATATGTATGTAAAACATTTACTAACAAATTTAAAGTTAAAACTTAAAAGCTAGCTAGGTTGATTAATGAAGAAATTTATTTAGAATTTAGCATCAATCTTAGTAATAATTTATTTTGAATACTCTGACTTTGTTTCATGAAAGTTTGTGGTGTATCACTGTTAGCTCACCATTGCCAGACACTACTTCCACCCACCACCCAAATCTGAGATTATAAACAAATGCATAAAAGGTAAATCACATGGTCACTTCAAACCACTTACCTTGCATTGATTGTAGTATTTGTTTTTGTTCTAAAAAAGATGTTACATACGAAGGTGCCGTGGTGTCTAAAGGAGCTGAAACTGGGAAATATCTCAGAATCTTGGCAAGATTTATGAGCAGGGTGTTCTGGAAGGTAACTTTTTCCATTTTAATCCACAAATATGGTGCAAGTTTAATGTAAAGGAATCAGAAACACTGCATGTGCATGTTTTATGTAATGGAATCAGAAACAGTGCATGTTTTATGTATGCTTAACATTGGACAAATACTGCTGATCAAAAAAAACATTGGACAAATACCTTTGCGTTTGACTGGAATCGGATGCTTACCTCGATAGTACTTTCTTTGCTCTTTATATATATAGTAAGTAATTGGCTGCAAACTAAAACAATCAAACATAAATATTTGGTACAAGCTACATTTGGCTACATCGTTCTTTGGAGGCTACATCGTTGTGACAACAAATAAATTTTTTAACTCACCATGGTATGATATCCCTCACCATATGCTTAATTTTATCTAGAACTTGTGTTAATGCCTTACTAACCACCTTTTTCTCGAAATTTTCATACACGATCTCATTTGTTTAGATACACCAGGAGATGAGCATACTATATGGACCATGGGGAGGAAACTACGGGAATCAATGGGCCGGATGATGGAGAACACAATGGAATTAGAGAGGTCACTCTTATATACAGTAGTTGCATAGACTCGATCCATGTGACATATGATGACAATGTTAAACCCTTACTGGCTGGAAAACATGGAGGCATGGGTGGAACCAAAAGTGCTCAGGTACAAGTTTCTGGCCAAATCTTGGTATACTTATCTTATATTGTATATGAAATAATGTAAATTCTTATGAATTAACTTCAGATTAAGCTGCAATTTCCTGAAGAGGTTCTAATAAGTGTAAGTGGGCACTATTTTCCTGTGGTCTATGGAGCCGGCCCTGTGATTCGATCACTCACATTTAAGACCAACCAAAGGACATATGGGCCATTTGGGGCTGAGGCAGGGACACCCTTCAATTTCTTGACAAATGGAGGCTACATTGTAGGTCTTTATGGAAGAAGCGGGTGGTTTCTGGATTCACTCGGGATTTACGTATCGCCCCCTAAACTAACCCTTTCCAAAAGAATCCAGATGAGGTTTAAAGGTTCTAACCATAGCAAAGATGGTAAACATAACAGAACCAAGAGGCTTGAAAGGTTATAAAGTTAGGACATATGAGCATCTATATACCATATATGCATTTGGTGTTGTGTTTTCTTTAGCCTTTTTCATGTATTGCGTAAGTTCCTTACTATTGTAACAATATCTAGAAACATAAAGACACTAAATAAGAGAATCTTTTATTGCAGAAGCTGCGGTAAATTTTTATCTACGCTTTGTAATGATTGTTCGAATATACATAAAACCCCATTCTAGAATCTGTATACATTGTTATTGAATCACCAAACAACAATTCTGTATAAAAATAATGACATCACCAGCGGAATGTAACATCATCTTAACCCAAATACAATATCCACATATCATGTCTCAAAGTAGACTAAACTAGCTATTCCGAATAAACCACTTACTATGATATATCATCGCATTTCAAATGTAATTAACAAGAAATAATCAAAATCAAACGGCTGTTTAAATAGTGATGCAGTAATCAAAATCACTACAGTATACTTCGTATTTTTGTTGCAGGCACCCTTAATGTGATTATCCATAAGCGATAATATGACCCCCTCAATAATCATATACAGCAATCAATCGGTTTCACTATGCTCAGACTGATCTCAACTACTAAACACGCAGCTTATGAACCAAATTTCAAACATGAGATATATGCAAATTCACTAGTTCTAAGTATCACAAAATGTAAACGCCAAACAAAACATTGACTAATCAAATCCAAATTTACATAAAACCATACTCAATCCTAAAGAGCACAAATCCTAAATCATAAACAACCATAAATTTACCCTCAGGCTATAAGCACAGCAAGTCGCCTACCCAAATCATCCTCCTCCCCTACAACAACTTTCTCACTCCCTTTCACCACAAGCCCAGCCACTTTCGGCAACCCAACCGACACTTCCAAACCATACTCCTCCGCCACTTGCTGCATTAAACTAATAACCTCTCCTTCCGGAGTACTCAAACGCGTACTACCCGGCTTCCAGCCATCGAACTCTCCATAAACTCAGCCTGCACTTCCATATTCACGAACTGTTCCTCAAACCGATCCATAACCTCACTCATCTTTTGCATATAACCAGTATTTAAAGTCGATTCAAGTGATTTCACAATCGATCCCATAGAGTTAATAATCGATCCCATGTGTGTCAAGACGCGCAACAGCCACGTCAAGGTGAGAAGGTTAGTTGGAGATTCAGAGGTAATTCATTCGTTTAACGGAATGCATTTTTGGTGTAAATACGGTCTCTGTCCATGTTACCTTTTTTACTTCAATTTTGCCATGTATCATGATCATATGCTTATAAGAGTTTTAGAACATATTTTAGGACGATAAATCAGTTGTCACTGAATATTCTGTGATGATGTGAGCTTTTTATTCAAAACAAAGTATATATTAGCATTAACTAATAAAATCACATATAGTTCAAAACTAGATTGATTGTTGTAGGAATTTATATAGGTTTTATCTAGAATCTGTATTCCAGTTAATCTTAGTAATAACTAACACAGAAACTGGGCTAAAACGCCGTAAGCCAAAAAAAAGCGAATATTCCCTTCGAATCCGTTGTGTTTTAGTATATAGATAGAATTTATTTTGAATACTCTAAGATGGTTTCATGCACGTTTTATGTGTATCAATATTAGCTCACCATTGCCAGCCACCACTTCCACGGCCACCACTCAAATCATAGAATTATAAACAAATGCAGAAAATTTCATCTTATGTATCAATGAGTAACTTTGGCCCACATGTTGCGGCCGGAGTAAATTTCAAATAACTAAATTAAATAAATTTATTTTTTAAACTGATGAAACACACGCTACATCATAACCCGGGTTTGTAAGTTCACCCAGGCCACCACATTTTTTTCATGTTAAATAAAAGGGCAAATGACAAAAAAAAAGTATTATACTTCACACCATTTGCTCTTGTGGGTAGCGAACAAAAATTTTTGCTTTTGTGGGTACTGTACTTTCAAATTCATCCTCTTTAGTGTATTTTGCGAAATTTTTAGACATTTTTGCCCTTCTTAGCTAATAGGAAAAAAAATTCGAAGGGCAAAAATGTCACATAGTACCCTAAATAGGATGAATTTGAAAGTATAGTACCCACAAAAGCAAAGAAATTTGTTCGCTACCCACAAGAGCAAATAATGGCAAGTATAATACTTTCTTTTATCATTTGCCCTAAATAAAACAACACATTAAAATAAAAGCATTGCATAATTTAAATAAAATAGGGAATCACACTTGAGTTTTATGCATTTTAAGGACTCACAAAGTACAAAAGAATTAGGGGCTAACAATGGAAATTTACTGTTCATAAGAAACTTAAATGTATAAACACCCTCATAAGTATGGGTTAATTAGCAAGCTATTGCCCTTAACCATAAACAAATTACATACATCATCTTATTATACTTTTACGTAAACAAAATATAATATGTATTTCTCAAAAAAAATTCAAGGACTAACAACTGAAACCCAATGACTAACGTATGAACTAACAAAGAAAACCTAAAAACTATACATTTTAGGGACTAATAACGTAAAAATAATATTCAAGAACTGAAAATGGAATTCGAATGACTAATGGAAAGACTAACATAGAAAGCCTAAGGACTAACATGTAAAAGAAAACTAACCCCCAAAACCCAAAGACTAAGAGCATCCACAATGCTCTAAGAGCATCCACAATGCTCTAAGTCTTCAATGACTTGAAGCATTTAATACATTTAATGCATATTATATGTTTTAATTATAGCTTTTGAGAAAGACCTGGTGTGTGTCAAGTCTTTATAAAAAGCTTTTGAAAAAGCTATTGATGCAATAGCAAAAATACTACTAAAAAGCTTTTTAGAATAGGAAAAAGCTTTTCTCCATTTGACCCATTGCGGGTGCTCTAAGTCTTCAATGACTTGAAGCATTTAATGCATTTAATGCATATTATATGTTTTAACTATAGCTTTTGAGAAAGACTTGGTGTGTGTCAAGTCTTTATAAAAAGCTTTTGAAAAAGCTATTGATGCAATAGCAAAAATACTACTAAAAAGCTTTTTTGAATAGGAAAAAGCTTTTCTCCATTTGACCCGTTGCGGGTGCTCTAAGGAAAGGACTAACAAAGGAAACTTAAGGACTATATATTTTAGGGAATAACAATGTAAAATAATAATTCAAGGACTGAAAGTGGGAATTGAATTACTAGCAGAAAGACTAACAAAGAAAGCTTAAAGACTAACATGTAAAGAAAACTAACCACCAAAAACTAAAAAAGTTAAAAAAAAACATTTGATAAATGTTATACTCCTTAATGTAATGTTTTGGAAGGTAACTTTTTTCCCTTTTTAATCCACGAATATGGTGGATGTTTAATGTAAAGGAATCACAAACAGGGCATGTGCATGTTTTATGTAAAGGAATAAGAAACACTACATGTTTTAAGTATGCTTAGCATTAAACAAGTACTTTTATGTCTGACTGGAATCGGATGCTTAGCTTGGTAGTACTTTGTTCACTCTTTATATATAGCGTTCAAAACAATTAAACAGGTATACTTGGTACAAGCTACAAGCATTGTTCTTTAAAGGCAAAAAACAAAATATAAACTTTTTTGACTAACCATGGTATGACCTCCCTGTCCATATGCTTAATATAATCTAAAACTTTTTTAATACTTTACTAACCACCTTTTGTTCAATTTTTTTATGTTTAGATAGACCAGGAGAAGAGCATGCTATTTGGAACATGGGGAGGAAACGGCGGGAATCATTGGGACGATGGAGTACACGATGGAATTAGAGAGATCACTCTTGTTTATAGTAGTTGCATAGACTCGATCCGTGTGACATATGATAACAATTTTAAACCCTTACTTGCAGAAAAACATGGAGGCATGGGTGGAACAAAAGGTACAACATTAATATTCTAGCCGAATTTTGCTATGCTTTATCTCATATATTAAATAATGTAAATTCTGTGAATTAACTTCAGATTAAGCTGCGATTTCCTGAGGAAGTTCTTGTAAGTGTTAGTGGGCACTGTTGTCCTGTGGTCTATGGAGCTGGCCCTGTGATTCGATCACTCACATTTAAAACCAACCAAAGAACATATGGGCCATTTGGGGTTGAGGAAGGAACGCCTTCAATTTCTTGACAAATGGAGGCCACATTGTAGGTCTTTATGGAAGAAGCGGGTGGTTTCTGGATTCACTCGGATTTTACGTATCACCCCCTAAACCCACCCTTTTCCAAAGAATCCATATGAAGTGTTTTGGATTTAACCCTTATGCTATCAAAGATGGCAAACAGAGCAAAACCAAGAGGCTCGAAAGGTCATAAAGTTAGGACATATGAGCATCTATAAATCATATACACGTTTGGTGTTGTGTTTTCTTTTAGCCTTTTTCATGTATTGCGTAAGTTCCTTTCTATTGTAGCAATATCTAGAAACCTAAAGACACTAAATAAGAGAATCTTTCATTGTTCGATTGCATAAGATACGGTCGATTGTAGAATCTACTTTTCATTGTTATCGAATCACCAAACAACAATTCTAAATAATATAATTGATATTGTCATCAGCATGTATCATCATCTAAACTCCAAATACAATATCCTGGTCACATTAGATAAGACTTTACTAGGGTTTAATTTAGCATTGCATGTTGAAAGCAATCACGTGACATGGACTAATCAATATCAGATGATCAACCGTAACAAAACGAGGTGTAAGATAGTGCATACACTTCTCTGCTGATTAAAGTTCGATAATCACATAATCAGCTTTCTAAATATTTGCCAAATGCTAATAATTTAGCAGTTTACATTGAACTAATCATAACACATTGTAGTCGCAGCTACCCCTAAAGCAATTATTCGTCCCCTAGATAATCATATAATCAAAATCAGTTTCGCTACATTCTATAACAAACGAAACTTTAAACACCACATATATCATAAAACTTAAGCACCAAACTAAACATAAACCCGTCAAATCCTAAAAAACAAAAAATTTACCCACGCGCTTTAAGCTCAGCGAGCCTCCTACCCAAATCACCCTCCTCCGCAACCACTTTCTCACTCCCATTCACCACACGCCCAACCGCTTTCGGCAACCCAACCGACACCTCTAACCCATACTCCTCCGCCACTTGCTGCATCAAACTACTAACCTCCCCTTCCGGAGTCCCCAAACTCGTACTCCCCGCCATCGAACTCTCCATAAACCCCGCCTGCACTTCCATATTCACAAACTGTTTCTCAAACTGATCCATACTCTCACTCATTTTCTCCAAGTTCCCATTATTCACAAAACCCTTTTCCAACGACTTAACTATCGACCCCATGGATTTGGCAATGTGGGTCATTTTGGCCTGAGTGTCTAGGCGCGCGATAACCGCGTCTAGACGAGAGGATAGTTTAAGGTAGTTTAGGTGCTCGGTGTGTTTGCGGATGGCGGTTTCGGCGTAAATGCGGGCTCCGTCGATGTTGCCTTTTTGGATGGCGTTTTTGAGTTTGAGTTTTTGGGTTTTTTCGTCTTTTTCGCATTTTTTGGCTTGGCGTTGGAGGGTTTTGGAGGTGAATTTCAGTTCGAATATTTGGTTCATTAGCTTTTCGGCTTGACCCATTGTATTGGTTTGATTGAGTTGAATTAGGGTTAGGGTTTTGATTATTTGAATTGGGGGTTTTGTTAGTTGGAATGAATGAAGGTGGTTATATAGTGTGGGTTTTGACCGTTGGGATTGTGGGGCCGGGTTTCATACATTTTAAAGTCTAATCCTTGTGTCTTAAGGGTGTGTGTTTGGTAATTATAATGGGTATGGGTTTAGATATAAGGTGCGGTTTACAGCTATAATAGTTTTTTGTTTTTTTTAGTACTATGGAGTAGGGGTGTCTGCGGTCCAAAACCTGATCGGACCGATTTTCAAAAAATCTTGGGATCGAGATCGGACCGAATGTGGTCGGTATGGTCTCGGTCCAGTCGTCCGGTCGGTCCGGTCCAACAAGTGCCAAATTAGCCCAAATTCGTCGGTTTGGTTCTGGATAGGACCAGAGGACCGAGAAATTTAAAAGCGAGGCCGGCGACCGGACCGAATGTGGTCGGTCCGGTCCGGTCAAGTCCGGTCTCGGTCGGTCCGGTCCGTTCGGGTTGTATGCTCACCCTTACTCTGAAGTATGGAAGATATGCTTTCAATTTCATATTTAACAGATACACATCTTAACTAAACACTTGTAATCATATCCGATATTATTCCCTCATTTCATTCCCTCTACCAAATGCACCCTAAATAGCGTGAGATGCGGTGTGTCGACATGATTAAGCTTTACATTTTAGGAGTCAAGGTCATAGCGTTTATTTAAGTGCGGCTTAAAGCGTTAAACATAAGGAATGAGTTATAGATAAGGAATGAGTTTATATTTATATATTATATCATATTTTATATATATCGAGTTTACAAAAAGTGTTAAACATAAAGAATTAGTTAAGAAATTATCTTTGCATGCAATCTTCTTCATTTCTTAAAAAAAAAAAATCAACTGGGTCGAATTTAAAAAAAGAGTCGCGCCTCGTGCCTTATCATGCATCATCTCACGCCACGCCTAAAGTCGACACCCCTTTATCTATTTCGTAGCATGAAGGCTACACCTCGCGCCTTTTAGAACCCTGATTTAGACCAACCGTAATGGTCGGTCGTGACATTCGGTCGACCTCCACCAAGACGTGTCCTGGACCCAAAAAGAAAAAGAAGTTCGTCCTACATAGGACCAAGATGTTAGATTATGTTTCTGTGTGTGAGTGTTTTATTTATATAGTTTTTGTGGGATGTATTTGTGTTTAAGTAAGATATTTTTTTGTGGTGACGACGGTCGACTTATTACACTAAGTTGATCATGAAGAAAGTTGTAGTGACTTGGCGCTGATGTGTAGTGGTGACTGCGGTCATCTGCAATTACCATTACACTTTTTGGATTTGGATTTGGATTTGTATAAATTTGTAAAGTTGGTTATTATATTTACTTATTAGTTTGTATAAAATTTTGAAATTAAAAATGGAGTAAAATACAATGTTCGTCTCTGAACTTGTACCCAAAATACATATTTCGTCTCAAAATCAAAATAAGTCTACCATCCATCTCTCACATCTTCATTTTGCATCCCTGTTAGTCTCGTTAACTAACTGTCGTTAGTCGATCTCTCGTTAGTCATTCAACTTGAGGGCAATTTAATCATTACCCACCCACCCATAGTTAACGTTACCTCTCGCCTAACACCCTGACACCAAACTCTTCCCCTATATAAAACTTCCTATGTACACTTCACTCTCACATCTCATCTCTAAACTTTCTCTAAACCTAAAAACCTATTTTCTTCGTCCCTGAGAAACCTATCTTAAAAACAACAAAATGGTTAGATGTTGGTGTGACCGTCATGCTATAATTCAAACATCTTGGACCGAATAGAATTATGGTCGAAGATTCTATGCTTGTCCATAACCTGTAAGTGATAATCTGAACACTGACAACGGTGTTTAGCTTTCTCTTGTCTCAATGTCTATGAACTAAGGGTCATGGTTCCCTATAGGTGTGTTGTCATGCCACAATTTCTCAAAAATCGTTGTCCTTATTAAATATTTAGTTACTTACTAAATACATCGTGACAATCTTGAAACATGCACCGATATCATTTAATCCGACTTTAAGTAAATCTAAATTGTATGTTTGCTTAAATCATTTCAAATAAACACTATTGATAATCCAAATTTGATAATCTACTAGCTTTTTTAACCATCAACCCGTAATAAACTTGGTTAAAAGTTTTGTAATTATCATCATTAAATGTGTCAGGTCTTAACTTTAAATCATGTTTAAAACAGATAGCTATTTTTTAATTGGTTACGTCAAACTCTCTGAAAGAAAAGACTTTTTATGATTTGAGTCTGATGAGTTTAACATTGGTGAATTAAGCAGTAAAATGTTGTTGTGGTCATAATTTGAGTTAGCGTGACAATACACTCAATATTCGTGAATTGAGCAATGAAAATATTGAAATTCATAGTGAGAGTTTTTTTGGGTTTTTTTTTTTTTTTCTTCCTTAAGACCAATCATAATAGGGTGACTCAAAGATCGAGTCTTGTGCACCATGACCTCGGTAACCCCAATTACGGTCATTAAATTTTGGGGTATTAATCAGAGCAAACATGTCATTCTATCAATTGCTAATGGCTTTCTAGTTATGTTCAAAGCGGTGCTTATTCTGGGGTTGATCATGGTCAAAGCATAAATGGTTTAAAGTTCCAAGATGTTCATTTCATCAAGGCTTTCTCATTCTCACGATGAGTCATTTATAGCCGTTAGAGGGTCTCGTGTATCTTTATCTCATATTTAATAAGTCCTTAATCTAGGGTTAGACATAACCGAGTGTGCAAATCATTGTCTCACATTCTCTTCTTTTCGATCATTACATTGATCTTGTCTTCTCTTTATATTTGTATGATTATTGTCTCATTGACATTAATCTAACCTTGTAACACTTTGGATACTATTGTTGATTTAATCTAAGCCGACTATTGAGGCTTAGATTTGAATAAAGGTTCTATTGTTCCTCTTGTGTTCTTGATACTTTCGTACATGGTATCGAGCTTGTGCTCATAATCGATTGATTCACCATCCAAGGGTTTCTTCGTAGAAACTTGGGGACATCTCTTCAAGAACATATTGGTGGTTTGGGGTTATTGCTATTGGCATAATCATTGGTTATTTTCTATTCACAATTAGCCCTAGACTAAGTAAATCTAGGTAATTGTGATTTGTTCCATATTGCTCTATAAGTCTAAGTCTAATCTTTCTTCAAACATACGAGACTTAAGTCTTTGTGGGTGCAAACGGGCAGACTAACATCTTGATCTCGCCACCTTGAGTGGTATGAATACTGCCTGGTTTACCCCACCACGACTTAGTGCTTGTTGTTTCTTAATTACAAAGTCTTATTTATTTCTTTATCTGTCTATCCGCTCTAGTTGTTATTCTCTGTCGTGTTATCCGTCTGCCTTATTGTTTTCATTATGGTCATGGTGATGATAATCTTCGGTGGTGGTGGTGGTGGTTCTTCCACCGAGAAAAGCTTATCCTTTGGTGATGCTTTGTATTTACACCCTAATAACACCAATGGTACTCCCATTATTTCTATCAAACTCTTTGGAACCGAAAATTATAAAATATGGAATATGGCCATGACCTTTGCCTTAAGGAATCATAATAAGTTAGGGTTTATTGATGGTACTTGCATAAGAGATGATTCGAACCTAGTCTTGCTAATCAATGGGATACTTGTAACTCTGTTGTGGTCACTTGGATTCTTAACCTCTCACCGAACTATTTCTTTGGTGCTATCTATGCTAAACCGCTTATGAAATGTGAAATGATCTTAAAGATACTTATGATAAGGTTGATGGTTCAACTATTTTTAATTTGCATAAAATATAAACTCTTAGTCAAAGTGGGTCCTCTCTTGCGATTATTATAACAACCTTAACTCTTTATGGAAACAATTTGATTGTATGATTAGCTTGCCTCCTCGCACTTGTGAGGTCGAAAACATTTTGAAAACACAATCGCCTAATCAAGTTAATGCAATTTCTTATTGGTCTTGATGACTCCTATGTTCCCATCAAGCAATATTTTAACTAGAGATCCTTTGCCTAATGTCAAAAGCGCCTTCTCTCGTTGTCTCCGGAGAAGAATCTCACAGAAATGTTTCATCCGGAATAGCTCGCTAAACCCAATGCTACGGCTTTTCTTCGCAAAAACTTCGATGGTGGAAAAATTTTGATAACAAAAAGGATTTAACAACAACAATTTTAAAAGTTACGGTTTTAATGTCGGTAACAAATAAAACAACAGAGGACCAAACATGAATCTCAAATGTACTAAGCGCAAAAACCCGGTCACATCGTTGATATATGTTATGATCTTGTTGGTTATCCCGCTTGGATATGTCAAAAGGAATTTTAATGATAAACCGTCGCCAGTAACAATGTTTCCACCGATGCTAATCATATCAACGATAATAGAGCTAGCAACTCCCTGCCTCTTTGTCTAATGAAGCGACTCCGCACTTATGAGTCTTCTTAATGACAACAATGTGTCTTCGCTAATGCCAACATGGCGGTAAAAATTTTCGTGAACTTTCTTTAATGGCGATGTCAAGTTTAACATAAACTTCAACAAATTTTTAACAACAACACAAAACCTTATCCGAAACATCGCCTTGGTTGGATTGTTGACTCGGTGCAAATCAACACATGACTGCTTTCGCCAAATTTCTAATTAATGTTGTTGACATTTCTTATCTTGGTCTAACTGTTGGACATCCCAATGGTACTCGTGCCCTAATTACTAAAATTGGTGATTTAAAGGTCAATAATGACCTAACTCTCTTTGATGAACAGGTTGTTCCCGAGTACAATGTCGGTCACGTCTGCTCATAAGATTGCTAGAGACAATAAGATGTTTGTTGGGTTTAATGAATCTAATTTCTATATACAGGATTTACATCAAAAAGGATTGTGGGATTGGTAAACAATTCAATGGGTTATATATGTTTGATATTGATTCTACATGTAAGATTACTTCTAATAACCGCATTTTGCTTGTCATGTTTCTAGAAATCTCGGCATCAAAGACTTGGTCATCCTCCGACCAAGTCCTATATATACTTAAATCCACTCTTAAACTTGATAGTTCATCCGAATCGATCATCTTTGTGATACTTGCAACAAAGCTAAACAAACCAGGAACCATTCCTCTAAGTGAACATAAATCAACTAAAATTGGTCATCTTGTTTATCTAGATGTATGGGGACCATATAAAGTCACTAGCAGAGATGGTTACAAATATTTTTAACCATAGTTGATGACTATTCGAGCGGTGTGGGTTTATATGCTTAAGGGAAGGATTATGTTTATGTTACCATTGTTAACTTTACTCATATGCTATCAAATCAATTTGAACACAACGTTAAGATTTTCGAGTGATAATGGGATGTAATTTGTCAATAATAAACTTCAACACTTCTTTCATGAAAAGGAATTTAACATCAAACCTCTTGTGTTTATACACCACAACAAAATGGTATTACGAAAGGAAACATATGCATCTCCTTAATGTAGCTAGATCCCTTATGTTCGTGTGGGAATTACCTCATATCTTTGGCTTCGAATGTGTTCTAGCTTCTTTTATGTCATAAACAGTTACCCTCTTCGCCTCGTCTGCAAGTCCCCTTCTCCTCGTGTATGGGCATGACCCTTCACTATCTCTCCTTAGAGTCTTTGGTCGCTTATGCTATGCCACCATTCTCAACATCTCGATAAATTTGGTAGTAGGTCCGAGAAAAGTGTCTTTATTGGTTATTCAAATGAGAAAAAGGTTATAAACTTTTAAGTTTAGAAACAAAAATATCTTTTATTCCGGAGATGTCAAATTTTATGAAACTGCTTTTCCTTCAAAATGAAAAATACTTTGTCAAAACCTTTTGTTGAAACTTATGTGCCTAAAGATTTAAATCACAAAATTTCTTTGACTCACAAATAAGTCCCAATGATGAAGGAGAATGACATCCTATGATGATGGCACAGTGATTGAGTCATCCTACTAGGATGATGAACTGTTGTAACATCTATAGATGATAATACACACCACGAGGGCACCACATCACATGAATCACATCCTCCGATGCATCTTCCGCTTCAAATCGAACTCGAACAAGAAGGAGGCTTGCCACCATCATCGCTAGAAGGTCAACCGAGTTTCTAAGTTGCCCAAGAATCTTAATGACTTTATTATAGAAGGAAAGTCAAATATGGTGTTGAAAAGGTTGTTAATTACTCTAACCTTAACAAAGATAACTATCGCTTTTCTTCTAGTCTTAATAAAAGTATTGAACCTACTCATTATGAAGAAGCTATCCTTGATAGTAATTGGATTGATGCTATGAACTCGAAATTGAGGCCTTAAATGAAAATCATGCTTGGGATATAACTCGATCTCCCACCTAATAGAACTCCCATTGGTTACAAATGGATCTTCAAAATCAAATATAAAGCTAATGGTGAAGTTGATAGATACAAGGCTAGATTAGTTGCTAAAGGTTACAACCAAAGGGAAGGAATAGAATATTATGAAACTTTTTCCCCTGTCGTGAAAATGTCTACTGTTAGATGTCTTATTGCCTTAGCTGTGAAAAACAAATGGCCTCTTTTCCAACTTGATGTTAACAATGCTTTTTTGTATGGAGACCTTGATGAGGATGTGTATAATCCAAGATCCGGACTCAACTAGAGTATATAATAACAATGATTGAACACGCACAGCGGAATAATAAGGACACAATCAAAGTTACCAACAAGGTTTTTCAAATAAAACTAATGATCCTCTATGGATCTTTACACCCTCTCTATCGAGGTTTTTTTTTTTTTTGAATGTTTTTCTGGGAAAAGTTATTTCAATACAATAGACCTATGTTCCTTTTATAGACAAGGAACACTATTCCCTTTCTTAGAAAAGTACAAGCATGCCTATGTTCCTTTTGTAGACAAGGAACACTATTCCCTTCTAGGAAAAGTACAAGCATGCAAATAAATAAATGTAAAACCCATACACATGCCCATGCTAACCATGGGCAGTACAATAATAATGATGGGCTAGCATATAAATAATAAACGTGTGCAGATCCTAGTCAGCTTCCACTCTTGCCAGAAACTTCTTCTACTTGAGAATCCTTCGGTATATTCACTCTTCAGCAGATACCAACACTGCTTCATCAGAATCCGTACTTCACTACTTCACAGATTCCATCGCTTCAAGATTTCAATGCTTCACTACTTGAGAGATTCCACGACTTCAAGATTTGGTGAGAATCCACCGCTTCAAGATTTCACCGCTTCACTACTTCAGTAGAATAAATTCAGCATAATTCCTACTTTGTACGTTTATATTACTTCAGTAGAAACTCTTCTTCAGCAGAATCCATTGTATCTCGTTCAGCAGTATCACGGTTTCACAAAATTCCCAACAATCCTCCCCTAAAATGGAATTTAAATGATACTGATTGTAGAATCCAAGAGGATTGTATCATTTAAGTTCCAGTTTCCATATCTTTAAAAATTTCAGAACTAGAGGATTGTAGCACAAATGACACAATTTCCCAACAATCCTTCCCAACAATCTTTAACACTTCAGAACTTGAGGATTGTTCTCGAACATCAGCAGCAAAGAACCAAAACAATTACATCTCTATGATGAAAACACTTTGAACCACCTGATCTCTGCAGCAACAAATGACATCATGTACATCAAAACATATTAGTTTCAAACTATTCTCATCACATCCAGGTGTGTTAACTCCTGTGAGAGGTGAATCATTGAAAATAATGGATTTGATGTCTCTTCAATAGCCATCACTACTTTGGAGTAGCCAAATGTTTAAGTTCGAAAACTATGGTACATCGATAACCATCCGATTTATAGGCAAACCAAAGAACCATATAAACGGTTTGATGTGTCTTTACCGTAGCCGTTTGCTCGGGACTAGCCAACTCTTTGATGGAATGTCGTCATCATCATGGTGAGTTGATTACCATTTATGGATTTCCAGACCTTTACCACAAGCCATAATCCGTGGGCTAGCCAACTCTTGTGTCAGAAAGACATGGTGAGATGAAAACCATGAGTGGTGTAGTTATGAACCAACACCAAAACCTGCAAGTAAGAGAGAGTAGAATCTGAACCCAGACAGGTTAGAGTTTTTTTTTTTTTTAACTAATAAGGAATATAAATAACCAAAACATGTACAAGGTACCATCAAGCAGCAGCAGAAACCAAAGACAGTTGTAGTGTCAGAAGAAACACTAAGCCTCCCCTTAGGCGTATAAGGATCCAACAGCTGCAAAAATGGTTAGACTACAAAAACAATACAACTATAAGCCTCCCTTTAGGCTTATGCCTCCCCTCAATCAATGCACCTGACAAAGACTATTGTTCTTGGGTACCCAGAATGAACCTTTCCTTTGAGTTTTCCAAGAACACCCTATTGAGGGCTTAACAGCAATTGCCCTTCTAACTCCAACATGTGTCATATTCAGATGAGATACATAAGGTGTATATGACTTAAAATAAGAACTTTTAGGTCTATAGGGCATAAGCCTAGCATTACTGTTCCACCAACCAAAGATGGCGGTGAAGAATATCCTCCACTAGTGGGAACTGGAAATGGCCTATGAAGCCTCGACAAAGAAACAGATGCATACACCTTTGGTTTACAAGTAGGAGGCGGTTTACCCGCTCTCACATGTGCGATTTGGGAACAAATGGAGGAATACTAGCAACATCGGTCCATGTGGGTCTAGAAGTCTTATGGCCAAAGGAAACACTCATCTTTTCTCATGATAATCACATCTATAATAAGATGGAGTTTACTACCACACACAAAACAAGATTTCTTCTTAAATGACTTATTCTTAACACAACTTTGTTTATTACATTTAAACTTATCAAAAGCAGATCTAGAAGCAAAATTGTGTTTAATGTATAAAGCAACCGGCTTTGTTTTGAGCTCATCATCGCCTACTATGGACTTGGGTGTGGTCATGGGTGTGTGCTTAGGTGAGTCAGACTTCTCACTTGAATCACATGAGGCATAGTCAGTGGACTTTAGGTCTGATGACTCGTCACTTGTAGAACAAGAGACAGCGTCAGTAGTTTTGCTACTAAGGTCTGGTAAGTCACTTGACTTTTTGCCATATAAATGGTGTGATCCATCAAAGTCAACTGGAATGGACAGGTCAATAGGCATGAATTCACCTCTAATAGGTCCAGGGACAGCATGCAAATCACCTTCTTTTACAAAATTAGCTAACCTCACGGTGTTGATTTCGACTATCATTCCTAGCTTCCAATCCTACATACTTTTGAAAACCTAAGGCGACAGTAGAGTTAGGAGATTGACTGCTATAGATGAAGCTGGCTAAATTATCACCTGACATTAACCATTCTTTATGTCTATTGATTTCTTCAGCTAGTTTCTCTTTAAGCTCTAGGTTCTCAGACAATGCCTCATCCTTTGCTTTCTCAGACATTTTTAAGTAATTATTAGCAACTTCTAGATCAAGCTTTAAAACCTTTATCTTTTCTTCATAGGCTATTTGATTCTTTTGAAACCATACCTTTTGTCTTTCTAGAGTTTTTAATGCTAGTTTATGAGCTTCATTATCAACATAGCATTCATTGTACTTAGGTTTCATAGTATCATAGGCTTCCTTAAGTTCATTATATCTCTCCTTACAACTATAATCACAAGTATGTACCTGAGAGATGCCCATGAAAGCAATTGGAGGACTGTCATATCCTTCAAAGAAACCTTTATAATAATCTTCCTTGCTCATCATCTTGAAATCGCCTTTAAAACAACTACCAATTGCACATGCAAATATTCCCACGTGGTCACACAGTTCTAATGACCAATCACAAGTGATAGAATCCGCGTTAACCAATGTGTGATACGATCAAATGCAACAATTTGATGCAACAATCAAGCACGCCTATATAATCTTATCATTATCAAGATCGCCATTCTCACGTAAACCTTCGAGAATCAATGTGTGCTTCAAGAAGAATACACAATGTGAATGCGTAAACAAACTCGATCATGCCCGAGCCCCACAATAAATTAAATTCAACCAATCAACCAAGATACGCTTTGATCAACTGTAGGAACTCCAAAACAACTCGAGAAAATGTTTCTTCTGCTTTTTTTAAGTATAAAGACGACACTTTTGGTCTTTAGTGACACTTTTGGTGTCACAAAAACTTGAAGAATTCAACATACATGATGGTGTCTGCAGCAGTTTTACGGCACGTGTATCTTTTAACCGAGACCTCGAATCAACAATCCTTGGTGGAAAGTTAGATGAGTATATAGAAGCTCTAGCCAAAATTTCGGCTGATCCAACGGTTCACGAAAAGTTATCATTGTTTGAAAAAAATTAAACAGAAAAGACTACGAAAATTATTATTATGATATTTAATTATGGTATCTTTTCTTGAAAAACCTTGTAAACTCAAGATCGAGAGCCACCCGCTCTGATACCAATTGTATAATCCAAGATCCGGACTCAACTAGAGTATATAATAACAATGATTGAACACGCACAGCGGAATAATAAGGACACAATCAAAGTTACCAACAAGGTTTTTCAAATAAAACTAATGATCCTCTATGGATCTTTACACCC
Organism: Chrysanthemum lavandulifolium; assembly: GCA_022545495.1. Classification (NCBI taxonomy): domain Eukaryota; kingdom Viridiplantae; phylum Streptophyta; class Magnoliopsida; order Asterales; family Asteraceae; genus Chrysanthemum; species Chrysanthemum lavandulifolium. The sequence continues at coordinate 276,115,369 of CM040244.1, forward strand.
TCTCTATCGAGGTTTTTTTTTTTTTTTTGAATGTTTTTCTGGAAAAAGTTATTTCAATACAATAGACCTATGTTCCTTTTATAGACAAGGAACACTATTCCCTTTCTTAGGAAAAGTACAAGCATGCCTATGTTCCTTTTGTAGACAAGGAACACTATTCCCTTTCTAGGGAAAAGTACAAGCATGCAAATAAATAAATGTAAAACCCATACACATGCCCATGCTAACCATGGGCAGTACAATAATAATGATGGGCTAGCATATAAATAATAAACGTGTGCAGATCCTAGTCAGCTTCCACTCTTCAGCAGAAACTTCTTCTTCTACTTCAGCAGAATCCTTCGGTATATTCACTCTTGATGAGCTACCAACACCGCTCATCGAATCCGTGCTTCACTACTTCACAGATTCCATCGCTTCAAGATTGCTTCACTACTTGAGAGATTCCACGACTTCAAGATTTCAATAGAATCCACCGCTTCAAGATTTCAAACCGCTTCACTACTTCAAGAGAATAAATTGACATAATTCCTACTTTGTACGTTTATATTACTTGAGAGAAACTCTTCTTATTGAGAATCCATTGTATCTCGTTCGTGATATCACGGTTTCATAAAATTCCCAACAGGATGTCTATATGACCATCCCTAGGGGTTCTGTAATGAGAACAATAAGAATAAAGTTTGCAAACTTGTCAAGTCTCTATATGGCCTTAAACAAGCCCCGTGAAATGGAATGAAAAACTTGTTAGTGTTTTAAAAGAAAACAACTTTGTTCAATCATCAATGATCATTCTTTGTTCTCCAAAGCAGAGAATAACAAGTTTATTGCTCGCTTGTTTATGTGGATGACATTGTTCTTACCGAAACCGCATTGATGAGATAAACCTATTCAAAGAGTTTCTAAAATCAAAATTTCATATCAAAGACTTGGGAAACTTAAAATATTTTCTTGGCATTGAAGTTTTAAAAACTGGGGATGACAAAATCGGTCTAATCGGACAAAACCGCTAGGCGCTAGTGAGGCGGTTGGGTAGGGCCTAGCGATTAATCGGTTAGGCGGGGATTAATCAGGGATTAATCGGATTGGAATTTTTATGCATAAAATTGTAATTTTAGATATTATATTATGTTATATGTATGAGATAAGTATAGTGCATCAAATTTCAAATATTTTAGGTGTTTAAATATAAACATAATACATAATTCTTCAAATTTAAAGTCAAACCTAGATATTACTCGGTTTGTTGACCATTTTTAAGCGATTTTGTCTGATTTTTAAGCAATTTTGTTGACCAATTTTTAAGCGGTTTTGTCCGATTAGACCGATTTTGTCCGATTAATCGGTTTGTTGACCGATTATTAAGCGACTTTGACCAAACCGATTAAATAGGCCGATTATGATAAATCAAGGCGTTTAGTGAGCGATCAGCGATTATGCGGGGATTAATCGGCCGCCTGGACCGATTTTTACAACAGAGGTCACATGTTATTGTGTCTTCTTTAATGATTGTTTGATCTCATGGAAAGTAAAAACAAAACACTCTTTCAAAATCTTCCATGTAAGCGAGTATAGATCTATGTCTCTCGCTGCTGTGAAATTATTTGGATTCAAAAATCTTAAAAGATCTAAAAGTTGATATCAATCTCCTGTTAATCTTTTTGTGATAATAAATCGACTTTGCAACTCATTGTCAATCCTGTTTTCCATGAAAGATCAAAACACTTTGAAATTGATGTTCACTTCATCGGGAAAAATTGCAAGAGGTGTTATAAATGCAAAAAGATTGGCTCTTCAAACCAAACTCACGACATTCTCACTAAAAATCTCCTTTATCGACATAAATTCTTGTGTGAAAAATTGATATTGTTTGATATGTTTGCTCATCGATTAAGGGAATGTTAAATTTTGGGGTATTAATCTGTAGCAAACATGTCATTCTATCAATTCTAATGGCTTTCTAGTTATGTTCAAGGTGCTTATTACAAGGGTTGATCATGGTCAAAGCATAAATGGTTTAAAGTTCCAAGATGTTCATTTCTGTGAAGGCTTTCTCATTCTCGATGAGTCATTTATAGCCGTTAGAGGGTCTCGTGTATCTTTATCTCCTATTTAATAAGTCCCTTAATCTAGGGTTAGACATGAGTGTGCAGTCATTGTCTCACATTCTCTTCTTTCTGATCATTACATTAATCTTGTCTTCTCTTTATATTTGTATGATTATTGTCTCATTGACATTAATCTAACCTTGTAACACTTTGGATACTATTGTTGATTTAATCTAAGCCGACTATTGAGACTTAGGTTTGAATAAAGGTTCTATTGTTTATCTTGTGTTGCTGATACTTTCGTACACGGTCACCCACACAACCGAGTCCTCAACCAAAATAATTCAAGACGCGATCGACTGGACGACCGAGTCGTGTGGAGTGTTTTGTGGGATCATTTTTAATTGCGTGAGTTGTTATTTTGTTTATATGAGATATATTTGTGTGCAAACGGAGTATATTTGAGAGGTGAAGTTAGTTGTTTTATTAGGGTGCATTTGGTAGAGAAATTCGAGAGAAAAGAAACGAGTAGAGAATGTAATCTCGGAGAATAGAAATCGATGAGAATTTTGTTCAATTCTAATGTTTGAACAATGCAGACTCAATAGAAATGAATTTTTTATTTAAATAATATTTTGTCTAAATAAAATTCTTAAAAATATTATAAAAGAATTATTTTAAAAAAATATATCTTTTTTTAAATTTATTTTTAAAATTTATGTACTTTCTTTAAAAAAATTATTAAAAAACTTATTTTTTAAAATCTATTTACTTAAAAAAACTTGTTTTTTAAAAAATATTTTTAAAATGTATTTTTTTTAAAAACTTTTTTTTTTTTAAATAATTTTTTTAAAAATATATTTTTTAAAATTTTTTCTTTTAATTTTTAAATGTAAAAAAAAAAAAAAAAAAAACAAAAACAAAAACAAAAACATTTTTCAAAAATTAATCCATTTCTCCACAAAAGGGATGGAAAACAAAGAGTTCTAAATTACAAAGAGGTGATTTCTCTAATTCCAAATTCTCCGCCCATTTAATTTCTCTATCAAACAAGAGAAATGAAATAATTTCCTTTTCTCTAGTCTCATTTCTCTGTACCAAACACACCCTTACACTAAATTGATTGTAAACTTTATTTATAAAAAAAAAAAAAACTAAATTGACGCTCATGTTTTTTGACTTTCTATAGCATGATGGGATCATGTAAAGTAGATCGAATCATGATGTCTAAAGTGTATCCAAGTGAACTTTTTGGGCCCAAACCCACCACCTTCTTCTCAACCAAAAAAACTCAAAAAACATATAAACCATCAATATTTGCCCTTAAATTCAAAAATATTCTCACACTGCGTTCTATTTCCGTCCAAAAAGAATAAAAATAGTATTTCTTTCCGTTGGACCATTTTTTTCAAACACAAAAAACAATGCACATTCTCTGCATTATTTCTCATTTCATTTAAATAGTATTTCTTTCCGTTTGGTATGGGGAGGTAGGATTTGAGATTGGGAGTTGGATTGATAAGTGTTGTTTGGTTAGATTTTTTGGATTTAAAATTGGTATTCATGCCAAATTTCAAGGCATACATAAAACCCCTCATGTCCCCCTACTTTTGTACATCTTTTATTTATTTGTGGGCCCCATCTCACATCCTCTCTCTTTCTCTCTCTTTACTTTTTTTTTTATTATTATAAAATTACACTTTTTCATTAATTATTTCTCTCTCTTCATTTAATTCAAACCTACATAAAATCCTAATCCAAATCCAAATCCAAATTTTTAATCAAAATCCAAATCTAAATCCTAAACCCATCAACAAACCAAACGGCCCCCAAATTACATGTCAGCACCACTGTTCCACGTGTCACACACATTTCTCGAATTCTCAGACACGTGTCTTTTGTCTTTTTTGTTTGTTTCTGTTATAAAATTTGACCCAAATGTTGAATTCTTGTTTTGGTTCAAGAAATTCTGAAAATCTTGATTTTTAGTTTTTTTTTAATAAAGAATTTGGTTGAATTTTGTTGAGTAGTTGTTGGAATTTGTGTTTTGGTTCAAGAAATTATAAAAAGTTTTAATCTTGTTGACATTTTGTTAAAATCTTGATTTTTAGGCTTTTTTTGGTGTTTGAAAAAAAAAAAGTGTTCATTTTTTGTTAGAATTTGTGTTTTGGTTCAGGAAATTAGAAATAAGAAAAGGGTCTTTCTTGTTTGGTGTTTTTTTTTGAAAAGTTAACAAATTTTAGAAAACTGAAATCTTTTTTTTTGGGTTTTTTTTAGAAAAAGAGGTTATTTGAATGTTGGTTAAAACTTGTGTTTTGGTTTAAGAAATTATAAAAATTTTGGTGGAAAATTGAAATTTTTGTTTTTTTTGGGTGTTTGAAAGTATTGAAAATGGAGGGAAAAAATGAAGAAGAAAGGATATGTTATGAGATGGGAGTGGTGGTACCAAAGAGGATAAAAGAACAAATTAGTGAAGGTTATGGTTATGATTGTGTTCAAGTTCTTGTTGATGAGTTTTCGAAAATCGGGTTTGTTGTTGTTACTGTTATTGGCCTTCATGATGAATTTCTAAAGGTTTGTTCTAGTTTTGTATTTATTTGATTCTTTTGTTATGGATTTTTTGTTAAACCCTTGTAAAACCCTTAATAGGTTTGTTTAGTTGTTTATATTTGTTATGCATTTATATTTGTAGGTGTTTGGGATTGCTTCTTATATATTATGCTTATGTTGTTGCTTAGTTTGTAAAAGCAAGCATCTTAAAAAACTTGTGTTTAGATTAGTGTATGATTTGAATAAGCACTTGTAAGATGCTTGAGAATAAGCACTTTAGGAAAGTAAAATAGTCTTTGTATTTGCTTATTTTGTAAAAAGAAGGCATAAGACTTTATGCTTTGAATAAGCACTTATAAGATGGTTAAGAATAAGCACTTTAGGAAATATAATATTGTTTGTATCTGCTTATTTTGTAAAAAGAAGGCATAAGACTTTATGATTTGAATAAGCACTTATAAGATGGTTAGGAATAAGCACTTTAGGAAAATAAAATAGTCTTTGTATTTGCTTATTTTGTAAAAAAATGCCATACGACTAAAAAAGTTTGGAATGAGGAAGTGAATCTATCTATGACGGATTCTGTCTTGGATATAATGGTAAAATATAATATTGTATCTGAAATAAGCACGTCCCAGCATGTTTAATGAAACTGCTTATTACGCTGAAAAATAAGTAGACTTGCAAATTAGTTTGGATTATCAAAACGACAAAACTTCAAACTGCCGATTTGCAGAAAAATAAAGATTAGCAGAAAATGTAAGCAATTCCAAGCACACTCTACATATATACGTGCAATCTATTGCTATATATGAGTTGGTATTTTTATCTTTACAGTTAGCAGCACCAGTGGAAGTTATAGGAAAGGCAGCAGTTGAGTTAAAGTTGAAGAAAAGAACTCAAATAGGTGAAGTTGCGAAATTGGAGAAGTCGTAAATTTTGGTTAGTGATATGTTGTTAAGATGTTATTCTTAAGATTTGATATTTGTTGCAGGTGTGGATTTACAATTCGAATGGGACGAGGCTGAGGCTTTTATCAAAGAAGCTGATGGATCATTGTTTAGTTGGTGTGAGCGTTTTCGTTGCTACAATCACATGATATATGGAATTGTGAGTTATAGATGTTTCTTTTACCGTGCATCACAAATAACTTGAATTTTATTTTCTTGTGTGTTGGAAGTTGCACCTGTGTGATGAAATTATGAACTGTAATGGACAGGTTAACAGGAGCGAGTCTGCTGTCATTCTAAAATCCAACTGCAGAGACGTCAGATGGGAGCCTGGGGAATCTCTTTTGTGGAAATTGGAAAAAGAAGCCATTGTTAAAGAAGTTTTTCCTATTCATGGTATGTCAACTGTTACATATTGTTAATCTTATCAGTTATCGTCTTGCTTGGCAAGTGATGTCCATTTTTTAATAGATGAGACAAAAAGAAAGCATCTTTTGAAACGTTGGGCTTTGAACTGGTGGGACTTTACAAATCAACCCCTTGATGAGATCTATGCTTACTATGGAGCGAAGGTAAAATAGTAAATAAGTGCTTATAGTTTGCTGGTTCCGTTCATGTGCATGGTTTCAAATGGAACGTGACTTCACATCGTTTCTTAGTCTTATTTGGTCATATGAACTACAATGTAGATTGCTACGTATTTTGCTTTCCTTGGAATGTACACGAAGTGGTTATTCTTCCCAGCTGCCTTTGGGCTTCTTTTGCAATTGGTTGATTTTGGGTATGTCTCATTTCTTTTGGGTACTTCATTGATCAACCTTTAGTCGTCCGAGTCATTAACACTATGTATTTTGCTTATTTCTTTCCAGATCTTTGCAGCTATTTGTACTTCCCTTTTTCTTTGTGTGTGTCGTTTCATGGGCAGTCTTCTTTCTCCAGTTCTGGAAGAGGAAAAACTCTACCCTTTTGGCTAGGTAATTTATACACTCTCAATGCGTTTCATATACTTGTAAATTCTGAATCTTGATTCGCAATTTACAAACCGCAGGTGGCAAATTTGTTATTCAGTTGGAGCAGAGTCTGCTTATAAATACATGGACACAGAATGGAGTTCCTTCCATTCGTCTCCAGCTTTACTCAAAAAGCCAGGGACTTATAAAGCCAATGAGAAGGAAAAGTTCCAAAGAGAAGAATGGTTTGGTCATATGACGCGATTCAGAAACGACGCGATCATTATCTTGAGTATCATTTGCCTCCAACTTCCTTTTGAATTAGCTTACGCACATCTGTATGAGAGCATTGGATCTGATATCATGAAGTGAGTATCTTATACTTGTTTTTTCTTTAGATTGTGTATATTTGTTGCTTTAATGAAGTTCATATCGAATTTTTTATTTTCAGGTTTGGACTGACAGCAGTGTACCTCTTCGCCATTCAATATTTCACGCAAATGGGGGGAAGGGTGTCGGTTAAGCTGATTAAGCATGAACAGAATGAGAACTCGGAGTACAGAGCAAACAGCTTGATTTACAAGGTCAGAAAGCAACTTCATATTCATTTCATTTTCTCTCTGATATTAACGAAATCTATTATTTACATTCCAATCATCCGATGCAGGTTTTCGGGCTCTACTTTATGCAGTCATACATTGGATTGCTTTATCACGCAATTCTGCATCGCAACTTCATGACCCTCCGCCAAGTAATCATGCAGCGTCTAATCATATCAGAGGTAGTGAAAGTCTTCTTTATCGTCTTTGTATAGTTAGGTAGTGTATGATTGTCGTTTGCCTTATATAATCTGAAAATGTCGTCCAGGTGCTGGAAAATCTTATGGAAAACTCTCTACCCTATGTCAAGTACAGCTATAGAAAATACAGAGCTGTCCGGTAGGTATCCGTGACTTTTGAAATTTATGTTGAATCTGTATTCCCATAATTCAACTAATTCATTGCTGGATGGTCATTTGTGAAGTAACAAGAGAAAACGGGATACGGGTATGGCAGGCAGAAAATCTTATTTCAATTCTAGGGTAGAAAAGGAGTTCTTCAAGCCCATATATTCTGCTAGTATTGGTGACGAACTCGAAGATGGGCTCTTTGATGGTATAAATATACATAAACATGAAACATAAAACAATTTTTAGCTTTTCTTTCCTGTTTCTGAATCCTTAAAGTTGAAAACCTTGTGCAGAATTTCTGGAGTTGGCTTTGCAGTTTGGAATGATTATGATGTTTGCTTGTGCATTCCCTCCCGCATTTGCTTTTGCTGCATTGGTAAAGCTGAAACTTTAAATTTCTCATTTTTCATCCGTTCTAAATTTAAAATATGTGACGGGTAAAGTGAGTTTTCTAAGATTGGTATTTGGTCTAAAGAACAATGTTACAGAAATTAGAGCAGATGCACTAAAGATTCTTGCCATGTATAGAAGGCCAGTTCCTCGAGTTGCTGCTACAATAGGGGCATGGCTAAACATATTTCAGGTACTCATTCTCTAACCGGGTAAAACCGAGTTTCTGCTACGTAACTCGAATGGTCGATTTGTATTACGCTTTGTCTCTAACCGGGTGAAACGGCTATAATAAACAGATTTTGTTAAAAAAGTTACTCTAGCAGGTAGAAAGTCGCCCAAAGTGTATGTTTGTAACTTTTTATGCATAAAACATCCAAAACCGTTTTATTCATAATCTTGGGAGTACTTAAGATATGATAAAATTTCCATATGTTTATAGAAAAATTACTGGAAAGGTTTTGCGTCAACCAAACCCACCCCGTTTTAATCTCTACTAAAATCGGCTGTTTTGGCCTGAACAGAATTTAACCCGTGAGCGATAGCTCAATCAGCCGTTCTTTTTTACAGTTACAGCTACATTATTGTTATAGAGGAATTTTGAATAGGGTGTGATTTTCATTTGCAGTTTTTGATAGTTGTATCGATATGCACCAACTGTATCCTTCTAGTATGTTTGTACGATAGAGAAGGAATTGGAACATCTCTCCTGGCCTTGCAGCCATCCTCATCATGGAACATGCTCTCCTCCTCATCAAGTTTGGCTTTTCAAAAATCGTACCCGAGGTACTTTATTTTCTTAAACCCCTCTTATCACTTAGTAATTCAGAAAATAATTTTGCCCTTTTGGCAGGAACCTGATTGGGTAAAAGCAAACCGAATGAAGAATGCCACTCAGGCACAAAACATGTGTTCTAAGCAGCTTTTAAGAAACATTTCTGGTGGTAGAGGAATGCTCGTGACAGGCACAAACAAGGATGATTGATCGCTGTTTCATATTAGAATCGGTAGTTATAGCACATCCCCAGTTTTTGTTAGTGTACTTAAGTTGTCTCGGCCCTTGAAAGAAAAGAAAAACTGTTTGTAGCGAATTAGAGAGTGCGGTAATGTGATAATAACATCTAGTTTAACAAAGATTTTGATTACATTGGATAACAAGCTGTTTAAAGTAATTACATATATGTACTTTTAAGTCTTCGACGCGCACATACACCTTTTGTTGGAGTTCTTGGTCATGACTTGCATTCAGTCGTCGATCTCTGGTTGTGCCGTCATGTCAAGCCTGTCCGCACAAACATGAACATGTTTGTTTTCATGCTCATCGGTATAAGGTAGCAGATTGTATATATGTTGCAGATGGTCACCTAGCCACGGGAGTTTCCTTCGCTGGCTTGACGAGAACCAAAACGATCACTAACTTGGCGAGCATATCTAACTACCGCTTTAGCCCATCTTTGGATTTCAAACTTGAACTTTCTTGAATCGAGTCGTTTCAAGGACTTAATCCCTGGGTCGATCTTAATCTCCATGAAGGAGAAGCACCTATCGTAACGTTGCTTCTTGGAGTTCTCCGGGTGTGTAGTTACACTGCGGTTTAAAGATGGAGGAGCTGACGAGATCCCGGCTGGCTTACCGGTGGCCGTGGTGGAGGTAATTTCTTCCATAAGAAGGTGTTTGTGAATGAAAATCAAGTCCCTACTAATGGCTTATAAAGGGTTGAATTTGCTTGGAGAATAATGGTTACATTGTATGTTCATTTGGAAGTACTTGTAACAAACGTGTGGGTTAGTACCTCATTGACCACTGACTTTTCAAATATTAGATTAACCTCTTGTTAAAGTTACAAAGGCTTTTAGGTTAAGGTGTAATTATCTGACTTGACCAATGTGATTAGGGTTTGGTGGCTTCTTAAAACTAGTAAATTGTCAAATTTGTTTATATATCCATTTTTTACTTTTTTTACATTTTCTTTCCTCTACAAACGAATGTTTTAAAAACCGGTTTTATAATTAACCTGGTCGAGCCACCGGATCACGGTTCAACTAGTTTAGCTAGCTGTTCAATCGGGTTTTTTCGGTTAAAACCGGCTTCCGATCACCCGACCAGGTCACGGCTCAACCGGCCAGATCAACCCGGGTTTTCAAACACTTCTACAAACCACTGACATGTTTAGGAGAGCAATTATTACAAACCACGAAATAATCGTTTTGCCATCACGTGAAGCGTCTAACTTGCCTAGACTAACTGCCATTAGTCAAAAGGACCGTCGGAGATACAAAATGGAAACGCTTGGAAGGAATGGTGTATTTATTTTGATATTGAGACTGAACGTGTTGTTTTTGTACAACCTTAGGGACGAATGATGTAATTTACTTCATTTTTAGCTACTCTCTATGTCCTAAAATGATTATGTACAGACAAAAAAATACACAGTTTAAGAAAATGGCATTATTAGTTTTGTTTCTACGAAAGCCAAATAAAAGATGATTTTACCCTTTGACAATTAATTAATGTTTACTTTTAGTATTGTAAATATCAATTGAGAATTGTCAATCAGTGTTTTGATTTTCCTTTTTTTTTTCTTTTTTCTTTTTTTGAACAAGTTTTAATTAATTGAATTACCACGAAGAAAGCACTAGGGCCTGTACTAATTTGAATTTGTCTGTTGCAAGCTGTACATGAATAATATTTGGGTTTGAGCACAAACACAGAATATACTTATAAGCCAAGTAATTTGGAACAAGTCTTGGGCCTGTTTGTTTAGTTTTTATATTAAGTCATGTTAAATTAAAATGTCTGTCTAGATATATGTTGTATGTTTGTAGATAAATAAATGGTTGTTTGTTTTGTGTGCTGAATAACAATTAAGACTTAATTAACTTGGCTATTTAACAATTAAGACTTTTTAAGTCTTTTTAAGTCATTATCAAACACTACCTTGGTGTATTAAATTAACACGTAATTAAGCTGTTAGCTTGTTGCATAACTGCTACCAACTACATGTATTTATTTATTTTGTAGTGTATGAGTGACATTTTTTTAACATCTTTCGGTGTAAAAATTTAAAATATATGTATGAAAGGGAAAGGATATCGACATGTGTTAAGACCCTAAAGAATTCAAGTCGTTGCGATTTGAAGACTGTTAACAACCCCTATATGATATCATTAAAAATCAAGTATCTGATTACATCGGCAAGACTGAGACGTGTTAGTGATAAAATACTACTAGTAGCAACGTACTTTTATGAATACGAGTTTTGATCCAATGTTTATTTTTCCTGCACATCCTAAGGTTGCACATCCTAAGGTTCTGAACTAGTTTAGATGTTACCCAAGTAGAGTGAGTAATATATGTTCGTTCTGGTATCTCAAATTTATAGCATGTGTACAGCCTTAAAGTATTTGCGACTGAAACACCTTAAAGGTGAGAAGGGTAACGAGAAACGACACACTTATAAAAGTGTAGCTATTTAACTAACGGTTGTGTAAGACGCTGTTTTCTGGCAAGATGTGGTTCTACAGTCTCGTAATTGATCAAACTAAATACTGTAGTTCTTTTCTTGGTCAAAAACAATTTTCTGGAAAAGCCTAAAGTAGCACATAGATTTTTTGGAACAATTTGGGCATATTTTTCTTGATGTTTCTAAAACACTTATATTTAGAAAATTTGTTCCTATCGGCTGCTATAAGATCATGACACAGGCAAGATGCACATGACAATTTCTTTTTACCGATAGTGACATCGTTTATATGCACAACTGCACAAGCAACTTAATCCATGATGAGAACCACATTATACATACATTTACAAGTTTTGGTCCATCAGCTGCTATAAGTTCATGACACAGGCAAGATGCACATGACAATTTCTTTTTACGGATAGTGACATCGTTTAGATGCACAGGCAACTTAATCCATGATGACAACCATATTATACGTATATTTAGCAAATTTGGTCCATCGGCTGCTATAAGATCATCACAAGCAAGATGCACATGACAATTTCTTTTTACAGATAGTGACATTGTTTAGATGCACAAGCAACTGAATCCATGATGAGAACGATTTTATAACCTTAAATCCTTCAAGAACACCATTAACGTGTCAAATACTCTAAAGTTAAAGTTTTACTTTTTAAGATTCACAGCTGAAAGAGCATATGATTCCTGCAAGGACCATGATATAGGGAACATGTGCATATCATTCTTAACCAAAGACCATCAAAATTGTGTTCTGAGATAATATCTAACCAAATAACATCGTTCATCATTAAACTATCCGCACGCAAAACCAAACAGTGAAAAATAACAGGGGACAACCAAAAGATAATTATGATAAGAATATCTGATCAGCTCTTATAAGTAGGGCTAACCCGCTTCATTTCCTACCACGGATGGTGAAAGCTTGCCTGTTCTTCTTCTTGGCACCAGACTTTGTAACCTTAAGGCTCCTGTTCACAGCACTCAACCTTGCAAGAGCAGCCTTCTTCAAATCTGGCCTGTAGAAGTTGTTTCCCACCTAACAAAAACAACAAAACGTTCAAACAGTCGGAATCATCTAAAATAAACAAAGTGTTTCAAAGTCAAAGGAAAACGAGTGATAGAACTATCTCATGGTACCCTGTTAACCAGTCCGAGGCATAGCAATAGAAAAACAAACATGAAAAACAATGTCAATGTGATGAAATAAATGCTAATTCCACTCGATGGGTAGAGCATCTTAAGTTAAGGTTAAGACAAACAAGTTGCTAATTCCACACGAACATTATATTGGGTAAATATACAGGAATAACTAGGTAGACTACCTAAGTACGTGCTAACAGAACAAATATTGGGCAAGACATAACGGTCACCTACCAATGCTAACACATTTGTAGGCCAAAACTAACAACCGACCAAGACCCAACATGTATACATAGATCCGCTGTCAGCAGCTTTTAAAGATCAAATCAAAGCCAATCAATGGAAGGGTACAAAATAGACTTAAGGCTGGAATATTGAGTTATAAAGTTTCGTCCGAAAGCTTAGTATAAAACCTACCCTATATTCAAAACTTTATCACAGAAAACATAATATTTTGAAGAAAAAAATGTAAAACTCAGGAATACCCCATGAAGCAAATTTGCAGATTAGCACATTTAGTAACGAGCCACAAAAGAAATGTATGTTTTGTCAAAAAGATACCTGGTTTGAAACTGCCTTGGCCATGCGGTAGAATTCCTTCTTCATCACAGATTTGTGGAGCAAACTTGCTGGCTTATTCTGTTTCTTTGTCTTGGAAGTTGCAAGCAACACAGATTGGTCCTGTCCAGCTGGCTGGATGGTGACTGTCTTCTTGTTTGCTAGACCTGCAACCAATTACAAAACGAGAATTTAGCATATTGTTTAGCTTTCTAGAACTTTAATAATGACAAATGATCAAACATTTCATCAAAGACCAATTATATATATTCAAACAGCACACATTTCCATAATAACTTATTGAAAAAAACATGTGAGCACATAATCCAATTGCAAAATGATTTACTACAAATTTAACCTTCCAACAACATTTTGACAGTGGTTCAGCGGTAAATTTCCTAACTGAGGAATAAAATTAAAAACAAGTTTAACAAAACATTACATATTCAAAAGATAGAATCTCAACTCCCCATTGACCATCAACATTAGATATATATAAAATTATGCAGCCAGCACACATTTCCATGTTGACCCCATTACAAAGAGACGTGAACACATATAAATAACAGCAATTAATCAAGTAAATATTACGACTTTTGGTGACAAGCCGTTTCTATAGGTCTGACCTTTTATGTAAGTAATAAGCAGTTTGCAACAGTTGTTCGGCTAAACTTAATGTATTATGATAATGACCTAAGAAAGACCACAAATGAGCTAAGACGAACACGACCCAAAAGGATTTTCATCTAAGCTTAGAGGGTGTTTGTTTAAGCTTATATGTGTTTCGGCTTATATTTTATTAAGCCGAAATTTTCAGGCTTATATCGAGACTCGTCGTCTTATATAAATTTATTATGATATGATAAAAGTTATATAAGCCCATACGCCTCAAAATAAGACAGAAAATTGGGGCTTATAAAATATAAGCCGAAATCAAATAAGCTTATAAGGCCACATAGAAGCTTAAACAAACACCCCTTATTTGATAAGCCCCAATTTTACGGCTTATTTTGAGACTTGTCGGCTTTTATAAGTTTATCATATCATAATAAACTTATATAAGCCGAGAAGTCTCAAAATAAGCCACAAAATCGGAGCTTATAAAAAATAAGCCCAAATCGGCTTATGATAAATAAGCTTAGCCAAACAGGCCCTGAAAAATTGATAGTCATATTCGTGCGCTTAAAGGCTAGTATACTTAGTTCATAAGCTCATAACCATACAAATATAAGCTTATGAGCTTATCAAAAATTCAATAAGCTCATAAGTTGGATCAAATAAGCTTAGGAAAAAACCCTTTAAATACACATTTACATATTGTCCAATAACAAAGTGAATCAAACAAGTATATTCTAAAAGCTTAATACATATCATATAAAAATAAATAAAAAGAAAAGTGTATAAAAGTAATAAAAGTAGTACCAGAGTGTTTGTAGGAATTCAGATTGAAGAGATTATTAGGCTCTTTGCTAAACTGAACACTTTGGCTTCCATTTCCAAACTCCTTTACCAAAAACGAGTTGTTCCTCTTCACTATCTCCCATATCAGCTGCCCTGGTACTGTCGCCATTTCACCTTCACACTTCTTCTTCACTGCAATATTTATATATATTTATTTATCAGGTCAATAAAATCACGAATTATAAAGACAGTGAGATCACGTACACTTAGGGTTTGCTCCGGCGGCTTCAAGAGATGGTGAAGACAAATGAAGGAGATGTTGTTTGTGCATTTATTCAAACCCTAATGGGCCTTCTATTTGATTGGGCTTCCATAAATGGGCCTTACTTTGTCTTTACAGTTTGTAACTTTGTATTCATGTTCTTAGAGGGTGTTTCTTTTTTCCATATATATTTTTTTTTTTAACAGAGATAACATTTCAGTTCTAACAAATAAAGGTAATTTGAACACAACAAGTTACATCGAACATAATGGCCACTTAATGTGGGCCCAATCCTTTAATCCCTCTTAATGAAAAGACCCACCAAAGATTTGTCCTCCCCTTTAAGAGGCTAATTAAGTGGTTCATATGGAACCTCTTAATTTGGTAAACACCCTCTTAATCGGTTTGGTTATCAGTTTCTTGATTTATTCAGTTCGCTTATTTTGGTTAAATTGTTTTGGGTAAAATCGAAAACAAAACTGAACCTAATTTAAATTGGATTAAACTAACCGAAAATCGAATTTGAATTCGGGTCGATTCAGATTGACCCAAAATACATATTTATTTATTTGTCATTTATTTATATAGATTTTTAGCACAAAATTTTCAAGCTTAAATAATGTTATATTTATACTAAGAAAAGTTTTAATTATTTTTATGTATAAATATATATTAAAAAAAAAAAAAAAAAAAAAAAAAAAAACATATTTATGTGAGTTCGGTTTGGTTTTCATTTTGTGAAACCCACCCAAACCGAAACCGAATATTTAACTCAATTCGCTCGGTTTTGGCAAATCCAGTTCGGGTTTTTTTTCGGTTCTCGTTACCCGATTTGTGAACACCCCTGCATTGTACTCGCATTTTCGACTCTGAGTTGTTAAGCTTATGCACTAGATTGACTCAATGGATTTGCATGTTTGATGATATTAGTGGTAGCAAGAGCATTTGTAAGAAGCAATTGCCGTTTGTTTTTAATTTTTTATAAAAACGTTTGGTAACAAACATTAGTTGCTAGTAAATGTTATTAGAAGCAGCAACTATAATTTGGATTTGGAGCGGTTAAACTAATTACAAATGTTAGTTGTTTTTGCCAAACAAGCATTGTATACAAAATCGCTACTAAGCATACATTGAGCCACACATCTCAGAGCTGCCCACAAAGTTGCACCTTGTGTGTATTGACCTTGTGTCTCTACTTGATAATCTCGAACCGCTAAACCACTAGTTTTTCCCCTCTAATGTATTGTTGTGCTATCTTGATGTAGTAAAAATCCAATATTGTACAAAATCACTTGTTGCTTAGAGCACACGATACTGGTGGTTAGTGGCCCTAGCGCCAACCCAGTGTATTGATGACGATAGTCTATATCCGGGTCACGGACCCGCCCAAAACCCAATCGATAAGCCAAAGACGGTGGGCTACGATGATAAGCGTTTAGGCCCACGAAGGCCCAAATACGAATCTATTTACTTAATAGATATCGGATATCTCTTAATCATGAGATAATCATTCTCAACCGACTTAGGGGGATACGCCGAAGGTTGAGGAACATGGAACCAACAAGGATTCCGTGCATATATAAAGGAATCACATCCTCGTTAAAGGTACGATCTCAAAACCCTAACTCACCTTTAACCCTAAATCGATTACTTACTCTCACGCTGAGGATAATCGTGGGAGACAATCCCACGGTAAGCTAACTGTGTTTTACGTCTTTAGTGCGCAGGTCTCAAGCAACAATCATTAATTGGTACGAACCGGAGCTCCAAACAAGGAACGCCCAACTTTTGTATCAACAAGTGGCGCCATCCGTGGGACCATTCACTAAGAACTAAGACTAGAATGACGACGGAAATCGCCGATCGTAAACAGACCTTACCGGAAAGAAGCCGCACATCGGTTCGCTTCCAAGACGCACAGGACAACCAAGATCGCTAAAACAAGGGATCAAGCCAGACGTGGTCTTCTCTCGGTGGAACCGCCGGGGACAACCTGCACCACCACAACCACCACTAACGCAGTGGATCCATCACAAGACCGTTTACCACTCCCCTTCAATCGGTGCTGAGACCGACCGACAAAGGCACGGATGCACCGGATAGAAACAAGGGCATAGCGGAGAAGCGAACACCCTTGCTTTAGAAGGGGTCGACCGGAAGTAACACCAAGGGATTTCGATCCCAAAATTACGAAACCTTGGCCGCCTCATGGAAGAGGAAGCTAAAAGAGGTCGAGTCGAAGCCTCAAAAGCCCGAATCGGTTTGACTCGAGTACGAAACCTCCCCACCGCCGTCGGAAGGAGAAGCGCGGCCGAGACAACCGCCCCCCCGTGTTTAATGAATTGGGAAAAAGGTCGAGGATGATGAGACGCCCAACTCGCAAGCACCGGAAGGAAGTGAGGAGGATGAACGCGTACAAGTGTCCACACCAGACTTGGTAGCCGCAGAATCTGTGATGACTTGGGCGACGATATTCCCAAGTGAAAGCCCTTCGAGTACAAACTCGAGGACGGTCGGTAAGCGTCGAATGAGGGAAAATTCGTCTCCGGAAATTCCTCGGACAACGGGATAGTGAACCGACACCGAAGTCCGTAAATGTATATAATGACCTGGAGGATGAAGATATATCTCTCCCATGGCGTCAAAGGTTGATGCGTTCACTCGACGCATCGGTGACTTCTCGAGAGAACAAAAGGAGGCGATGCCCGCTAATGTAAAACCTATGACGAGCAGTGATCCGGATGATCACCTCAAAATTTTGAATCACCGCCATAATTGAAAATCGCGGCACACTGATGGTGCCACATTTTCAAATCCACACCGTGGAAATGCGCTGGCGGTTTAGCAAGCTTCCACGCGAAGCATCAATGGCTTTGAGGAATTGAGAAAGGCGTTTCGCTGAACTTTACTCAGCGGAAGAAGTCGCTAAAATCTGTTGAACTCGCCGAGGTAAAGCGGCGCCAAGGAGAATCTACAAGCGCATTCATGGAACGCTTCAAAGATGAATGCATACAAGTTAAAGCATGCCCGAAGTGCTAAAGATTTCGGTTTCATGAATGGGATTAATAACCCGAACTCATCAAGAGGTTGAACGACAAGATTCCCCAAACCTTCGATGAACTCATGAAACGTTCTCGGTCCTTCATCCAAGGAGAAGTCGCCGCAGCAGAGCAGCAAAAGAAACTATTCGAACTATCGGTCATGGGAACAACACGGGAGACAATCCACCGAATCGGAGTAGTAACCGTAATAGGAGCTATCGCAATGTGGGAATGGAAGGGATAATGACAAATACACCTCACCGACCAAAACTCCCAAGGAAATACTCGCAATGAAGGTGCGAACTTCCCAAGATCGCCACAAATGCGCACTCCGGAGGATCGGCGCACCGGAATGGATATTGTGACTACCAGCGCACGTAAGGGCCACACCACTAAAGAATGTGTCCAACTACGCCACTCATTGACAAAATGGTTAAAGAGGGCGATTGGACCATTGGTCAAAACATAAAGGAAGGAAAGGATAGCGTAAGAGTGGGAACAAGAAATAGACACCTAAAGACAAGGCCGACACCATTTACATGATACAATCATGGCAATGGGTCACTAAGCGTAAGGTCACCAGAGTTTTCTCGAACGAATCTTTCCCCACCTTAATGCGGACAACGCAGTGGTGGAACCACTCACCATAGAGATAAGTGCGGGGTCACGACATCCACCGCATGTACATTGATGGTGGAGCATCTGCAGACATCATGTATGAACATCGCTCAAGCGATCGCTACCGAATACGCAGCCGAGTTAAGCCGGTCGAACGGCTCTAACGGGTTTTACGGTGAAAAGATATGGCCTATGAGGCAAATACGATTACTAGTCGAGATCGAAATGAAAACACTGCTGACGGCTCGGATGGAATTTATGGTGATCAATATCCTCGCCATACAATGGCATTATTGGGAGGCCGGGATATCGCCTATGCGCTGCGATGCCATCAACAACAAGACGGATGCTTAAATTCCCGGTGGAAGGTGGTATTGTTACTCTTCACAATGCCCACTGCATCGCATAGAGAATGTAACGTGATTACATGCGAACGGCACCGATTCCGCGGTAGCGCAACCAAAGTTCCAAACCAAGGTTGCACCACCCCGAATACCGGAACAGAAATATCCATCGAGGTCACCGTCGACGACGGCAGAGCAGTATATATGCGCCCCGCAAAAGAACTGGACATTTTGCATGGGAGCCTAAACACACGACCGGGTACCACGCTCAATAATAGAGCATAAACCGAGAATCCAACAAGGATACTCACCCATACGCCGAAGAAGCGCGGCCAGCTCGGGAGCGCGCAGTAATCTGGCAGAGGTATACAAGCTAGTAGAGGGGGAATCATGCGGAAGTCTACTATCATGGTGGCTCTCCAACCCGGTCATGGTAAAGAAGAGCGATGGTAGCTGGCGGATGTGCGTGGACTTCACCGATCTTAACAAAGCATGTCCACAAGATCGCCACTGATAAGGTTTTAAAAGGTACCATTTTGAGGGTCGTTTAAGTCCTTATTTGATCACTTTTGTATCCGTTATTGCTTAATATCGTTCCTTTTCACTTTTAGGTCTCTTGAAGGCAAAATGTTGGAATGACACTTATTTGGATGAAAAGGCGAATATCTGAAGAAAATGGCCAAAGTCGAATCGAGACACTCAAAGTCAGCTGAAATGCAGCGACGGCGTCGGTGTTAATTGCGACGCCGTCGGAGGATTTTATGACGATACGAGAGCAAATACCCTATTTTCAAGTGACGACGTCGGGCTTTAAAAGAGTAGACCGTTGCTACTCGGACGGCCTAGATGCAACCCAGACGACGCCGAAGTCAAGAGGACGGCGCCACGGACATAAGGTGACGCCGTCGCAAGGTTAACGTGGCCAAGACGAAACCCTAATGACGACGACACGACGGCGTCACGAAACATAAGGTGACGCCGTCGCATATGTAATCTTATATATAGAATCCGAATTTTTCGGTTTAGAGAGTCTTTTGGGTGAAAACCTAAAACCGAACCTAAGGTGTCTTGTACAAGATTTTAGGGTTTTAAACCCTATCTTACATCAAGATAAGTATTTACTTCATTAATTCAATTATGTCTTTGATTAATTGTGTGTATGCTTGCATGTTCTCCATGTCCCGCTAATTTATTTGTGTGTTTGCTTAGAAGTATGAAACTTAATTATTGAATATTGATTGGTTGTTTCTTATCTTGGTTGATTAATGATCTAGTAATGCGATAGGTCATTCGTTGTGTACTTAATGCTTGATTCATCTTTGTGAACCTTAGAATATGATTACATGAGTAGTTGTAGGCTAAATTATCCAAAGAGTGCCTTAGAGTAAGAGTTTATCATCCCTAGTGGGTTTTGTAGACGATACCCTTTGGTAAGTTCAAAGAGTTAGGGAGAAACGCATACCCTACAACTTTAGACACACAACGCAACTAAGAATAAGGACGTGACAACTCAACCATCAATAGGAGATAATTAAAGAATAGTATAACCTAAGTAAACACATCTTTAAACTATCATACGAGCACACATTAATTAGACATATACTCCCACAACCTTAGTTTAGATAATTAGATATTAGTAGAGTAATCGGTAGAAATACCAACCCCCCCCAAATCCAATACCCGAGATTCGTACCTTTCCATTTCATAAAATATAAAAATACAAAAAAATAATCTTCCTCAACCTTAACCTTAGCGTAGTAACTTCTTACTAGCATTCCTATTCCTCTAGAGAACGATATCAATACCCGTGGCTTACCCTAATTACTACACTACAACGATTAGGTTCATTGCCTAGGGTGTTATAAAACTTGCTCGAAGAAAAGGAAGTTTCCTTGACCCCGAACGACCCGTGTGGCGTTATCACTACCCATTACCAGATATAGACTGGAAAATATAATCTTTGTGCGGATATCCATTAAAGTGTTTCCTCGATGCGTACAAAGGATACCATCAAATCCGGATGGCTAAGGAGGACGAGGAAAAACGGCCTTTCACACAAGCCAAGGTGTCTCATGTTACACAAAATGCCCTTTGGCTTCAAGAATGCAGCGCCACCTATCGGTTAGTAGATAATGCTTCGAAAACAAGTGGGCCGCAACCTAGAGGTCTATGTTGATGACCGGTCACAAAGAGCCATCATCAAGATGAGTTAGTACGCGATATTGAGGAAACGCTCAAACTCTACGAGATCAACATGAAGTTGAATCCAAAAATGTACCTTGGTAGCGATCAAGGCATGTTCCTGGATACCGATAGAACCCGACGGCATAAAACCGTGTCGAGAAAAGACTAAAATCGTCATTGAACTTCCTTCACCGCAAGACATCAAGGAAGTCCAATCTCTCAACGGAAAGTCGGCGGTCTAAACAGATTCCTATCCAAGTCACAGACAATCATTACCCCTTTTCAAAACACTCAAGAAGTGTATAAAAAAGGGAGACTTTCGGTGGACTACGGAGGCAGAAGAAGCCTTCACACAGCTTAAACAACACCTGGCAACGCTACCCACGCTTGTTGCACCCAAACCTGGGGAAGAGCTGATTATGTATTTATCTGCAACTGAAGGAGCAGTTAGCGCAGTGTTACTAACAGATAGGGATTCAATACAAACCCCTGTCTATTTTGTAAGCAAGGCACTCAAGAAGACGGAGATGAACTATAGCGCCATGGAAAAATTAGTCATGGCATTGGTGTTTGCTGCTAAACGACTACGTAGGTACTTCCAAGCGCACCCAATAGCAGTAATCACAGACCAACCGATCAAGAAAATCATCTACAAGCCTGATGCATCAGGACGACTGCAAAAATGGAGTATGTTGCTAGGTGAGCACAACATCACCCATGCACCACGCATCGCAATAAAAGGGAGATCTTGCCGATTTCATCAACAAAAGCCGATAATCGATGATGCACCTGCACCACGCACGGAAGAACTACCGATCCATGGATCTTGTTCACGATGGATCCTCATGCGTGGATGGGTCGGAGCGAGCCTCATCCTCACAAACCCGTAGGAATGGAATTCACTTACGATCGCGCTTCAATTCACGGCGACAAATAATGAGGCGTAGTATGAAGCCCTACTAGCGGACTACGATCGCATCTCGAATGGGTGTCGAACACGAAGCGAATGTAGACTCGGATCGGTAGCCAACCACGTGCTAGGCGAGTATGTAGCCAAGGAGGAAAACATGATTCATTACCTTGAAAAAACCAAGGCAGTAATCCAAAGCTTTGACAGGTTTACCATCAAACAGGTTCCAAGAGGGGAAAACCGCAAGGCGGATGCACTAAGCAAAATCGCATCCACAAGCTTTGCGCACCTATCCAAACAGTGTTGGTGGAAACATTGAAAGAAAATCCATCTTAGAAATGGAAGTATCCACGGTAATAGAGGAAGAGCGGACCTACGTGGATGACACCAATAGTAGAATTCATAAGCGGAGTATTACCCAAGAGAGAAAAGAAGCGGAAGGATACGACGACGGTAGCAAAGGTTTGAACCGGACAACATCCTATATCGACGCTCTTTCTTGCAACCATGGCTCACCGTGTTGGTCCCTTAAAGCAAACTATGTCTCGCGAGAAATCCACGAAGGTTCATGCAAAGATGCATTGTGACCACGGTCGGTGGTGGTGGCGCTTACGGTCGAGCTATTATTGGCCCACCATGCACCGCGATGCGCTGGATTTGATAAGAAAGTGCAACGACTGCCAAGTCCACAGACCCATTCCCCGCAAACCACAACAGGAGTTAACACCAATTACGGCGCCATGGCCATTCCACAAGTGGGGTATCGACATTGCGGGTCCTTTTCCTGCTGCGGCAGGAGGTTTAAAGTTCCTCATAGTCGCCATAGACTACTTCACCAGTGGATCGAAGCAAAGCGGTGGTAACAATCACCGCAACCAGTGAAGCGCTCGTCAGGAAAACATTGTATGCCGCTTTGGTCTACCTGGTGAGATCATCTCGGACAACGGGAAACAATTCTGCGACAACCCTTTCAAGGACTGGTGCGAGAAGCTAAACATCACACAGCACTTTGCGTTAGTAAAACACCCACAAACCAACGACTTAGTTGAACGTGCGAATCGAAGCCTGGGTGAAGGAATTAAGGCACGTTTGGACAAGCACAAAGGAAGATGGGTGGAAGAACTTTCGCATGTTTTGTGGGCGCACCGCACCTCAATCAAAACCAGCACGGGAGACACTCCCTTCTCTCTAGTCTACGGGACAGAAGCTGTCATACCAGCCAAAATCGGAATGCCAACTATCCGCACTACGGAAATCAATGTGGCAACCAATGATGACGAGAGACGTGTCGACTTAGACCTGCTCAAAGAACGGCGTGAACGCGCAGCCATCCGGGAGGAGAAATCAAAGTCAAGAATGAAAGGATACTATGACGCTAAAGTGCGCCGTGTTTCATTCAGACCATGTGACTTTGTTTACCACGCCAATGATGCGAGCCACGCAGAGGACACAGGTAAGCTTGGACCAAAGTGGAAAGGACCCTATGAGGTTACTGAAGCCTTGGGAACAGGCGCGTACAAGCTACGAGGCTTGGATGGTCGTGAACTGCCACGCACATGGAACATCTCGCAACCTTAAGAGGTGCTACCTATAGGAACAGCTACTACCCGGCACATAGCGCCGGCACTTTCTTGAAGTGCCCAATAACTATCTATGTATTTACTTTTGTTTCCTTAGTATAATGTCTCATTTATTTCTCATAAAACTTGCAAGTATCAATAAACGCGCGGTTTCTAGCTAACTCGCGACATATTTTCATTTGTTATTTTCATATACTGTATGTCTTAACAATTTTTTATTTCTGGCCTACATGGCATGCATGCACTACATAAACCCACGATGGTAAAAGGATAAGTTAACCTACTAAACAACTTGTTGAGTAAGAGGGTTGCAAACCCATCAACATTAGATCACGTATCCTTGTTAAACACCTTGTTCTCAAGACGTTGGAATAAGTTTGTGCGCCTCCCACGACGGATGCGCAACTATGCATATGGTGCGCGTTTAACAACATAAGGAATCAACACGCTTGGTTCTTTAAGATGATATTTACAGTACGCTGCATATCACATCATACACTATTATGACACTATTACTTAGAAACTATGTTTAAGTATACTATGATCTTCATACATGACTATGAATTTCTCACATTATTTGCGCTCGTGTACAACTTGGATACTCGAGACAAATATATCTTTACGCAAAGATAGATGATAAGCACGCACGTCACAAGTCGCAATAAATATTAACACACATTTAGCAAAAGGAGATTTTTATTAAGGACTATGTTATTACAAAGGATGTTCATAAACATAAGATCCTATATACTCTTAGATCACTCCAGTGATGAAGTCCCTACGCGGCTTGTAGCATCTACACTCTCGCTAAGCCTCTTCAACAAGTCCGAGTCTTGGCGAGACACGGTGGCAACACTCACTGGCACGCCGTCAGATCTTGGAAGATGAGCTGCACCAACCCCGCACAAAATTGCTTTACCCTTAATACCTTCCCTTTTAGCAAGTCTGGTAGCATGCGCTTCCAATACTTCCTTCAAGGACATTTCTTTCTCTAAAACAAAGGGATTCAGAATGTCCCTAGGGTGAGCAAAAACAAGCACCTGCAGCTGAGAGACATCGGGCTTCAAAAAATAGTCCGGTTGTGCTTCTGCGTCATCAGTACGATGGCGCGCTAAGGTCAATCCTTCCATGATAACGGTTATAGGATAATCTCGGTCGCGCTCCATTTCGTGATCATGGAAGCTCTAAAGTCTTCATCTTATTCATAGTCGCAACAGTTATCATAGGATCATGATCATACCGTGGAACTTTTCAGCAGTACCTTCAAAGAAGTTAGCCTCTGCAGCCTCTATAGCCTCTGATTTTCCTCTCGCCAAAGCACATTGGACTACCCCACCAAATTTGTCCACTACCTCCTTGGACTCAAGAGTACTCAGCGCAGCAAGACGCAGACCATGGCTGATAAGCCACCTGCGCTCAGAGATGGTAGACATTATATGAGGATATAATTCCTCATCATACTCCAAAGTAAGCTTACGCAGCTTCATCTCTTGTGCCTCCAGAGCACTGCTCACAGTGGCACCAAAATCTTCCAACTGCGAGGTCAATGTGTCCTTATTCTTCTCCAGATATTTTAGTGCCCAGAGGCACGAAGCCTTGTACCCTGACGACTCTGTGCGCTCTTGGCTTATTTGGCCCATCAGCGCCATTTTCTCCTCGGCCTGCTTCTGCACATACACGCTCAAACTCTCTACCTCAGCCCTGGCACTAGCCAACTGCGCCTCTAGCAAAGCAATTTTCTCATCTTTTTGAGCACATTGGCTGCTTTCACCAAAGAATACGCACCTTAGCTTCTCAACTATTGCGGCCAGTGCGCAGACACTGTACCAACTCCTCGACCAATCGACCCACCGATGCAACCCCAGCAGCAAGTCTTCATCTTTTTGGTGAATGGCTCAGACCGCATGGGATTATCCCTGGGGAGACTTGCAGCTTGCTCAAACCCGCATACACGGACGAGCATTATCGGTTTCCATATACGCACATGCAAAAAAAAAAAAAAAAAAAAAAAAAAGCATTCACGATATTACTATCGTGGGCCGACATCAGCAGACGGGTGAGATGATGCAACATCACTGGTGGATGATTCCATAGTGAGGATCACAGGGCGTTTTTTCCTCGAGGAGCTCGCGCCATCCTCTCCGTGGGATCTTTTGCGCTTTAACCCAAATTCTGGTTCTTCTTCTTCTTCTTCCATAGGCTGCGCCACGGCTACAGGTGGTGGCTGCGCTACGGGAGAAGGCACCCTGGGGCTTGGCACGCTTTGCAAGGCCGCTTCCATCGCGACTGCAGGAGCTAGTACCTGTTCCCCCTATGTTCATCTCCAGAGTATGACCTGCAGTGGCCGCTAGTATAACTTCCTCTCCTTCTTTCAGGGGACGTGTCCATACCTTCACCTCGACAGGCTTCGCTAAGTGCACAACGGTGAAAAGATCCATATCTGCGCAATAGCAGACAACAAATAACACAAGTTATATAATGCGCGAAAAGGACAGAAAGCTCTTACATTAGTTATAAAAGGGGGTGCGAGGCGAGTACCTACCCCGCCATTGGCGCCTAAGAAAATTGGCATCTCATCCCATACCAAAATAATTACTACCGATGCCCATATGCACCAAAATTCCTCGTGATAGGAACTAATGGGGATGCGGTTGGCATTTATCGCCGCATCCTCAAGAACATATGATCCGAGCACGGGCACTCATCCCCAACAACGTCCCCGGTATAAAAGTCATAGTGCCACGGAAACATGTGTCGTCTACCCGTAAAATGACTCCTCCATTTCTAAAGCGCATCTAGCTTCTCAAGATAACATCGAAATCTACCGCGCGCTTAGCAAAGGATACCCACCCATGTGACCATGTCGTGTGATAAAAGGCACGGAATAGGTGGATGGTTGGGTTAACCGCCAAGAAACGAGCTCACCTCAAAATTGGTAATTTTAGCCGCACCGATGCGGTAGTAGCTGGGATAGGTGTAGCTCGTAATAATTTAAAACATCGCACAAAAATCGGGATAGGGCACACGCTGATTTGCGAATTCAAAACCGTGTATACCCCTATTTTCCTTTCGGGAAATCCGCATAGATGCCCGCGCACCGGAACAACCGGATGCACGCCAAGAGGTATAAAGTAATCCGGTGAATTCTAGAAGATCGCTTTCGGTGAGGTCGGAGGTGAAATCGCACAACCGTTTGACCATGGTATTGTTTTACAAAGCGCGCGGTTACCTTTGAATACAATGTTTTCTGGGTTGTAGTTTGAAGTTTTGTTAGCAATGGCGGATGAACGCTTTTTCTTGTGAGAAACAAAGTGGAAATGAAGCGATGGGTTATATAATTTTCTCATCCACACGATGAGTGACACGTGGACCCACTAACACTAAATGTGTGGTGAGATTGTGATGGGACGTTATCGCAGTTATTTCCCGATTTACGAGGCACCAATTTTTAATCCCATGTCTAGATACAATGTACGGAGGATATATTTTATGGCTTCGCTACGCTCGACGTTGTTTCATTGATGCGGTTATTAGTCTAGCATCCGTAGTTATCCACCGCGCATACTAGGCGGGGGACATGATGACGATAGTCTATATCGGTCACGGACCGCCCAAAACCCAATCTTGATAAGCCCAAAGACGAGTGGGCTACCGATAAGCGTTTAGGCCCAAGGCCCAAATACGAATCTATTTACGGAATAGATATCGATATCTCTTAATCAAGGAGATAATCATTCCCCAACCGACTTAGGCGGGATCGCGAAGGTTGAGGAACACGGAACCAACAAGGATTCCGTGCGTATATAAAGGGAATCACATCCTCGTTAAAGCGTACGATCTCAAACCCTAACTCACCTTTAACCCTAAATCGATTACTACTACTCACGGTAAGCTAGCGGTGTTTTTCGCTCTTTAGTGCGCAGTCTCAAGCAACAATCATTAATTGGCACGAGCGGAGCTCCAAACAAGCGAACGCCCAACTTTTGTATCAACAAGCGCTAGCTATAACGCCGAACGACATCGGTCCTTGCACCATCGGTTCGACGCCGCCCTAGCTGTGCCACGCGATCCTTATTTTTTTTATTTTTTTTTGTTTTTTGTTTTGGGTTACGTGTGAGCCAAATGTGTCCTATAACGCCAACTTTTGGAGGGAGTGTGTTTTTGGTTTAAGTTATAGGTTTCGAGTTATGGGTAAAAAGTGTTGAGGCAGCAACACTTTTTGCTATAAGACGCGACGGATGGCTTGTCTGTGCTCTTAGTGACGTGTTTGACTTCGAGAGCACAATTTGTTTAGTATTGTTTGGGACTTTGGGGCATGACGAAGATCTGTAAGCAAATAGTTCAATAAACTAGCACTAAGATTTCGGCTGCGAGGATGATACTTTGTACAATGAAGAACAAGATCAATTTCGTGCACCAGGCTAAATAGCCTTTAAGAAAAGGTTTGTAAGCAGTCGTTTGTTACTCGATAATGCAACATTCTAGTAACAGAAATAGTTTCCCTTGTTGATCAAAGATCTTAGGATGTCCCTAAACACAATAAAGTTAAAATGGTAATACACCAAATGCTTTTGTGGTCATTTATATAAATTAATAAATTTATTAATTTTTCACTGTGGAATCAATTCACGCGATCCTGCGTATACTAAAACACACTGTGCCTAGGACTTGACTTCCTATCAGCATCATGTATTATCTTGATTAATTATCAGTTTTCATACAGACAACCACCCTCAGCTACAGCTATATATACACGGAATTCCCGCTTCCATACACCTTACAATTTGCACCGCCTGCATATAATGGTTGATGATCTACACATCCTTGTTCCGACATACTGCTAGCAATGGTCAGAAATGCAGAGATGACTGCCCCGTGTATCAAAGCCCTGAGAGAGATATTAAGAAGAGGAAAGTTAGCATTGATGAATTAAAGGCCTAAAGGAAACTATTTAAGAATATCTTACTCGGGACTCTCTTTCTGATAACCAAACTCAACTGCCGCTTTGAGTGCTCGTTGGTAGGTCTGTTTCATTGCTTCCTGCCATTAAAAAAAATAACAAAGCTTATCACACTGTAATCTTTTCAGAACGGGTGGGGCGGATAATGATATAGTGGAATTAGTTCCTTGCCTGTAATTTAGTTTCGAAATCTTCAGGTGCCCAGTTCAGATTGTACTCTTTTAGCTCAAGCTCACCCGCAACAACCTGAGGAAAATCATATAAAAAAGATCATGAGAAAAATAATGATGATTTTGATAAGATCACGGGCCATAAAGATGAATGCATACCCCTCCAGTACCAGCAGCTATGGAAGGTGCAATAAGAACATTGGCCCCCTTTAAAACATCCATCGCTTCAGGGTACATGGCATGTTGGAACCTAAAACACATGCAAATTTAGTACCAAAATTATCAAAAGAAAAAAGACGAAAAAACTAGCAAACCTGAGGATCACTACCTTCAACAAGTATACGACATCCGGAATTAACCAAATTAATGGCATCAGATTGGTCAATTTCATTTTGCGAAGCACAAGGAAAAGCAACATCACATCTTTCATTCCAAGGTTTTGCTTCATCGTAATACTTAGCACGCGCATAGGTCTTTGAATAATCTCTGAAACAGTAAGATTAAACTTGCTTAGTAGATAAAAAAAATGAAGAGACTAAAGATGAACTTTGTATTTTAAAAGGGGACACAAACCTTAAAGTCCTATGTTGTGCTTTGATGTCTCTAAGGAAAGATAATTTCATAAAATCAAATCCGTCTTCATCCACCAAATAACCTTTTGAATCTGTAGACATTTGTTTACATAAATTATGACGTCACATAACTGAATAATTCATGTCAAACTTTGAAACGAACAATCTTGAAGGTGAAAGGTACCTGATACCGTAATAGGAAGGGCACCATATGCAATAAGCTTTTCCAAGACATGCATTGCTATCTTTCCGGACCCACTGACCGCACATCTAGAAACACAAAACAGATAAAAATTAAACCGTATTCAAAATTTATTTTGGTTCCTACAAAACCGTTACTAAAAGTTAAATATAAACCTTAGTCCTTTGAGTTCTTTATTCATGTCTGCAAGTATAAGCTGTGCAAAGAAAACCTGCAAAACCAGCTGTATCTGTCAAAACCTTTTCTTCATAACTGCATAAAATTGCAAAAGCTTGCAAAGAGAAGAAGATTACCAGCCCATAACCAGTAGCTTCAGTACGCAAGCTGGAACCCGACCAGTTGAGTCTTGGGCCCGTAAAACTTCCCTGTGTAGAGGAAATCCCGGTCATAAACGCAAGTAATAAACACAACACACAAGTTAAGCAAATAAAGATGCTACCCAACCCGCCCATTGTGCCACATCAAGAAGCAAATAGCACAGCCTCACCTGAGAATGTCCAGCTAGGCGTCTATATTGACCATAAAGAAAGCCCATTTCACGAGTGCCAACACCCATTTCCTCCGAAGGAAGATCCTACATTAGTGACAAATAATTAGACAAAATCGATTAATATAAACGTAAAGAAAAACTGATTTTGAATACCTTATCAGGACTGATGTAACGATACAGCTCATCCATATAACTCTGGCAGAAGTGCATAATCTACAATCATGAATCACAAACACTATTCAGGTCACAACGTAATAATTATTTTTATTGATAAAAAGACAATACCTCGTTGTCACTTTTCCCTTTTGGATCAAAATCACTTCCACCTGATGCTCCACCAAGTCGATAAGGAGATAATGCAGTCCTTAACGTCTTTGAAGACAAACATAAAAAGAAAAAATTTGTCAAATGAATAAGACCGTTTTTGTCAGCAATATTGCATAAGATAGAAAATATGTAATTGGATTTGGAAACGTAACAAGAAGTGGAACAATATGAACTTATTGAAAAGAAGTGTACAAGATGGACGCATTACCTGCTGAAAACCAAGAAACTTGGCGATACTTAAGTTCATTAACGGATGGAAACGGAGGCCTCCCCTACATGGACCCAAAGTTTGGTTAAATTGGACTCGATACCCTCGATTCACATGCATTTCACCTCTATCATCAACCCATGGAACTCTGAAGATAACTGTACGCTCTGGCTCTAACAATCGCTCCATTGTATTAACATAACTAGAACAAAGAAAGACTCCGTTAGAGGTTGCAAATTTGTGCAGGTCAATAAGGGTCAGGTCTACTTGAGTTGGCTTAGCCAACACTTTTTGTCCTATTTTTTAATTAAAACTTATAATTCAATTATGTAAGAAAAACATTATTATTGATAATGAGAATCTTATCTTAACAAATAAAACTATTTAGGAGGTTGTAAGCATTTAAATACACTTTGAGCGACTTTTGGCACATTTCCTTTTTAGCCATCATTATTTTTAATATCACACAAATGACCTATTAGAGATAGTATAGAGCCAAAAACGGCTCACCCCGTATTTTTTGAGATTACTCTCTCAAGAGCATGAATAACTTCTTGAACAGACTGTATGAACTCAAGCTCGTTAGGATCCCTTTTTAGTGCAGCTTCAACAATCGATCCAGCCGATTTGGACATGAGAGCTGTCACAAAAGATAAACCCTCAACGACGGTAACCCAACTCTGGGCAATTAATAAACAGTAATCAGCACAAACCTTTCACATATATAGGTTTCTCGGCAACGATCTTATCTTTGGAGGCCATTTGGAGACGAAGAGCCTCTTTGTGAAGCAAACTATTGTTATGTTCTTCTAACGCACTCATTTGCATATTTCTACTACCTTCGTTTCCATATGGATTTCTTCTATGTTTCCTACCATACTCCCTGCAAATCGAGCAGAATATTCTCGTAGTCCCTTCTTTAACATCGACATAAGCCCATTTATATGTATCGGCCCATTCTTCTCGCCATCTTTTCACCACCTTTTTCTTTCGTTTGGCAGGAAGTGACTTCAATAGTTCTTGATCATCACCCGGAAGCTGGGAAATAAGTGGCATATTCTTGTTTTCATCATGGTCATCAGCTGAAGATTCTTGTGGTGGAACGTTAATAAGAGGTGTGTGAGCAAATGAAGGATCGTCGTCTCCGGGCCCAATTTCCAAATCAATTTCGCTTCCAAGCTCACGAACAACAAGATGATGTCTTTGCTGTATTAAACTCATGTCATCCATTGCAGAATTCATCCCTAACCCGACAACTGGAAGCAACATTCAGCATCACAAGGGTAATTCACACTCAGTCTTTTTCGTTTTCTGCATAAATACACAAAGATATAGAATACAAAACACTCCTTTTTTCAGAGAAAACAAAAATTGTATGAGTCTAGTGGTTGAACGTTATCATAGAAAAAAAAATCCTGACAACGTGAGCATCGACTTAAAGAATACAAAAGCAGGAATTTTGTTCTAAAATGGATACAAGCTGCTATATATTAATATTTTGCTCATAACCACAAAGTCGGTTGGATGTGCGATTTGGAAATGATTCATTGATGGCAATAATGAATATTTTAAAGAATTTGTGTAATCTACTTCAGCTTATGAATATCTTATTATTTAGGGGTTGAATAATCAGTTTACTACTAGTTGCAACAGAAGTGATTATCAATAGCTACAGTAAACCCTATTGACAAAAAAGAAAGGAAAAAAAAAAACAGCAGAAGTAATATTTTCTATGTATGTCTTATCTTTCACTCCTTAAACACTCAATGTTCCGAACACTCAGGAACTCAGCATAACTGAAAGTGAATAGCAACACTTTAAAAAAGCACATCTGAACATTATCCCCTGGTCTCCTACTGATAGCTTTTATTACAGCAGATTATTGATAGTATTTCATAGTAACTTTCAAAATGCAAATCCAAAGACCACGTTATGGACCGAAGGACGAATCATACGACAATTCTCAAGCTCAAAGCACACTCATATATATATTTCGCATTGTTTCTCAGAACTGATTACGGAGTATATGATATGTAATATTCAAAATCGGATAATTAGCTATCATATAAGGGCTGCAGAGTGTTTGGATGTAATTAAGATGTCTAAAGTTAGCATTTGAACAATTTACACATAAAATGACCTTAAGTAAGCATATAATCAGATAATCCAAATCAATTTTGGTGCAGCTACTCTTCAACTGGTTATTTTAACCCCTAAATCATCAAATGATAACCAATACACAAGATATCAATTATCTTCTACATGGACACGCAATAATCAGGTAATCCCACTAAAACCGTAATTGTAAACATCCCCATAATACCTAAAAGCTACAACTTTCGGGTTACACAGTAATTAGCAAAACTTCTGACAACAAATTGTCAAATAAAATTACTAATCTCTCATTATG
Source organism: Chrysanthemum lavandulifolium (assembly GCA_022545495.1). Lineage (NCBI taxonomy): Eukaryota > Viridiplantae > Streptophyta > Magnoliopsida > Asterales > Asteraceae > Chrysanthemum > Chrysanthemum lavandulifolium. The sequence continues at coordinate 276,148,067 of CM040244.1, forward strand.
CAATAACCGTATCCTTAGTTGAACACTTTTCTTCTTAAAAGTTTTCAAATTTGGGTTCAAAAGCAAGAACTTTTTAACACTAGCACATCCTGAATTCCTTAAACAACATCAAATCCACCGAATTCACACATGACATAGTTCCAATAAAACAAAAAAAACAACATAAACCCAAATTACAGTTTTTTTCTTATAAACCATGGTTTCCGACCTTTTGGCAGACTAATCCACGGGCTTTAAGTCCACCAAATTCCAAGATACAGAACCAACTAATTGTCACCAAAAGATTGCAACTTTATTACAATTCCACAAATTGCAACTACAAATAAAACTAATCCATATGAAATCAACCAAAAACTAAGAACATCTTTCACATAACTTCAAAATCAACCCATATCAAAAAGATTCACAACTTAATCAAAATTCACCCAAAGATTGCAACGTTATCACAATTCCACAAATTACAACTACATATAAAACTAACCCATATGAGATTAACCAAAAACTAAGAACGTAACTTCAAAATCAACCCATATCAAAAGATTCACAACTTAATCAAAATTCACCCAAAGATTGCAACTTTATCACAATTCAACAACTTACAACTACAAATAAAACTACCCCATATGAATTAAACCAAAAACTAAGAACACATTTCATATAACTTCAAAATCAAACCATATAAAAAAGATTCACAACTTGCTCAAATTTCACACAAAGATTGCAACTTTATCACAATTCAACAAATTACAACTACATATAAAACTGACCCATATGAAATAAACCAAAAACCAGGTACATCTTTCATATACCTTCAAAATCAACCCATATCAAAAGGATCCACAACTTAATCAAAATTCACCCAAAGATTGCAACTTTATTACAATTCCACAAATTACAAGTACATATAAAACTAACCCATATGACATAAACCAAAAATCAAGAACACATTTCATATACCTTCAAAATCAACCCATATCAAAAGATTCACAACTTAATCAAAATTCACCCAAAGATTGCAACTTTATTACAATTCCACAAATTACAAGTACATATAAAACTAACCCATATGAAATAAACCAAAAATCAAGACCACATTTCATATACCTTCAAAATCAACCCATATCAAAAGGATCCACAACTTAATCAAAATTCACCCAAAGATTGCAACTTTATTACAATTCCATAAATTACAAGTACATATAAAACTAACCCATATGAAATAAACCAAAAATCAAGACCACATTTCATATACCTTCAAAATCAACCCATATCAAAAAGATTCACAACTTAATCAAAATTTACCAAAGATTGCAACTTTATTACAATTCCACAAATTACAAGTACATATAAAACTAACCCATATGACATAAACAAAAAATCAAGAACACATTTCATATACCTTCAAAATCAACCCATGTCAAAAGATTCACAACTTGATCAAATTTCACACAAAGATTGAAACTTTATCACAATTCAACAGCTTACAAGTACATATAAAACAAACCCATATGAACTAAACCAAAAACTAAGAACATACTTCATATACCTTCAAAATCAACCCATATCAAAAGATTCACAACTTAATCAAATTTCACACAAAAATTGCAACTTTATCACAATTCAACAACTTACAAGTACAAATAAAACTGACCCATATGAAATAAACCAAAAACTAAGAACACATTTCATATAACTTCAAAATCAACCCATATCAAAAGATTCACAACTTAATCAAATTTGCACCCAAAGATTGCAACTTAATTACAATTCAAAAAATTACAACTACATATAAAACTGACCCATATGAAATAAACCAAAAACTAAGAACACATTATATCAAAAGATTCACAGCTTAATCAAAATTCACACAAAGATTGCAACTTTATCACAATTCAACAGCTTACAAGTAAATATAAAACTGACCCATATGAGATAAACCAAAAATCAAGAACTTCAAAATCAACCCATATCCAAAAGATTCACAACTTAATCAAAATTCACCCAAAGATTGCAACTTTATCACAATATAAAACTGACCCATATGAAATAAACCAAAATTTAAGTACTTACTTGACTTTCTTGACTGATGTGTGAAGATAGTCAACCTTGGTTATACATTTACAATTGGGTCTTTTTGATCACATAACATAATATTATATGCAAAGAAATAAAAGATACAGATGAACCCTAGTTTAATTTTGTTGTTGTGTGATGATTTAAGGGAAAGTGGGAGTTTTTTTATTTGGAAATAGAGATGAAGTAACAGAAGTACAGTTACTTTAAGACAGGCTGTAAAAAAGTAAAGAGTTGTTAGTTTAAGGAAATTTTATTGGTGTCTTAAATGTGTTATGTGTGAAAGTAGAAGATAAATGGGTGAGATATGGGTTCATTAAAAAGACATGTCTTTAATAAGACTTATTAAAAAGTCAAATGTGGGTAATAGTTAACGAATTGATACCTGCAACACATCTTATTTTATAATTTGTGCATTACAGTTTGTATTGTATAATACTATAATACATAAATACATACATCAAAAGATGTGCATTATAGTGGTGTACTTATTTAGTTTTATGCTATGTTTGATACAGAGCTTTTTGATCTTTACTGTTCATTTGTCAAACGAGCGATGAGCTTTTTGCTATATTTTAAGAAAGCTCATTTTTCAATGCTTCTTTAAGAAGAATGAATATGTTTGTGTTTTTTTCACAGCTACTTTTACCAAACACACCCTTAGTTTTGGACTTATTTTTCATAAGCTTGTTTTTTGTTGTTTATTTTGAAACTTTTTAAATTGTATAAGTTTATTATGATATAGTTAATTTATATAAGGCAAAAAGTTTCAAAATAAGCCATAAAAAGTGAGATTAAAAAACATATGCTTAAAACGAAATAAGTTATAAGCCGGCTATATAAGCCAAAACAAACACCGCAATAGAGGCCATATGTGTAATTTAAAAATTGTTAAAGATTTATAGAGTACGTTTTAAATAAAAAGAATTTAGCTTGTACAAAGAAGCAAAATTATTTTCTTAAATGTTTACAAATTACTCTTTCAGTTTCAAAATTATTATCTCCAGATAATATATACATAGTTTAAGGAATTATTACATTTTTCAACCAAACAAATATAATCTCCACCTAATAAAGTTTTTTGATTTATTAGAATACGAAGTAAATATTTATTTTAAACGTCCTAAAAAAAAAAAAAAAGTAAATTGCAAAATCGTCCTTGTGGTTTTAGCCAAATTGCAGATTTCGTCCGTCTTGTTAATTAAGTGCAAAAACAGTCTTTATTTGTGTGTTTGTTTCGTCAGGTTTTGGTCCCAAAACTAACACCGTTAGTTTGTGCTTTCGTTAATGAGCGATGCGGATAATCGCATCTATTAAACCACGAGGACGATTTTTGCAATTTACTCACAAAAATGAAAAAAAGTTACTTGACGATAAAAATTATTCAAAAAAAAATCGAACAAAAACGGATAAAGACGTTATTTTTTTCCCGTTTTCATTTTTTTTCCATTTTCATCCGATTTTATCTGTTTTCATCCATTTTTGTTTGTTTTCTTTTACTTTTTATCTGTTTTTCTTACGATTTTGTTTGTTTTTATCCGTTTTGGTTTGTTTTGTCCGTTTTTCTTACGGCTGTTTATTTATATAAATGGGAAAGAAATTACGTTTTTGTTCGATTTTTTATATAATAATTTTTTATATAAACAGATAAAATCGGATGAAAATGGACAAAAATAAGCAGGAAAAATTACGTTTTGTCCGTTTTTATCCGTTTGGCTTAGTAGTTTGATTAGATTGTACATTGTGGTTAAATTGTTGTATATTTTAGTGAAGGGGTAAATTAAATAGTGTATTAATTGTATGTCTTGAATAGTGTTTTTTAGTTGTATTTATGCTTCAAATAGTTTGTACATTGTGTTTTATAAATTATATGTGTAGGTGTTTATGCATAAAGTAATTATACATATAAGCTTAAGTAGTTGTATTTCTTAAAATCTATATATGAAAATCTTAAAAATTAGAAGAGAGAATCATTATCCATTATAATTGTATAGATTAAATGAAGAGAGAGAGAGTCATCCTCCGCGACATAGTTGCAATGACATACTCGTCTTTAATGACATAGTCGCATATAGATGTTCGGTGTTGTAAAAATTGACATAGTCTAAAAATCATTAATCGAACAAAATGACTAAATCCGCCAACCTCGGTTAATGCGGGTCAACTTTTCAAAAATTAAAATTGAGATTTTATTTGAGTAAATTGCAAAAATCGTCCTCGTGGTTTAGCAATTGCGATTTCGTCCGTCATTGTTCATTCTTGAGCACAAACTAACGATTGTTAGTTTCGGGGACCAAAGCTGAATGACAGGTGATGTCAAATAAGGATTTTTTTTGCACAATGAGCAATCGGACGAAATCTGCAATTTGGCTAAACCACGAGGACGATTTTTGCAATTTACTCAAAAAAAAATGAACTAAAGTTTTTGAAGAGAAGAAATATTAGAATTTGAAACACAAGAAGCATGATATTCTGTTTAATTCACCACGCCAAACACCTTGATACCATTTATGGTAGTAGTTTGGTATTGTATTCATTATTGTTTGATTTTCGTTTTACGTATCAATAAGTGTTTGTATATTGAAATAGAAATCATTTTGTATTTACAGAAGTGTCGGGTAAAAACCTTATTAGTTACGCATCTAATGTCCCGGTTAGATCGTGTACTTTACAGTCAAAGACTCGGATTTTTTTTTTTTTTTTGTAACTATAGTTTTCGATCTTTTGGCCTACTAATTCACGAAGTTTGAAACACTCGGGCTTTTTAAAGTAACCAGAGCATGAAAAAACTCGTTCATTTGCCCCTTTCGTTGATTTTTGCTTCACTACTTCAGATGACTTTGAACTCTGAAAACGAACTATATAAAGTAACATGACACTACAAGCCTTATGATACGACTCGTTAATGCTTGGTAAGACATCTTTTTCCGAAATTATCACCATTAAAACATTTTTGTATTTTAATAGAGAACGCAACCACGGTTGCATGCCAGCTATATAATTTGTTCATACAAAAAAGATGTACGTGTTTGATGGTTTTAGGTTGGGGTGTGCATGGTTCGGTTTGGGTCGGTTTTTTAAAACAAAATCGAACCACAATGTTCGGTTTTAGTAGAACCCAAACCGAAACTATTCGGTTTTGGCGGTTCGGTTTTTCGGTTTGTTATCGGTTTCGGTTCGGTTTTCGGTTTTCGGTTTCTAACCGTTAATATTTAAGTATGGCCAAATTATACCAACAAACTTTTTTCGTCTAAAATTAGTTATTCTTCTTTCTTTTTTCAATCTAAGCATAATAATGTTTATTGCATAATTCTACAATTACAAACATATAAATGAGACATACACATCTACAAGTGAAGCATCTGCGTAGTATAATCGTTATCGAATCTTATTGATATATTCACATAAAACACAACAAACACAAATATAAATATATCGTTAAGATAAATATATTATAAATCCACTCACAAAATGAATATGAATTTATAAATTTGATTTATTTAGTTATTTAATCATATTATATTAATTAGATATTATTATATAGTAAAGCCGGTTCGGTTCGGTTTTTGCGGTTTGATTTTTGGACGAAAACCGAAACCGAACCGCATTTTTCGGTTTCTGAAAAAATAGAAAACCGAACCATCGGGTTTTAGTTTTGATCGATTTTTTTGGTTCGATTTTTTCGGTTTTCGGTTCGGTTTCGGTTTTTTCCCTCACCCTACTTTTAGGAAAAGAAGTTAATTTAAAGTTTTAAACAACGAAAATAAAATAGTATATCCTAAAAGTCAACCCAAGTCTTCTTACGAACGTACATAGTTGATACTTGGTTTTTCTATGCTTGAGGGTTGCTTATGTGGAAATATGTGATACAAAATGTTTGACTAGTTAAATGGATAAGAACATGACTCGGACACATGTTATCGAAATGATTTGTTAAATGAAATCTATTTGGACATGTTTCACTTAGCTAAACTTGCGAGAAAGTATCGACTATTTCATGTAGTGACTTTTGATATTGATTTTAGTTCGCTAGTAAAAAGTAGTACATAATCTCGACTTGCTAATGAGTAATAAGTACATAATCTCGATCCTGCTATAAGTACGACATGCACTTTCACAATCGACTAGATGCATAATGCGTTAAGCGTATGTTTGGCGCTGAGATTATGGAGAGATTATCTTATTTTTCAAAAATAAATGCTTAAAAATAATTTTGTTTAGCAGACATAAACATAAGAGATTATAAAAAATAATCTTTCACAATCTACGAAAATAAAGGTTCTTTGCGTGAATTTTATAAAATAATCTCTTTTATAATCTTTTAAGAATAAAGACCAAAGACCAAAGAATAAGCAAAGTCAAGACAATCTATTTTCTTAGAAACGTCTGCGAGAACTTTAAGTCTTAACACCGGAAATGTTTCAGGACAAAAGTGTTAATATGGTGACCACAAAATTCTTGTAAAGTCTCAGATCGACCACTACATTGATCATTGTCTTTAACTAAAATACTGTTGTTGGTCACTAAAACGCATGCGTGGCGATCGCGATGGGATTTAAACTCGCACTTTTCATTGCCATAGGTCCAAACCCTGGCCATTAAACGTTATATTAGTCCTTTGGTAAGTCAAGTCGATTTTGTTTTGTAGTCGAGGTTATTTTAGTCATACACATTTATCTTTTATAACACGTTTATATTTTTACCCTTCATCTTTCATCCTCTTCATCATCTACCCAAATCGTTCATCTCCCCAACATCATCATCTCCCCAACAATGTTCTTCCTGTTGGATCTTCTTGAATTATTTTGTCTTAACATAAGGTATACAATGTAATCCGATCAAAATGTAAACTTAAAATTATAGTACATTGAATGTGTGTTACGAACTAATTTAATTCTGTGAATTGGAGAATCAAACTTAGATATTCAGCTCTTTCATGTTATGGGTTGTTAGGTAAACAATTTCCTTCTTACTCGTCATCTGCATCTCCAACCGACATTTCGGGCCAAATAATCGAATTCATAAAATATAAAATTTTCACAATTATTTCTTTTGTCTGATTAAAATGGTTCTTGATGCTTTATGTTGCAATACTTAAATTAGACGACAACCAATCATGGTTGGTCGTTACCATGCGTGAGCCTCTTGGTACAAATTTCCTCTTTTAACATGCATTCAAATTATACTTTTTGGTCTTGGTCGGGTTGTGGCGTGCGCATAGATTTTGTTTGTGGGCAAATCACCACATATTTATAAATATTTGACCCCTTCCTTTTAACTTTTAAGATACTTATATTTTGACTGTTTGACCCATAAGAGATGGAATATAACTCGAATCCACCCATTCATGAGTAAATGGGTCAAATATCCACCTCTGACATAACGTATACCTCAAAGACATTCATCAACTTGAACACTTAGAAGGCTTAATCCTCCAACCTCTTGGAAGGGAGGATTTTAGTGCGATCTATGTGGGCGGCGCTGCATAGAACTCCGTGTTGTAGGGGTACCCAGTGTCTATACCACGGTCTAAAAGCAGACACGGGTCCTCTAACCAAGTTAGCTAATCTAGTTCTATTATTAACCAATGAGAACTGTTTCAATCTTTATCAGATGAGGGGTAATGAAGATTATGATCGTTTACTTATATAAGGTTCACAAAAATATGGATACAAGGAAAACAAAGGAAGGAAAAATGAGTTCATTTGTGCTTGATTATACTGCATTTTCAATCTCCCGTTTAGAGTTGTCACAAATGAGATGATAAACTGAAAATTTCCAATGATGCTCTTACCATTCCTCCAGAAAAGATGTTATAAAATATCCCCCTCATTCCTTACCCTCAAAACAAACTCGAAAACACAACCTTTACCTTCCTTTCCTTGAAATTCAAACTCGAGAACATATACTCCGAATCAGTAAAACTAGGCTTTGGCAAACCGGTCTCAATAATGCAAGTGTTTTTCTATGTGATAAATGTACACTATGAACACCGACCAATTGTATGCTAGTGCTTTCCGATGGCATCATAACTTATTTTGCCATAACCCCAGAAGTTAGATCGAAGCCGATGTCGATTAATAACTTGGGATAACGAGAATAGGTATTAAAACAAACATTTACCAAAGGAAAAACTTGATTAAATTAAATGATAATAATATACATAATTCCAAATTGAACAAAGAAACTTTGACTAAGAGTGGGTGTTATATACCTCGGTGATCACCGGTGTGAGTGGAACACTGCGCCATAAATACATGTTACTGTGTAAAATTCTATGTACTATAATTCTTAAGTTTACATTTTGATCAGATTACATGGTATACCTTATGTTAAGACAAAATAATTCTGAAGAAGATCCAACAGCAAGAACATTGTTGGGGAGATGAATGATTTGGGTAGATGATGAAGAGGATGAAAGATGAAGGGGTAAAATATAAATGTGTTATAAAAGTATAAATGTGTATGGACTAAAATACCCTCGACTACAAAACAAAAATCAGATGTTGACTTGGTCAAAGGACTAATCTGGCATTTAAAGGGCATGTTTGGACCTGTGGCGATGAAAAGGGCGAGTTTCGTCTCATCATGATGCACCGTGCCAAGTTTAGGGACCAACGGTGTATTTTAGTCTTGTCTTTATCTGTTTAGTCTATGGTTAGAGCAATCACAACAATAACTCAAGTTATAAAATAACACCGCCCGCGTCGGTGACGTCGCCTTTAGCATTTCAACTTAACATCCCTAAAAACACCCATATCAATAACATTCCCAAGTTAAACTTTAACACTCCAACAATTTACAAAACAACCCTCGTTTAGAAGCGTAAATAAAAAAAAAAACAAAAAAAAAAAAAAAACAAAAAAACAAAACAAAAGCAAATAACGGGCATTATGCCACTAACGTGTTGGGACTAACGGCGCAATAACGCGCATGCTCGAGGGATAGCATGATAACGGCGTTATATTTGCCAATAACGGCGTTAACTCGTTAGCGATGGAGATGCTCTTAGTTTTTATTCAACGATCTTTGATGCATATTTTTCAGTTAGTGATGACTTGAAAAAAATATAACTTATAGAAAAACGCTAAAATTAATAGTTTACATCTAATTAAAGTTCCGAAAATGATCACGTAACCATGTAATAATCTGTATTAAAAGATAAACTACTAGTAGTTGCACAACGAAAATTTGGCTTTGGTAATAGAATAGCAACAAATTTTCTTCATTTTATTGTTTTGATGCGTGTATTTTTTAAAATTTGTGTAAAATATGTAACGAACTTTTATAAAGTGTTACAATTTGCGCGTTTAATGACGTGTCACGTTATAAATGTTACCACGTGTTAAACTATCGGATATGTTATCAAAATATGCAGATTTGAACACTTTATAAAAGTTTTATATTTATACAATTTTTCAAAATTCACTTATCAAGTCGATACATATAAAAACTTATTACCAAAATGTCATTTGGCGTATGAGTTCTACAAAAACTACCTTTTAAATTCGGTTTACAAAAACTACTTTGAGCGAGCTTTTTCCAACATGATATTAATTAAAAGTACGAGAGAAGCGATTTGTTTTCTCTCCTTATATTATGCTCCCAAAAGAAAGAAAAAAAAGGAAAAGGCCGTATTTTTTAAAATATTTTTATTAGAAGTTAAAAAAAAAAAAAAAAAAAAAAAAAAAAAAGGCGGATGAATAAGTAATAAAAGGTAGTGGGTCAAAACTTGAGGGAGAGAAATATTTGCTCTCCGATATCGTCATCATTATATTGTCGCATAATACTCAAAATTGGGAGAGCGAAATAGGTTGGGAGGCAAAATTTTGCTCTCCGTCCTCTAAACCAAGTAAAGCTTCAAATTGGGCCAAAAACATAGGGAGAGCAAAAAATTACGCCTCTGGCGTGTTGACTTGATTGATCTTAATGTGCGTGTAATGATCTAAATCATGGGCGCAAAAAAAATTGAGAGAAAAGCGATTTTTGGCGTAAAATAGTTTTGAATACAAGATTCAAAGATTTATTTTGGTAATACCATTCCCTGTACGTCTCTTTTAGAAATGTTCTCTGTAAAAAAGGTAAAGTATTTGAAACCAAGTTGATACATTGGAAAACAGCCAAATGCAATAACGAAAAGACAAAATTAAGCAAAAGAACAATCCCTATCCTTTCCTTATCCAGAATCCCAGATGCTTATATTCAACGGGACCTCCACTTGTTTACAAACAGTATTCCAAATTCAATTCTACCATTGGATTCATCAACACAATAACAATTCCTCACAAAGAAACTGCTTATTTGTAAACTGTAACTTTATACACTTATTTACACTAAGATAATCAAACAAACAGTCTAATCCAAACCCCCGAAACTAGTCGTCTGTAAATAAATACTCGAATAACCACTTAAAATAAGCAATGCTAAATACCCTTTTAATGTAACAAACGAGTCGAAACTGACTACAAAATCTGAAGTTTTCATTTTAAAGCAATCTCTTTGTCGCCTTTAGGTAGGTAGAAACGACTATATATGTGTTACATTTTATATATCGGGCTCTAACATGATTAAATCTTATTGGTATTATTAGTTTTTTTTTTGAAATAGTCGCACCTTTTGTCTTTTATAACACAACAACGGTCATTATGATTGACAAATCTTGCATCTTTTGTCGTTTTGAAAAGCAGTTTTCGTACTAAATTTGGTCGTTAAAGATTGTCGTTATACTTACTATGTGAAAAAGATAGTAAGATGCGACCATTTCTAAACTGTAAAACTAAAAAACTAATCTTATAACTAAAATACACATAAAAGTAACCAACTAAAAGAACACTTGAACAATTAGTTACTAGAGACTAATAAGGGGAGCATAAAGAATTTACGGGGGTGTTTGTTTAGGCTTATATGTGAGCTTATTTGATTTCAGCTCATATTATATAAGCCTCAATTTCTGGCTTATATTTGAGGCTTATGTAATAATATAAGCCGAAACCAAATAAACTCGTAAGCTCACATATAAGCTTAAACAAACACCCCCTATAGATTAGCAGAAAAGTGTCAAAATAAACTACAAAAAATGAGCTTATCAAAGATATGCCCAAAACCAAAAAAGCATAAGCCAGTTATATAAGCTGAAACAAACACTCCCTAACTCAACAAGTTGCGCAGTTAATTAATAAGTAAAAACCATAAACACACAATAATAAAAACATTAGCAACATAATCATAATTCATACATATTACAAAACACAATCCATATGATCAATAATCCTACACTCATCAGTCTCAGGATGATCTTGACAAAACATATCAGCATTGCCAGTTATCAACATTTTACAAACACACTAATAAAGGGTTGTTCGTTTGCTTATTTTATTTTGGGCTTATGTTTCGTAAGCTCACTTTTATGTCTCGTTTTCAAACTTTTCAGCTTATATAAGCAATAAAATTTCATAACAAGCCGCAAAAAGTAAGCTTACGAAACATAAGCCCAAAACCAAACAAGCATTTGTTTAAGCTTATATGTAGGCTTATGAGCTTCTTTGATTTCGGCTTATATTTCATAAGCCTCAATTTTCGGCTTATTTTGGAACCTATGGACTTATATGAGTTATAAACTTATATAACCCCACAAGTCTAAAAACAAGCCAGAAATTTAAGGCTTATGAAATATAAGGCGAAATACAAATAAGCTCATAAGCCCACATATAAAGCTCAAACAAACTATTCATAAATCCGACACTCATCAGTCTCAGGATGATCCCGACAAAAAGACTCCAAAGGATCTTTGTTCTGGTCCAACATCCTCCTTAAATCAGCTTTGGTGGAGCTAATCTCCTCAACTTCATCCCATGCAACTTTACACTCATCAGAGTCACGGTCTCCGTTGCATATCTCGGTTGCTTCTGCTACTTTTGTCTCGATGAGTTCTGTTAGCTTCTTCTCTCTCATTTGGGTTCCTTTGTACTTTGCTGATCCTGTGGCTTTGACAATGATGGACGGTTGACGGAGATGGGTTGGTTTGAAGGATGCAGGTGGGAGGGTGAAAGATGGAAAAGTGGTGGTGTTCATATTGGATGGATGCAGATGGTTTGTTTGTTACACTTACTTTTCTACCATGTAATGTATTCTTTGGTTTGTGGTTTAATGGAGGGTCTCGTGAGGTGGTGTTGTATTCTTTTGGTTATGGTTTTCTAGATTCTTCTTGATCACTGTAGCACTCGTATTCTTTTTACCTACTTTTCCATGTAATGTCTGATTCAATACGCAACTGGAGTACTGGACCCGAATAATGTTATTTAGACGAGTAGTAACGATGACCACAAGTGTTTCGGTCAACTCAGCTTTCTTTCATGAGGAAATTTGTTAAATGAACACTTTCTGCGTTAGATTTGAAAATGAGCGCCGCATATATTTTTCGAAAATGAACTATTGAATGTTATCGTTAGATTTTTAGGAATATGTTTTAAGCGTCTGCGTGTATAGCCAATTCTGGGCGTGAGTTTGGGCGTGATACAAACCACTACTAAGTGAGGCGTGCAGGCGTGCCTGCAGGCGAGAGGTTGGAGGCGGGGGCGGGCGTGGGCTGGGCGTGGCGGTGGAGCTTGGGCGTGGCAGGGTGGATTGGGCGTGGCTCTTGGGCGTGGGCTGAGGCGTGGAGCTGGGCGTGGCAGTGGAGCTTAAGCGTGGCAGGATGAAGCTGGGCGAGAGGCTAGTCAGTAACTAGTTATAGGCGTGGCCGCTAGGCGTGTGCTAGGCGTGGACGAAATAAACCTATGCATGCACCTTCATCCTACACATGCATTCTGATTGGACACATAAAGTATTTTGAAGGCATAACATTGACTTTCAACTTTTTTTCAATAATAAAAAATTAAAACCACATCGTAATGTGAATAATATGCATGAACCTCCACACACATGCATTTCTGCTTTGATTGGACACATTAAGTCTTGATTAGACACATGAAGTCTTGTTTTCAAACGAAGCAAAATATATGTCCAGGCGAATAGTTATTTATTTTGGGCGAATGGAGTAAAATATATCAGTCGAGTACAATATATGTTTGGGCCAATGAAGCAAAATGACAGTGACATATTTTGATCATTTTCGTAATATATCTAAAAAAAGTTCATTTCGGTAAAACAACTCTCTATAAGGATTATTTAGGTAATTAGCTTTTCTTTCATCTTGACCAAACACAGACTAAGGGTCTGTTTGGTTTATAGATGGGTTTAGGATTAAAATTTAGATTTTGATTTTGATTTAAATTTGAATTTGGATTTGTATTTGATTTAGAAAGAGAAAAAGATATAATAAAGAGTAAATTACACCGTTCGTCCTGTGGAGAAAGGAAATGAAACTCAACCATATGTTAATAGAAAGAGTAATATATCGTTTTAAAACATTTGACATTAATAATTAAAGGGCATATATGTAATTTGACAAAGTTATTTTCCTTTTCCTTTCACTCGAAACGTGATTATGATTCTTTTCGTTTCCTTTCTCCATCTCGAGAACATAACAACTAACATTTACTTTCCTCTTCCATTTCTTTTCACTTTCCTATTCTTTTCCATTTCCCTTCCCTAAAAACTCGAGAACTGAGCGTAAGGGTCTGTTTGGTTTATAGATGGGTTTAGGATTAAGATTTAGATTTTGATTTGGATTTAAATTTGAATTTGGATTTGTATTTGATTTAGAAAGAGAAAAAGATATAATAAATGAATTAAAATAATTAAATTTACATTTTGATTTGTTTTATAATATAACATGTGAATGGAATGTCTGCACCAACCGCGACAGAAGGCTGTTATGGAATGTATGCAGTAACCGCACACACATGATTTCCTTACCGTCATCCCCATTGAGGGGCTAGGGCAGCACATGTCTCCCATCGAATATAGGGCGATCCTTAAATATCGTCTAATGATCCGTTGTTCCAGTGGACGAGCCTTGCCGTGTGTCATAAGATCGCCTTGGACAAGTTTGGGGAACATCTTTGCCTGCAAAGAGCTCCGGGTTTCAAGCACCGTCACGACTTGGTGCGGGATGTGTTGTTGATGTCCGCCGGAGGCGGGATTTGGCGAAAAGGAAGCTCCGTAAATTTCCTCGCAGACCTACTTGAGGGAGGTCCTCCCTGTGCCCCGATGTTTTGGTTTTGGATGGGCGGGGAAACATGCTGTGTGGACCTCATCGATGTGTCCCCTCGTGGATCTTGAGGTAATGGGTTTCTGGTGGCGGTGTTATGAAGGTGAGATAAAGAAAGTGGACAAATATGATAAAGCTGCTCAGAGAATCAACACGTGTTTGTTCCTTTGCTTTTGACACTTTTGGTTCCTTAGCCCTGAAGCTGTGCGCTTCTTGGATCGGGTTCGTAAGATTGTTCGCAGCAATATATCGGCCCCGAGGGGTCACGATTATGTTTTCAGTAGAATAAGGTTTGCTATTCAGGAAGGGGTGGCGGCGCAGCTTATTGCCCGCTTACCTACCACCTTGATGTAAATCGCAAAGTTTAAATAAAAGTAAAAATTACTTTAAAAATGTGAATAAAAAAAATCAAAACAATTATTAAAATGAAAAGAAGAGCGAGACGGATTGTACTTTTTATTTTGGGCGCACACAATTTCATAAAACCCACCCATCACCCAAGGATTTGTGAACTACCTTATATTTGGTAACCATGCCTAATTTTTAAAGTCAAATTACCAACCAAACAAATATTTTTTTTATCCTAAATATTCATAGTAAGGTAACCGCATTCACAACAAAAATAATCTATAAAATTAACGCAAACAAACATTTTCAATTGTTTCGGTCGGCTAGCCAACCAAATAAATGCATTTTATTGGGGGGGGGGTGCGTTCCCTTTGGTCTCCATAGTGGGAGGACATGGTCGACTATGGGGGACCGACCGAACCATTCAATCTTGTTACTACACATTTGTGTATTGGCCCAACTCAACCCCACTATCTCTCCTATACACGATTTTATACACATTCAGGCGTGAAAATGCATGGAGGTGGTCGGCGTCTCGGAAGGTGTGCAATAAATGTTGTCATATAACTTAAGTTTATATGCAATTTCTCTCTAGTTTACAAGTGTTATAAGGTCTCTTTGTTGTGTTTACCTAAAGCCATCGAAAATTACGAGACGACCCTTGTGGTGGAGGTAGACCACCCACCATAGTGTCTCGCCTTAGGTTTTAAAGAAAAAACCTTCACCTATACCGATTTTAATAGCAATTCATGTTATCTGGTTACCGGGTTATTCTGATGCAAGTTAAATTGAATAACTTTAATGTAACATTAAAATAGAAAAAGATATTAACTCTTTTTTTTTCTTTCTTTTAAGTTACCGGGTTATTCTGATGCAAAGAATACTTGCAAGTTTTAATTTAATATGTTAAAACTCTTTTCTGCACATATATATGGACAAAATGTGTTTGTGGTCCAATTTGACCCAAAGCAAAATCTAGCTTTTCTAAACAGGGTGTGCACTTTCTAAATAGGGTCGGTTTCTGCAGGTCAAATGGAATGGGTTGGTTTGTCCGACCCGTAAACACGTTTTTGTTTGAAGGACATATATAGTACAAGAATTCGGTTTGATGTAAGTTTCGTTTGTTAAGCATTGTACATGCCATCAAATTATTTATAACTACGTTTGAAGAACTTTTATTCTTGAAAAGTGGTTAAGAAATTGATTATGTATACATGGAAGTAACATCATTACCTCTACATTTTGATATGAAAATAGCTATATGACATAGAAAGTGGAAAACACATTTTATTTAAGAAAATAAGAAAGCCCTAAACTAAATATTAAATACAAAAATTGCAAATGGGTTTAGGAAAGTGAGTTTGGACCCATTTGTGCCTTCTTTGGCCCCATTAACGATGTGGGAGAAACAAAAATGAGTAGAACCCTCTTGATAACTTTACCAGCTTTGTACCTTCTTCAATACAGAACACATAAACCCTAGAAATGGCAATCTTTAACCCATTTGTACCTTCTTCTTTCTTCTTTAATTTCCCCTTTTCCTTTTCCCCTTTATTCTGGGTATGCACTCTATGCACCTGATCTACAAAAGCTTGAAAAAAAAATATAATTTTACACAAGAAGGTGAAATCGCAGGGTATGCACGTGCATACCCTGTCGTGACTATAGATACGCCCCTGATGCAACCTCATCTCCAGCCAGGCGTCTACTTTGACCATAAAGATTAACTAAAAAACAAGAATATAACCAAACTTGTTAGTCATAGCTTAAATTTATGCACCTGATACATCTAGGTCTTTTCTTTTATACTTCAAAAACTAAAACACACAGATACCGAAGATAGAACTCAAACCAACAAGGGGTGATACTGGACACGTTCATGAACAGTTTTACTTTGTACAAAGCAAAAAAAAAAACTTGAAGGATCCAGTTTCGGACCAGAAAATTCAATCAAATTAAATGCTAAAAATTAACCTTATACACTACATTACTTTGCACTACAAATATTACACCCAAAACCATTTCTTAAAAAAAAGGTGCAAAAAAGAATAAAAAGTACATGTACAATGTTTATATATACCAACCAACGCCGCCATAACTAATCCAAAACTTTCCTTATGTCTATTGAAACCTCGACCAGGTGTCATTTAACTTCATTTGTCACCTCTAACTTTCACAGCCAACTTGATTGATCGATGCTGCAGGTAGGTTCAAGAACACTGAAAACCCACCGAGAGATGTCCAGATGATCTCTAGGTGGTAATACCTTGTAATCGAAAGATTATAAAAAACAAAGGTTTATAACTAAAACGTAAACAATAGAGAAAAAGCTGTAAAGCATCTATGAGTTTGGTCTCCACATTTTACTTTGTTTTTCCTGTTTTTCCAAATGCTGCTCAGAATCAAGTTTGTGCATCATCCTTTTGTTTGTTTCTCAGCGAAGTCTCTAATCATCTCCTTCAAATGCTGTGTTACAAACAAAATAGTTGTAATTAGCTTAGGATATGGAGTTGCGTCTTAGAGAATAGATTCATTATAGTACATTAAAGTCCCACTAAAGGGTTGATTTTGGCAAAGGCCGCAAAGCTCGTTTTATAACAAGGAAATGATGCATTCAACAATTGAAGTCAATATGGGAGTCTAGTGTTTAAAATAGAATAGCAAATTTGACGATGGCATATTATGAAATTTGGGATTGAGTGGTTAGACAGAAACCTGCAGTTCGTGATGAAGCACAACAAATATCTTCTTCAGTCGTCTATTTTTCTGCAACATCAAACAAAAACACATTTATGACTAGAAAGAACAGAAATGTTAAAAAGTTAACAAGACATCATGTAACCAACCAGGGACCTTAAACAACAGTTTTCCAGCCTTAAATGTATAGGTGGCGAAACAGGCGAGCTGGAAAACAGTAATGTGACAAAAGAAGTCAAGTTTTTCAACCAGCCCTGTTGGTTGACTATTTGTCCCTTTTCTAATGAAAACTAATATACTAAATATGATTAAAAAAAAAGTATAATTAAAATAACGATCACATTTAAAAAGTAATAGGCTGCCTTTAATTTCACCCACATCCCTTCTATTAACTTTTTAGATAAGTAGGCACGAAAGTAGAAAGAAATATCATTTTCCTTAAGATAAATCCGAATTCAACCGATCTTTACAGAAACTGGTTGAAATTGCCATTTTTACTAAAATGCAGTGTGTAATGTAATGCTCTTTAGGAAGAACACAAAAGCAGTTGAGCAAAGAAAGCTAATTTCCACTGGACAAAATTTGGAAAACACGATGCTCTAATAATGAACACACACAAATGTTTTTTCACAAATATTCAAAACCAGCAGTCAAAGATCAATACTGCTAATAATAATCACCTGACTCCTGGCAATACTTCAATCACATAACTCATTATAAGTTCATAGGATTAAACTAGTAGAGGGCTGAGGCAACTTTTTTGACGCACATATTATCAATATGTCAGAGAAATAGGATACTGGACGTACCGTTCCACACTCGCGATAGGATTCCATTAACTGCTCCAATACTTTGTTATATTTATCGTTATCCCTTCCTTTTGCAAGCTCAAGCTCCCTTCCAATGATTTGAAACTCATTCCTGGACATTTAAAAAGAAATTATATTCGATTATAATATTAAGGCTGGACTCGGTTAATATTAGAAGAAAGAATATGAAACTTCCCAATACCTGTAAGACTCTAAAATCTTGTTCAACGCTTTGTAGCAGTCATACTTCTCATGATACTCCTGTACATACTCGTTATACCTAAATACACAGAAGGAAACCATAATACAAGCTAATCAGCAAATTGCACAATATAGAATATTTTATAATAAAAACTTATTGTTGATGAGACTGTTCTTTATATGTTTTTAAAATAAGTCCCCAATGGGTCAGCCCTTGATACAAATTAAATCTTAATATAGGGTAGTGATGGGTACTGGGTAGAGCGATGGTAGTCAGGGGTAAGTGTAAATTTTATTACTCCGTATGAGAAACTCAGAAGAAATAATTTTTTTATTTTGGAGGGGTTATGTGGTGGAGAGTTATTTTACATAATGATCCAACTATACGGGTTGGCCTATTGGATCTCTTAATGGGTTGCTGGATCCAAATTATAGACCCGTTGGAGCAAATACATGGTGAATGTCGGATCTGGATCAAGAGCCGACCCATTCAACAGCCCAACGAGTGTAAAAAGTGTAAAAAACAATGCTCTACTTACTGTGAAAGATCCTTTATCGGTCCCTTCATCTCCGGCTCATCCTTCTCATATTTAGTATATGAAGTGATACTATCATCCGAAAAAGACCCCATCTCCCTCCTCTTTTGTCCGCTATCCCTACTATCCACCTGCCAAGGATCCTTCTTTTTACCTCCTACATCTTTAGACTTATGTCTTTTCTTATCTTTTGTGGTAAGAGGTACCACTTGTTTCTCATGCTTATTTGGCACATCCCTAGACACGTTTCTTTGATTGTCAGTGTACCCTTCGAACCAGTCAAATGTCTTCCTTTATTGCTTGTCTCTGGAACTTTATTATGCTGTGATTTACCTTTCGCATGATCTCGCCTTGGAACAGGCTTGCCATTAGACCGTGTGACATCGTCAACATGATCATCTGGAACAATCTTTTTGGGCAGGTTTTGGGGAATGGTGGACCCGCCAATGCCAGCAGGCATTCCTTTACTTTCATCGAGATTCCAGTATTCTGAGCTTGACATGTTCTCTGATTGCTTAAAGGAATTACTTTTCTCAAAATGTTTCTTAGCTCCAGAGGCTTCTTCATGTGCACTCTCGCGAAGTTCACCCATTTCTAAGTCTGAAAGCTCTCTCCGAAGTGCGGGCCCACGTCCATTTATGACAGGAGATTTGTTGTACTTGTCAATGGAAGTATCCTTAGATTTCCTAATCGAAGAACCATGTTTCTTTTGACGAGAGCCTGAACGCCTGCTTCCATCATCACCTAACTTGGAATTTTTAGGTGGTCTTTTATCATTGTAATGACTATCTTCATCTCGTATTTCTTTATTAGCTTTATTATCCTTTTGTGTAAGAAATACATCGTTTAATTGAGGACCCATTTCTGAATACCTAAAACTGTTTTCCATGTCAGCAGGAGCCTTTGCATGTGCATTAAGATCAATTGATCTTGGGCCTGATCTCGGGGAATCTAAAGTATGGTTACCGGAAAATTCACGGTTGTCAACTTTTTCGTAGTAATAATCAGACACATCTCCACCGGGCCTACCAATCATTTGATTGGTAGTGCCCTGTCTTGAACCCTCCTGGCCCAGTTAGGAGACCTAGAAATTGATGGTGGAGGCCAATTCCCTGATTTTAATCTTTTTGCATGTTCATTTTCTTCAAATTGATTCTCATCTGATCCCCTTTTGGACACATTCTTGTGATTGTGCAAATCTTTAGAATGAAATTCACTTTCTTGATGCTCAAGATGATTAATGAAGAGATTTGTGGACTCGTCTACATAATCATCTCCATCTTTATCTGGAAATGAGGGCATCTCAGCCTCCTGGTTATCTTCAAACAATTCTTTTTCAAGTTCAAGGTAATCAGAGCCATCTTTTTCATCAACCATATTATGTGCAAATCCAACTTCAGTATCTACGTGCAGTGATTTCTGTTCAGATTCTTTATCATCGTCACTCATAATATCTACTTCTTCATCAGACCCTTCCTTGCTGTTAGATTTATCATCACTTCCACTGTCACTTTCACTATCACTACCACTGTCAGAGTCGCTATCACTGCTTCGGTCACTCTCAGAGCTAACATTTGCCACTTGACTATTGTCGGGGAGTCTTTTATCGCTTGATATATCTGGGGAATGATGTTCGATATCAATGTTTTCAAGTATTTAACTCCTCATAAGGCTCAAAGTTTAGGTCAGTTGGTTCTTCAAATTGCTTCATGTCATCGGATTTTGATGGAAAGGTAGATGCGGTAGCAGTTGATTCTCTGTGATGATTACTGTTCTCCAGAGAACTGAAAAAAGGCAAAAAGCAATATTAATACTATTTCAGCATATTGAACAGATAATTAACGTGATATTTATACTTGACAACCGAAAGAGTACTGACAAGGAAGCTGAGGGTTAGATTATGAAGTTACCTTCCATTTTCGGGTAAAGCTTTCTTGAAACTTTCCAACTCGACATCAGGTTTCAGAGTATATCTTCCTGGAGCTTGTACGACAGCAATCTGAATGAGATACCAATGTCAATCAACAGGCCCTAAAGAACACGGTATTTAAATATAATCCTAACCACTTACTTTTCTCAAAATGGGCTCAATTTGCTTCACGGATCTGGGAATGATTTCTCCAACAGCCATCTCCAGAGCCTAAAATATAGAATAAAGTGTATAAGGGAAATAGATGAAATAAACCCGCCAAAGTAAGCGCAAAGATTCAGATTAACATCTGATGAATTATATGTCAATTCAAGCATGACATGTCATTAGGTACTACATCTTACATAACAGGACAGGATAAATTGCCAAGAAAGATAACAATAATACCAAATACAATACCAAATAAGTTCGTTTTTTTTTTTTTTTTTTTCTCTAGAAACAAAGGTCTGCAAAATCCTATCTATTACAAAAATGAAATTTACATCATAACTGAACAGCGTTGAAAAAAAAAATTGGGACCTCAAATTTGACAAAACTAAGTTCTCACTCATTAACTGGTCAAACTTTTAGTATTCACTCGTTCATAAGAGTTAAACATTCACTCACTTTTTAGTCAAGATTAAAAATTAAGTTACCTTTAGATGAGCAAGAAAGTATTGGATACCCCACATAGGCAGAATTGGTACTTTATGTTAACTTTTATGGCAATTTATACCACACAAATGAAACACTGGAACGGGTCTTATGCTTACCTTGATGTTCATTCCTTGTGGCTTCTCCATGAGAAGAGAAATTAGCAAACTCTCAAGATCTGTATGTTTGTTTCCAAATCTTTCATTGCTCCCTTGTTTATTCTGTACAGTACCAGGAGGTAATCTGCTGAGCATTTCTTTCTCAGGGGTGCTAGCATTCTCTTTATTAAAATGAGTCAAAGAAGTATCTTCTCTCTGTGCATGTACTTTATGGTTGTTATTTCTATATGGGAAAATGCAACACGGATTGCTCAGGTGTAAATAGTAGTGGTGAAGCTTGAAGCCCTGGCTTTGGAAGGAGCTGAAGAGGACAATCCAGCCTTTCCAACAGGTTTGGGTGGTGCTGTAATAAATAAATTAGTAGTGACGAAGAGTAAAATATACAAATATTTATATTTTGCAGAAATAGAATAACACCACTAAATTACCTGAAGAAGGTTCCGTTTTCATCTTCTTGAAAGGGGGCTCTTTCTTTTTACTGTATGAACCTTTCCATGAATTATTTACTGAAACCAGAAATAAATAAGAAAACTTGATATGAAGTAATATTATGTAAAAACGCAAACTTTTTTTTAGCAAAGCAAGAATCAGACCTTCAAAAAAGAATGGGTGTGAATATAGACCAACATAACATGCGATATATCCTAGTGATGGTTTTGTGTGAGAAATTTGAGCCACAAACTATGGCGCTTGAGGGATCAGACCAGTCAATGAATTAAAAAAGTGGGCCTACTGCTTGGTCAAAGTGCAAAAGTTCTACTAACACTAAGATATTACTTCTCAAGGCCCTGGGACAGGACTAAGTTGTGCATCCAATGCATTTATAACTCCTTGAATACAACATGATATTTTTTCACAACAATGCTTCCATTATATAAAATTCAATCAGCAAAACAGGTTCTTTACTACTTATATTAAATATTGGTGAAACAAAGATGGCATGGGTCAAAAACGAAATCTTCAATACAGCAGACACACAGGCAGCAATGGTCAAATGGCAAACTGATAGAATATTAATGGCAGGAGGGTGCCCTAAAAATTACAATAAGCACATTCGCATATTGCCCTTGTTGTTGATTAAAACTCTTGCAAATAAAGTTTTAGGAGAAATTAAGATCTACTCCCACATTGACGACGTTCAAAGATGGTTTAGAAAGAAAAAAAAAAATGAGCCAACAATTCTAAATTCTTGAATGAAGCGTTTAGTTTCCAAAGCCTATATTAGATGACACGTCAATCCATTTTAATGCATCAATGTTTCAGGCAAGTACTGCAGGATTATTTTTTAGCATCAAGTTCAAATCACATCTACTAAAACACGAAAAAAAAAAGAAGGCAAAACAAGGATAGTGATGACTGAATAACATATGATACCTTCAGCTGCAGCGAGAGCCTTCATTTGATTCTTCATAGATGGGTTTCCAGGGTCTAAAGTTTGGGTTCTGTCAAAAAGAAATACATATGGCATATAAGTCATAGTCACTAAAAATCCAGGGAATGAATAAATGGTGTTTTATCTACAGACATAAATTAACTATGACTGTAACTGAGCGTCTTACCCTTACCCACATAAAAAAAAAAAAAAAAAAACCACCAACTTTTCTTCCAAGCTTCACAATCACCTTCTCCACATTCCACACCTCTACTAAAATAGGTGCTAAAATATTACAGGCACTAAGTTTTCTTTTATGCTTTGGTTAAGCTTTTTTACGGTTCTAGCTTGTAGCAAGCTTTAAAAAGTGAGCATGCTTATGATGGTACATAGTACAAGGTTGCCAAGGTAAATTCTCTAATGTGCTCATAAGAAGAAGTGCCCTGAAAGTATGTTTATGTAATTAAGGTATAACTACATAGTAACTTATGCTAGAATATGGCAAGTGAAACTGTTTTTTTCCCACAAGACTATTTAGCACCTGGCATTGTTTAGCTTCTTATGAGTAGGTTCACCAAACGCATCTAAAGGTACATATTGTGGTTTACGTTTTATGTAAATTCAAAGCAAGAACTCTGAATAATACATTGTAACCATGAGCTTACGGGTTTTGCCAGACTTATAAAGGTTGCAAAGTCTAATGATTTGCTAAGTGGGTTAAAGATGCAATTCGTAAATTAGAGTGGGTGTTGCAGAGGAAAGATGACTGTGCAAGACTGAAGGATAGTCAGGAGAACGACAGTATGTACTTAGCTCTAAACCCTTATATTGGTGTTTAAAATGTAAATCTTTCATGTGTACAAGCAACCATAGCATACCAACAATCACATAAGCTAGAGGCATGTAAACATATCTGTGATGCAAGTATTTTGTATGTGCTAGTTAAAAGTAGCAAATCAACACAAATAGAACAAACTGCTTCATAGATTTCTATTAGGAACATAAGTAAACCCTAAATTAATATTACTCATATAACACATAAAACATACTTCCGTGATCTATGTTTGATGTCGGCTTCCAGTGTGCTCCTTTTAACCTTGTTTGAATATGAATCATTTAATTCACGATTTACATTCAACCTTTTCCAAGCACCTCCATGCTCAACTAGCAATCCATTTCCATCATCACCACTTCTTTGTTCTTCGTATACGTCACATAAATCTCCCCTTTCACCACTCCATGAGAATCCGAACACCTTGCCTCCTACATCAATAACCTAACCAATAGCAAAAAGAAAAAACCTTAAAACTTGAATCGAAATGCCGTATACTAACAAAATCAAGAAAGCTAAACTTTGTAACTGTAACCTAATCTTATAAAACTATCGCAAAATTGTTACACCACATGACCCTCTCCTACTATGTGCAAAATTCTTGTCGCAAATTCATTATATTACGTCACCACAACAGCAACAATACCCAATCCCACTGTTGTGCAGGAAACCGGGAGGTATGATGTGACAATCGTACTGTGCGGCCCTACTTTATAAACATAACTAACCGATAAAGCTATTTCAAAATTGTCACACCACATGATCGTCTCCTACTATGTTCAAAAATTATCATTGGAAGTTCAGTTATATTAAATTACAACAGCAATACCCAATCCCCACGGTGTGTGGGATACCGGGAGGTATGATGTGAACAATCGTACCCCGCACACATA
The DNA here is from genome assembly GCA_022545495.1 of Chrysanthemum lavandulifolium. Lineage (NCBI taxonomy): Eukaryota > Viridiplantae > Streptophyta > Magnoliopsida > Asterales > Asteraceae > Chrysanthemum > Chrysanthemum lavandulifolium. The sequence continues at coordinate 276,172,661 of CM040244.1, forward strand.
ACTAACCTATAAAGCTATTCCAAAATTGTCCGCCACCTGATCCTCACCCCTGGCCCTACCCATGGGTAGACTGACGTCACCATCAAATTACAAATTGTTATGCCCCTATAAACCTAAACAAACACCTTTTCAATCACCGCAACTCACTAAATAATTAATCTCTATAGTCATGTTAAACTATCACCAATGGCAACAAATCACTAATCTAGGCACACATAAGTATATTAAGTTACAACAACAACAATACATAATCCTACTAATGCACAAGTCGTGTACAAAAACTATGCTATAAACCTAACAAACACCTTTCAAACAAGGGTGTGTGTGTGTTATGGCTTATATAGGCGGCTTATGGCTTATTTGGTTTCGGGATTATGTTTCGTAAACTCACTTTTCGTAGCTTATTTTGAAACTTTTCGCCTTATATAAGTTTATCGTGTCACGATAAACTTATACAAAGTTTCAAAATAAGCCACAAAAAGTGAGCTTACAAAACATAATCCCGAAACCAAATAAGCCATAAGCCACCTATATAAGGCGTAACAAACACCCCCTTGTTTGAAAGGTGTTTGTTAGGTTTATAGCGTAGTTTTTGTACACGACTTGTGCGTAACAATTAATAAGCCGGCTATATAAGGCGAAACAAACACTCCCTTGATCAATTCACTAAACAATTCACCCCTAAACTAAACAGTCAACAAATTAATCAATAAAAAAAAAGGCGAAAACCTACATTTTCTTCGGCATTTTTATTATATAAGGCGAAAAGTTTCAAAATAAGCTACGAAAAGTGAGCTTACGAAACATAAGCCCAAAACCAAATAAGCCATAAGCCACCTATATAAGGCGTAACAAACACCCCCTTGTTTGAAAGGTGTTTGTTAGGTTTATAGCGTAGTTTTTGTACACGACTTGTGCGTAACAATTAATAAGCCGGCTATATAAGGCGAAACAAACACTCCCTTGATCAATTCACTAAACAATTAATCTCTAAACTACACAGTCACAACAAATTAATCAATAAAAAAAAAGGCGAAAACAAAACCTACATTTTCTTCGGCATTTTTATTATTCGAATCGAACTTAATCTTCGCGGAACCGCCTAACGCCTCAATCCGTTTAATCTCATCAACAAGCTCAGGCGATAACTTAATAATCATACCGTAATTCAACAACTCACTGTTACGCACTAAACTAAACGTTTCGCTACCGGAACCGATTGAATAAGAAGAAGAAGGTGCGTTTGTGTTGTTATTGTTGTTGCGACGGTTACCGGAACCGCCACCGCCGCGATTGTTGCCGCCAGTGGTCGTGACGGAGGAAGGCGTTGACGGGCGTTTGACCGGACCTGCGGCGGCGCCGCGACCGCAACCGCCGGACTTGCCGGAGCTGTTGTACATTGAGTTGGGATTTTAATTGGAATTGGTTTTAATTGTGATTTGTGTTTGTTATGTAAGACCTGGATACCGTCACAAGGAAAATATGTGTGATGGAATTTGGGAATTCTTTTTTATTTTTACTGAATTGGTGATTTGGAATTAAATAAAAATAAGTTTTTATTGTTTTTTTTAGGGGTGACTTTTTTTTTTTGGTTAGAGGGTAATGAGTCAATTTTAGATATTGTATTATTGTTGTTACTTTTCTTGTATATATGGTTAAAAATCTGCGACTAATTTAAATGCAATACTTGCTAAATCTGAATGAAAAATATCACACAAATATACTTTCTTAAATATAAATATATTTTAAAAAGGTAAAATCATACACGCCCACACAAACACACCTTCAAGATTGGATCGTTCGGACAATCGAGTTTTCCTCTTTTCCCCTAGCACGCGTTGTTCGAAATGAGTGTTGTAAAAGGACGCTTCATCCAAGTGCAACCTAGGAAATAGCACGTGTTGATGATATCTTATTACGGGTAGCTAAAAGAGTTGAGCTTAGGCTTTAAAGGGAGTGGTGGTGACCTACCACCATCCGCATCACAAGACATTAGTTTTTTTCTCTCTCTCAATTCCTTCACTCCCTCTTACATTTCATCGTTTTGGTCACATTGACATCACTTTTCATTAAAATACTCATCTTCTACAAATATACTCCACTAAATATCTCACACACATTCACAAAACAAATAAAAAAATACTGTATTTACTTTTTGGAAATGGGTCCCACGTTTTTTGCACCTCACTTTGGTTAGTCGGCCACAAAATTTATGCAATTTGAGCGTGACATCTCACTTCCGTTTTGGTAGCCACCATTCACTTGACACTAATGGTGAGTCACTCACCCACCACTCCGGATGACCTTAAATCCAAGTTTAATGTTAACTAGGCGAGTACCCGTGCATAGCAACGGAAATTCCTAGCGGCATATAATTACGATTTTTGATATTGTGGTGAGTGTTTTGTGTAACGTTCAAAATAGAACGTGAGCCGATCCAAATGTAATTGCAAACGGTTGTCTTATCGATAACTAAAGTCTGAAAAAAATCTTAACATCTATAAAACAACATATAAAAGCGTTTAAGGAAGCGAAAGTAAACATTACATCACTTTTGAGATAACGTAAATTTTTATTACATTAGAATCCATGAATATTAATACATAATGATATAATAAGCATCGGTAGTGCTAATGTTACAAAAATCACCAAATAAGGCATGGTATCGCCAATTGGTTGATCTGCCAAGCTAATGAAAAACACCGCTACACCTATGAGAGCGAGAATCATGACTGGATGCAGTATCTTGATTATTCTGTATAACAAATATAAATCAGTTATTAAGCATGGTGAATCTTGAAAATCTATAAACAATATTAAACGCTTCCTTTTTATAAATCAGTTTTTTATAACAAATATAACAAATAACCAGAGACATAATTCTATATGTAAGAATCTTGAAAAATCTATAAACAATATTAAACGCTTCCTTTTTATAACAAAAAGTGGGCTTCAACCCGTTAGTAAAACTATAAAACACAACCCACATTTAGATCAAAGCGTGCCTCGCCGGATTACATAAACAAACACACCATTAAGCGTATTGAGTTTCAACCCAACAACCAACATAAGACCACAACTCAATAAATGATAACGCATACGATTACACGATAACACAAATTAAACAAAAAATTATTTCAACATTCCTAACATAATGCTATTACCCCATATTATATCACGCCGATGGCTGGGACCACGAGTGGTACAAGAATCACTAAGACCACGGCCAAGAATTCGTAATCTTCATCTCGGACGTTGGCTAAATAGATAGCAGATGTTACAAAGATACACGAGTGCAACAATGGTAATAATATGCGGTATTTTGAAGTGTGATAAGAGAAATGTAGGTGAAAAGTTAGTATGAAGGAATGAGGATTAAAATGGGGTATTTATAAAAGGAAAAAGTAGTAGTTGAGGTACTATTCACGACAGATTAGAGTCTTATTCATGACCGTTGGGGTTCTGTTCATGATCGTTAAAATTACTATTCACCTTACTAAGGAACAAACTAATTTATCATCTACAAAAGTGAAGTTCAACAACTTTCTCTCATTCGATTTTTTTTTTTTTTTTTTTTTTTTTTTTTTTGATATTAATAATTTGATTTTCATAAGCCATTATGAACCATGTTATTTTCAAAAATTAATTACTAAAACATGATAAACCTTATAAAATAACAATCTTCATTCAAAATAAAATTATGAACCTCTTTCCGGCGACAGCGACGACGGCGGCAAATCTTCCCGGCGAAATAGCAGCGGCGATTGTGACGTGAAGGGCTGTTGTAACAAAAAAAAAACTAAAATATTAAAAAATGTAGTTCTAAAAAAACTATGCATAAATCTACAAATAAAATCAATGGATCTACAAAAAAAAATTATAGATCTATAACTAAAACCTTCAAAACTTAATAAATATGCATAAATCTATTATAAACTTAAAAAAACCTCAAAACTTGAAGAAACACTTTCGGTGGTGCATTGCTTTCCGTGGTGGTGGTGTCCGGCAGTTGTGGTGTCGTGTGGTGACCTCAGTCGAGTGGTTTCAGCAGTGGTGGATCTCGGTGGTAAGGGATGATTATGTGTTGGAGGTTGTGTGTTTTTATTGAAGTTGTTGGGAGTGTGTGTTTTTTGTGGGTGAGAGAAATGATAATGAATGGGTGGGTGGACAGTATTTGTTTGTATTGTGGCTTGGATTTTTGAAGGTTTGAAATATTCTCTCTTTCGATTGCTTTCAAAATTTCACTTTCAAGTTTGTCATTCTTGATTACCAATCATGTATTCTTTCAATCGTCATCACTTTTTGACTGTTTGATAGTTCAAACTATTATGAGAATAATTGTGATAAATCAAAAGTCAAATTTTCCGATTTGTATAAATCAATTTGGATCTTGTGTATCCGTAATTTATGGGACCATCTACTTTTAGACTTTTGTATCCCGTATTAATTGTCATCACGTTATTGTATTTGAATGTTTTTTCAATATCCACGTTTTTGTACTTGAAGGCTTTTTCAATATTGACCAAGTTTTCAAGTTTGACAACTTAACACAATATTTGAGGCTTTGATCACAACATCTACTAATAAGTCTTTAAAACATTTCAATGTATCTACCAACACTTAAAAAAAAAAAAAAAAAAAAAATGTATAAACAATTAACAAATTATCGACACGAGAAGTAAGTTCTTGCGATGCTTACCTTCAAAAGTTCATAGATATAATAGCGAGATATCAAGATGCGAAAGTGTCGGATAAAGCACTTTAAAATCCGTGTTGTTCACATATTCAAATATTAGACTCGGTGTCTTAGACTGCTGATCTCTAACAATATCAAGCAATTTTATGATATTTGGTACACCACAAAGATTTTGTAGGATTTTGATCTCACAAGTCTAGTTGTTGTACTCACTAAAAGTTAATTTTTTACACCTTTCAATAACAAAACTTTTTGACTTCTAGTTTGTTCTTCTCACCTATCTTGTCTACTTTCTTTTTATCATAAGTAGGTGATAGCTTTTTTCTATTGCAAATTTAGAAGCAGACTCGATGATTCAAGTCCCTTTAACTTTTCAAATTTCATTCATCTATTTATGTATCTCGAGACACACAAAAGATGCTTAAAAAAGCATGTTTTTTTTTTCGAGACACTGAGTTGTCGTATACTATTATTTATCTTTTTGTTAGTTTTTTAGATAAGAAAGATTTCAAATTGTCTATATTTTGAGTCGAGTCCCAAACACCAAACATGAGCAGCTAAACTGTTTGTTATCACATGACCCAGAATATTTGGAATGTAGCAATATTTCAAATTTCAAAAGCATCACACTTGCACAATTTTCAAACGTCAAAAATTTTCTACACTCGTAATATTTGAAATTTGAAATATTCTAAGTTTAATGTTTAAAATTATTAAAACTTCAGCCACAAAATTCTGAAATTCCAAAAACTTCCAAAAATTCACATTTAAAAAAAAATCTAAATCTAAATGAATTTTCACTGTTTAATAACTTACGCATACCTAAAAAACTTGCTACATAATTAAATAAAATATAACAACATCATAACAAAATTTAGCAGCAAACTATATCTAAATTACAACAAATTTAATAAAGACTACACAAACTTTATAAAAAAGTTCACTTCAAGTCCTCAAATCTATAACAAAAAATATAGATAAACATACAAAATAATTTACACAAAAAAAGACACAAGAAACATTATAACAAAAATTTACCAATGAACTCCCAAAAATATACACATTACCGGTGACATTAGCAAGTTTCGGCGGCAGCACCGGTGTCGGCAATGCAAGTTTGAGTGACATTAGCAAGTAAAGTTACTAACAAATTTATGCGTAGATCTAACAAAGAAAAACAGTAAAATACTAACAAACTTATGAATTATAACAATAATTATACAATAAATATTCTAACAAATATAAAATAGAAGCAATAAACTTTATAATTGAACCACAAGTTTTCCGACAACAACAGATATTGCGGCACCAGCAGTTTCCGGCGACGACCTCAGTAACTATTTCCGGTGGCAGCAGAACCTCTTTCCGGCGGCGGCGACAAATCTTCCCGGCGAAATAGCAGCGGCGATTGTGACGTTAAGGGCTGTTGTAACAAAAAAAAAACTAAAATATTAAAAAATGTAGTTCTAAAAAAACTATGCATAAATCTACAAATAAAATCAATGGATCTACAAAAAAACTTATAGATCTATAACTAAAACCTTCAAAAATTAATAAATATGCATAAATCTATTATAAACTTAAAAAAACCTCAAAACTTGAAGAAACACTTTCGGTGGTGCATTGCTTTCCTTGGTGGTGGTGTCCGGCAGTTGTGGTGTCGTGTGGTGACCTCAGTCGAGTGGTTTCAGCAGTGGTGGATCTCGGTAGTAAGGGTCTCGATGGGGTTGAGGGTTCGGTGGTGGTAGGATTTAGTTGTGGTGTTGGAAGGGATTAGAATATGAGATGATAAATGATTATGTGTTGGAGGTTGTGTGTTTTTATTGAAGTTGTTGGGAGTGTGTGTTTTCTGTGGGTGAGAGAAATGATAATGAATGGGTGGACCGTATTTGTTTGTAGTGTGGCCTGGATTTTTGTTAGGTTTGAAATATTCTCTCTCTTTTGATTGTTTTCAAGATTTCACTTTCAATTTTGTCCTTCTTGATTACCAATCATGTATTCTTTGTCCACTGTCATCACTTTTTTGACTTTTTTGATAGTTCAAACCATTAATGAATAATTGTGATAAGTCCAAAGTCAGTTTTTCGATTTGTATAAATCAATTTTGATCATGTGTATCTCGTAATTTATGGGATTGTCTACTTTTAGACTTTTGTATCCGTGTTAAGCTGTCATCACGTTATTGTATTTGAATATTTTTTCAATATCACGTTTTTTGTATTTGAAGGCTTTTTCAATATTGACCAAGTTTTCAAGTTTGACAACTTAACATAATATTTGAGGCTTTGATCACAACATCTACTAATAAGTCTTTAAAACATTTCAATGTATCTACCAACATTAAAAAAAAAAAAAAAAAAAAAAAAAAACTACATATGTATAACAGTTAACAAATTATCGACACGAGAAGTAAGTTCTTGCGATGCTTACCTTCAAAGTTCATAGATATAATAGCGAGATATCAAGATCCGAAAGTGTCGGATAAAGCACTTTAAAATCCGTGTTGTTCACATATTCAAATATTAGACTCGATTGTCTTAGGCTAGCGATCTCTAACAATATCAAGCAATTTTATGATATTTGGTCCACCAAAGATTTTGTATGATTTTGATCTCACAAATTTAGTTGTTGTACTCACTAAAAGTTAATTTTTACACCTTTCAATAACAAAACTTTTGACTTCTAGTTTATTCTTCTCACATATCTTGTCTACTTTCTTTTATCATAAGTAGGTGATAGCTTTTTTTCTATTGCAAATTTAGAGCAGACTCGATGATTCAAGTCCCTTTAACTTTTCAAATTTCATTCATCTATTTATGTATCTCGAGACACACAAAGATGCTTAAAAGCATTTTTTTTTTCGAGACAACGAGTTGTCATATATTATTATTTATATTTTTGTTAGTTTTTAGATAAGAAAGATTTCAAATTGTCTATATTTTGAGTCGAGTCCCAAACACCAAACATGAGCATTAAAGCGCTTGTTATCACATGACCCATAATATTGGGTGTAGCAATATTTCAAATTTCAAAAGCATCACACTTGCACAATTTTCAAGCGTCAAAATTTTCTACACTCAAAATATTTGAAATTTGAAATATTTTAAGTTTAATGTTTAAAATTATTAAAACTTGACCACAAAATTCGAAATTCAAAACTTCCAAAAATCACATTTAAAAAAATCTAAATCTAAATGAATTTTCTTTGTTTAATAACTTACGATACCTAAAAAACTTGCAACATAATTAAATAAAATATAACAACATCATAAAAAAATTTAGCAGCAAACTATACCTAAATTACAACAAATTTAATAAAGACTACACAAACTTTATAAAAAAGTTCACTTCAAGTCCTCAAATCTATAACAAAAAATATAGATAAACATACAAAATAATGTACACAAAAAAAGACACAAGAAACATTATAACAAAAATTTACCAATGAACTCCTAAAAATATACACATTACCGGTGACATTAGCAAGTTTTGGTGACATCAGGCGTCAGCGATTACAAGTTTCAGGACATTAGCAAGTAAACTTACCAACAATTTTATGCGTAGATCTAACAAAGAAAAATAGTAAAATACTAACAAACTTATGAATTATAACAATAATTATACAATAAATATTCTAACAAATATAAAATAGAAGCAATAAACTTTATAATTGAACCACAAGTTTTCCAACAACAAGAGATAAGCGGCACCAGTGATTTAAACGACGACCTCGGTAACTATTTAGGTGGCGTGAGAACCTCTTTCCGTGACAATGGCAAATCTTCCCGGCGAAATAGTAGCGGCGATTGTGACGTTAAGGGCTGCTGTAACAAAAAAAAAACTAAAATATTAAAAAATGTAGTTCTAGAAAAACTATGTGTGAAAAACTAGAAGGGGGGGTTGAATAGTTTTACCAATTTAAAACTTCCTTTTAAATATTTAGATCGACTTATGTCAATCTATTTGATTGTTTATGTTGGACGTTGATAGATGGATATATAAACGTGAAATGAAATATAAAGAGTAAAGCACATCACCACAACACAAGTTATTTATAGTGGTTTTCATTCTACAGGATGACTTCCTTGCCTACTCCACTCCCCGAGTCACCTACTCGAGTTCGTAAGCACTACACCAACTCCTTGTGGCGGAGAAGCCTTCACAACGTCGCTTAACCTTTTTAGGTACAAAGCTAAATACCGGGTTCTTTCACACCAAGGCGAACCACACCTAACACAACGTCGCCTACCCTTTATCACTTGCTAGGCTAACCACCGAGTTCTTTCACACCTTAGGAGAACTAATCCTATCACAACGTCGCCTACCCTTTATTAGGTACTAGGCTAAGCACCTAGTTCTTTCACACCTTGGGTGAACTACATCTTCACGACACAACATCTAATCTCGAGGAGATCTACTCCTTGTTACAACACCATCAAGGATATCACCATCCTTGTAGATAAACAAATACATATATGTATAACGATGCACCTCATCGATTATACGACCTAAGCATTCTCCCCAAATGCTACTTGATTTGATTCTTTGGCATCCTTCACTAATGCCTTTGACACAACGCTTGGCACCCTTCACTAATGCCTTCGTCTTGACACCTTTAGCATCCTTCACTAATGCTTTCGACACAACGTTTGGCACCCCTCACTAATGCCTTCGTCTTGACACCTTTAGCATCTTTCACTAATGCTTTGACACGGATGATGAGCACCTTTCACTAATGCTTTCATCTTGACACTTTCGGCATTCTTCACTAATGCCTTCAACCCAACATCTATGGATAAAGGAAGAACTATCACCAAGAGAACCTTAGTAGTCTTGATAATGACGAAGCATGGCAACTCATGGACTTGAGCTTGCGTCTTCAGAGGTGGTGATCTCTCCTTTAAGAGGAACCTAGTAGATCACACAAAAAAAAAGACAAACTACATAGATCACTTAGATATGAGGTTAGAGGTTAGAATACTTTGGGAAGTATGTGTGTAAAACCATGTGTAGAGAGGAAGAAATGGCTCTCTATTTATAGAGGAAATTCTCTTGTTCCGGATCCCACGGATCCCTACCACAAGGGATCCAAGCTAGCACAAGGAAATTCTCTTGTTCCCCGGATCCACGGATCCCTACCTGAGGGTCCGCTCCTCTTTGCCCATGGGTATTTTTGGTTATGGGTCATGGGTCATGGGTTATGGGTTGATCTATGGTTTTCTTTCTTGATACAATGAACATGGTTAAGTGGTATATATAAAACCATGGGTTATGGGTCAAAACCATTTGCTAGTATTTATCCATTTAATATATACTTGTATTTACCCATTTTAGCATACACTTAGTTTTTACCCATTTTAGTATACTTAGTTTAAGTATATGTTTAACCCAATATGTAAACACTAGTTGTTGTACATATGTATCTAAATCATAAAATCACTTATACTTGTTTTAGTGTTTTATGTGACAACTTAATTGTGTTAGAAAACTATTAACTCAAACTATTTACGTACTCTATTTGTTTCGTTAAAATGATTTTACTTTTGTTATCGACAAAACATTAGAAGATCGTAAAATATAAATAAACGTTTTTACGACTTATTTGTATTAACAATCTCCCCCTTTTTGTTGATGACAAAACATAAAATTATTTGAAGGAAAAAGCTAAAATTAGTAAAAATTTGAATTTGTAGTTTTACTTTCTTCTCCCCTTTTGTCGAAACAAAAGTGTTAAAAAAACTAATACAATTTAAAAAAATGTAAAATGTAAAGAGAGCAAGTGACGGGAATGGTACTCGTCTTAACTCCCCTTGACGAGTCCATCCCTATATGAAGCGTCAAGGACATAACGTAAAATAAACTAATTGTGTTTGCAACTAAGTTTGCAAATGGTTCGTCTAAGTGACGAGCGTGCTCCCCATGAATATTGCAATGTTGCAATGGGGTGTCATGAAGTGTAATCCAAAATTGGATTAAGGCGCAAATGATTTTTACAATGTTGTTTGACACAAAGCTCCCCAGCTTTATGGTGTCAATATCTTCATGTGTATTTTGAATAACTACAAAACAAAGGTTAGAAAAACAAGAGCATAGTGCATAATTTCGCAAAATAGACTCGAGTTAGTATGAATTTGTGCTCTGTACCACGGATCCCACGGTTCCCTTCAAGGAGGATCCGTCTAGTTATCTCGAAGGATCCGGATATCATTGTGATATCTTGTTGAGTGAAGAAATGTCAAGCAATGCTATTGAGAAAATGAGATATATGTACAATATATCAAGCACAACACAAAATAATCATAGCATATAAGTATTCATTCAATAAAATAAGAGACACACAACCAAATCTCTAAAAACTAAGAGAATGAACTGGCCAAACAAGTACTACTAATGCTAATCTCATTACGAGACTTAGAATGTGACAATGTACTTAAGTCTAGGGATGAGTGGACTTGTTGAATTGATCCAACTTTGCAAGAAGATGATTGAACATGAAATGTATCTCATTTCGTACTTCTTGAACAAGTTGATTCGTTCCAAAAACAGTTGCCAAATCGTCAAGTTTTCTCACACAAGCTAGCCACTTGTGAATGACTAACCGTAAGAAACTTAAAACAGTTCGATACATCGATTCTTTGATAATGAAGGCTTAAGGGTATGTGTATGGATAAAACCTCAATATCGGTATCAAAATAATCACGAAGATAGATTCAAATTCCTTTAGGAAAAGAATAATAAATCAAATCCGTGTGTGATCGTTAATACGGATTAGTCAACCGAATCGTTTCCCAACGAGGCGTGAATCCAACGTCGTTTTAGTTTGGAATTTAATGCTCGATGTTTTGATTTGTTTGATTTGATTAATTAAAATACGGGAATAGGGAAAATAATTAAGGGAATCTATTTTACGGGAAATCCTAATTCAAAATTAACTAAAACGAAATTAACGAAACATAAATAAAATGCAACTACGTCTAAATTATATCCTAAAAATGCCTAAAATTACTTTTACTCTAGAAATGCCATGTGAAAACTAATTATGAATTAAAACTATTTTTTGGATTTTTTGGATTTTATTAAAATTAAAACTAATTTTAACTTTTAAACTAAATTAAAATACTAAAAATATGAAAAATAAGGGAAAATATGAAACTATTTTTATAAAATCTAAAATATCCTAAGAGAATTTTCAAAACTTATTTTTTATTTTTCTGATTAATGTTCTATTTTCTATGAATTTAAAACTATTTAAATCTAATTTAAATTGTGAAAAGTACCAAATAAAAGGGAAAAATAGGGAAAAATATTTTGTATGCTTTTTATATTTTTCTTAAACTGGGACAATTGAAAAATTATTTTTTGGAACTTTTTCTTAATTATTTGCAATAAAAGCTATTTAAAGTGACTAAAAACTATTTTAAATAAAGAAAAATACCAAACAATGACCAAAAATTATGAAAAACTCAGGAAAATTCTAAAATGTAAATCTAAATATATGAAAAATATAAAATTCTAAGCTTATGTGTTAGATTTAAGAGCTGATGTGCAAACTGCTATTTAATAAGCTATGGAAAATAAGATAAACAATGAAATAAGCAACCAAACAGTTACTAAAGCTAGATTATGCTAAAATAAGCTAATTGAAACTGATTATACCTAATCCTAACAAGCCACAAGCTCTGACTTATGATCTATGCAAACTGACTAATATAATCAATAAGCTCTTGACCCCCTACTGTTTGAGCCTATGCACAAGCTTATCAGAAAAGCTAAAGTGAAAAGCAGTTATGCAGTCCTCAAGACCACCTGGCAGACTATGACTAAGCCAAATTTCAGCCTCTAACTCACTGAAATGGACTTAATGCAAGGTCTGCAAGATGTAAAGAAAACCGACTTTGACATTATTTTGACTATTGAAACAGACATGAAACTTTGACTTTATTGAGTTTTGATTCCAACTTAAGCGATTATGATGTTTAATGGTTAAATGAAACTAGATCAAGCTATATTATTAACTTCTACACCTATATGCTAAATTAAAGCAGCTGATTCCAACAGAAAATGAAATAAGGACAGTGAACTTGTGATTTTGACCTTATGAATGTTTGGATGCAATAACAAGACTAATATGATTGAACTAGACCTTATTAAACCTACAACAACAAAACTAATCCACTGAATCAACCTTTATCACAGCAAACTTATATGATCCAAACACTCTATAATGACAGAAATGCAATCTACTCTAGCTAACTTACACAGACAACTTATTCTAATATCAAAACAAATTCAGTGCACCTCAATAAAGCTATAAAACAGTAACAATCACTACTTATAACAGATCAAAATGAAACAGTAACTGCTACTCTTTATTAAGCTAATTATGTAATGAGATTAAGGCTATACTTACAAGATGTCCTAGCCACAATGGCTTGCAACCAATGGAACAGTGAACCACTAATCCTAAACCATTATCATCCCCAATTTCAACTCAATCCAAGCTAGATCGAGAATTCGAACCATAAAACCCATGGCTGCTTTTGTTGACTTTTGTTGACCAATAGAAATTTGAGTTTGAAACAAGAGTAAGCTCACAATAAGCTATCATAAGCTTATATGAACACACCAAAGCGATGGCGATCTTGGATCAATCCACAAAACAGTTTTATATGTTTTTTTATTTTTCAATGATTTTATTTGATTTTTTGTAATTTTGAGTTAATGAGAAACAACCGATATTACTTGAGATTAAGCTATTATAAACTAAAATGGTACTAATAAGCAATTCAAAACACTTTAAAATCCAAACATAATTTTTGAGCTTAAAGAGAAATTTCATTAATATAAAAGCTTAATACAAATCTTTGAATTTAAAAGAGAATTCTGAAAACATATTTAAAACACTAAGCTACACTAAGCTCTTGAAAATTGAAAAGAAAGAAAAGATGATCTCCATGTGAACGAATGAAGGTCTTAAATAGGTGAGCTCAAGGTCTTTTGAAGGATCTAGAAATCCACATTGTGCTTTCTCTGAGTCATTTACAACCTTTAGATCAAATCCCAAATGCATCCATTCCATTTCCACCTTAGGATCACATATACCACATAGCTTCGGCCAATAGGAGAGCAGAGAGTGGCATTGAGCACACGGATTGGTGACATGGCACTGCGCACATGTCAGTTGTGTCAGAGGAAAGTACAACAATACCCTTAATTGTGGTTAAATTGACCAATTGACCAAGGTAATTTTTAGGGTTCATGGTTTTCCAGTATTGGGGGTAAAAGAAGGCGGGGTGGGTTTTTTTATTGTTTTTCAAGTTCTTTGACCGGTTTAAGTGATAGTTGACCGGGTAAAATGGTTCGGGTAAGGTGGGGAACGGGTTATGATATTAGCCGGGTTAGTTTATTTGGATATTGGGCTTGAACCGGGTATTGTGTTTTGGGCCAAGGATTGTATATTGGACTAAGGATATATTTTAAACCCAATAGACATATAAAGGACCAAAAGTGTTAAAGCTGAAACTTCAGGGACCAAAACTGTAATTCTGACAATCTCTTTCAAGGACCTTTCTTGTTAATCTCAAATAATCCAAGGTGAAATTTGCAACTTCGAAACTTGAAGGATTACTTTTGCCAAAAGCTCAAAGTTCGGGGACCGATCTTGACATTTCTTCAATCTTGATTAAAACTTCCAAAATCATCCTGAGAATAAAATCTTCATAAATGCTCAATCCCGACCTTAGGCTCGGCTCAAACTCTCTTGATCTCTCGTGCTCGATTTACGTCGATTTGGTTCCTTTTGTGTGTTTTACATATCCAGTACTGCGACAAGCACAAACTCAAGAAAACCACAAATATTAGCAATAAACGGCTCTTTCTTGGTTGTTTTGGGTCAGTTTTGATAATGAAAAGGTATGTGTTTTAGCACATACCACAAGTCCTTGAGTTTTTAGACAATTTGGGCAAATATTGTCTTGGTTTGGCTCTGGAGGGAAATGGATGTTTTGAGGGGGGGTCAATGTGTGTTTGAGGGTCTTCATTTTGAGAAGTAGGGAGAGGTTCTAAAAATGAGGGTGGTAATGGAACTCCTTCCATATGATCAAGGTTGTTCCTTGTTTCCCATGATGGGCTAGTTGGTGTTATAGGTGGTTCCCGATTTAATGAGAATGTTGGCGAATGAGAGGTTCTTGATGGTGAATGAAACAATGAATATATGTTTGGATGAGGAAGAGGCTCATTCAATGAGTGTAGTCCATTCTCAATGAATGAAAGTTTTGATGGCTTGCTAGAACTAGCCATGTTTGGTTTAGAACTAGATGATCCTTTTTCTAGTTGGAAAGGTTTGATGCTAATCCTTGCGGTTCTCTTAGCTTTTGTTGGATGGGTTTGACGAGGTGGGATTCTAGAGTCATCATTTCTAATGGGAGATGTTTGATGGATGAAATTTCATGGATCATTTGACCCTTTCTTTTGGATGATCCTATGTTTAAGGAGTTGTTGCTAAGAGCCTTAGTCATGGTGATGAAGGTGCTAATGTGAGCTTCTAATTTCGATTTTGAAAGGTAATTGAGGATGGTGCCATAAACCTAAGATTGTTTGGTTTATAAAGAGTAATTTGAATTGGGAATTAAATTCTTGACCACTTAGAAAGCTAAGCATGCTCTTGAGGTTTTGATCGACTCTAGAAAAAATTAATGTATGCTAAGAGTGGTTAGAGAACCAAAGGGTTACTTGAATTTGAATATAGAAGCTGATTAATACATTCTACATTTACGGATCCCGCGGATCCCTCTCAGTAGGGATCCGCCCGGTTGAAGACCAGGGATCCGGCTATTAGACAAGGTCTAGGTGACATCATTATGCTTTTTTAAGGTTAGTTATTAATGGATTTCGAGGGGTTGACTTAATTTTGAAGTCTTTAGCTGTTGGATATCTCAAATCCTTAACCATAACAAGTGATGGTGCTTAATGATGGTTTTGGCCAAGAAAATTTGACCTTGGGTAGTCTAACTATATGTTTGACAATGATTCCATTTAATTTGACGTGGAGAAATGGTGATTACAAGTCTTAGAAGTCAGATAATGTCCTAATAGGAATTTACTAAAATCCTTAAAAATAAGAAGAAATGAAAAACCAATTTCTGACCTTAATTTTGATTAAAAGATGATTGAAATCAATTTGCTAAAGTTGAAAGATATACCTTACTAAGTGCTATCAAGAGTGATAGATAATGTGTGAGTGTTAGAGCGGAATTATGGTGGGTTTTGACTAGTTGAAAAATCAAAAATATTTCAAAGATGTATCCTAGATAGGCCATGGATGAGAGTGAGATTTTCAACTATTTGAGAAAAGCTTAGTTGGCTCTAGTAACTTATGTTTGACTTGTTGGAGGTGATCTAATAGATTGTTTTGATGTACCTAAATCTGTATTGCATATCAGATACCACGGATCCCACGGTTCCCTTCTGGGAGGGATCCGTCTAGTACAAATGCCGGGATCCGCCTACTGCAGATCAGAAGGCTTTCAGCAAATGTGCAATTTTGCACTTCTTAGTAAATGCTCCTTCTAGTTGTTTCTATGGGAACTAAATGTACGAACACAACTACTATGATGTATGGCAAAGTAGAGATAGCTAGAATTCCTAGAATGAGTGACGACGACCATTCAAAGGGTCGTAAAATCTCATTTCCCAAGTACCTACGTTAGGATTGTTTAGTGCCATGATATGGCAATACCTACAAACTACAAGCATAATTTAGAATGTTTACAAACCATTGTTTGAAATTGTTCATCAAAAGTTTGATTCTTCAAACCTTACCTTTCTCCTCCTTCTTCACTTCTTCACCCGTCCTCCACTCTTTATCAAACTATCTTCACTTCTTCTTCTTTAAGAAGTTGGCGAAGCATTTGAAGATTCCCTTGGTTTGTTGCCATTCGGGTGATTCATTAGGGATGTTTGGCAATTGGTTGATGTAGTCCAAGGGGTCAAGATCGATATTTACGAGTGGGTTGCTACTACTCCCTTCACCTCCACATTCTCCTTGCCTTTCCCTTTCCTTCGAGGAATCCGTGGGTGGGTGTGGTCTCTTGCCTTCCACCATAAACCTTGCTGTTCTACCTTGGTCAATGGTACCATAACCTTATTGCAAAAGCTATGATCAAGGATTGTGGAGAAGGGTCTAAAGCAAAGATGAATTTGGCGAGACGGGTTAAAAGCATTGCGTCTGGGCACCATCTTGTCCATGCTTCTAACACTTGCCATTCTTTTGACCATGTAGTAGGCAAGGTTGAATTGAGTATTGGTCACTAGGCAATAGATCATGAAGCTTAGACATGCGTTGGGGTGGTCCTTGTTCCCTAGTAGGCACACCACATTTTCTCTTATCACATCCTCCCACTTCCTATACAATGCATACATTTCCGAAAGCTCCATTTGAAAAGGATCCCTATGGATCACTTTTGACTTCCTTGTGACTCTTGATGGTGAGGCTCTTGGCATGAATACGGTGTCCCTCACCGTGGTTGCTTCCGGGATCAAAGTGTGGTAAATATAGTGATGATCAACCATTGTGTATAGTTGTTCCAAAGACCATTCATTGGAGTACATACAAACACCTTGATACGAAACCCCTATAATTCTTCCAAACTCTACAAGTGAAAGACTAAACTTTCGCTCATTGATGGTGAATTCAATTGATATGGTCCCATCATCATTTCTAATTATACCCATTGTCTTGTAGAATTCAAGCACAAAGACCGGGCAAATTTCCTCGTTTATGTCCAATAAACAATCAAATCCAATAGTTGCAAAAACTTCCCTTACTTCGGTATTTGCAAGAAATGATGGATCAACAACTCTCCCTTCATGAAATAGTCTCCTTTCAAGCAACTTAAAGGCTTTTCTATCGTCCGGACTTAAACCATTTTCCTATGATACATGGGTATGTAGTGGCTGTGTCTTGGTAGTCTTGTTGCTTGTTGCTAGGCATGATATTCCTAAACAATACAACCCAATGTGGTGTTAATGATGAATAGTAGCCTAGAGGGTTTGATCACAATTTTGCTCTCATCATCTTTGTTGAGTTCAAGAAATGTGTTTAATTTGTATTAACAATGTTAATTATTTGATTTAGATTATCTTAGAAAACAATGTGGTGACAAATTATAATAAACCCATTTGAACCCAACTCTTAAAGATGAAGAAATTGTAATTCTAAGATTCAAGGAATTAAATTAACAATGTAGTGAAGATTATACTTACACAAGTGATTGTTAGACTTGAGAAGAATGATCAATTTGCTCCTATGAGCGATGCACAGGTTTTTGTTAAGTGAGTCTTTGAGGTGAGTATTATTGTGGAACATCCACGGTGATCATTCTTGATCATATCTCGTCTTGTTGTACGGATCCAGCGGATCCTCTCATTTGGGATCCCGTTAGTATAGCGAAGGATCGAGATGACAAACAAAAATCGACTCAAGTATTCCTTGATAATTTTGACTTGGGAGTTCTAAAACGCCTAGTGTTTTGATGTTAAGGTTCTAAAGCTTGTGGTTATGAGGTTTTGACGTTTTAATACTATTCCTATTAGACGAGGTTCCCTTTTTAAGAATTAGTCTTAATTCTTGAGAGACTTTTTCAAATATTATAATAAAATCTCATTTTATTATAACATAAGAGGTTTCACATGTATATTTATTGACATAGATAAAGTGTCAATGAGGTCTTTGTGATAAATAATGATTGAGGTTATCATATAACCAAGATATCATTATTATGGGTTGGTAATGTAGATTAAACAAATAAAACGAATAATACTATATAGATGATGACTATGATATGAAAAACTACTAGAGCAATTAAAAAAAATTATGCATCTAAGATTTTAATAAAAATAGAGGTAATTAATTAAAGATCATACATTTGCTAAATATTCTTTTTAAGAAAAGAAGTATTTAGATGTTTTGTGATCTTCTTGGAATCTCCAGTTTATGTTGTAAGAATACTTAAACATTCTTTTTGCGAAAAATTATTTAGATAAATTCTTTATGATCTTCTTGGTAACTCCAAATCCAAGAATGGATAATGCTTAAAAAAAATGTTAGTGCATTCTATCACTGTCCAACACTAAGCAATATAGTGATTTTTAAAATATGACCAAAAATAATCCTTCTTTGTAGTTTTCAAACATACATGGATCGTATCAAGTTTTTAAAGTACAACATACTCTAAGAAACTTGGTAACGAAGCTCTGATGCCAATTGTGGAAAACTAGAAGGGGGGGGGGTTGAATAGTTTTACCAATTTAAAACTTCCTTTTAAATATTTAGATCGACTTATGTCAATCTATTTGATTGTTTATGTTGGACGTTGATAGATGGATATATAAACGTGAAATGAAATATAAAGAGTAAAAAGCACATCACCACAACACAAGTTATTTATAGTGGTTCGGCTACAAGGACACCTTCCTTGCCCTACTTCACTCCCCGAGTCACCTACTCGAGAGTTCGTAAGCACTACACCAACTCCTTGTGGCGGAGAAGCCTTCACAACGTCGCTTAACCTTTTTCCGGTACAAAGCTAAATACCGAGTTCTTTCACACCAAGGCGAACCACACCTAACACAACGTCGCCTACCCTTTATACTGATTGCTAGGCTAACCACCGAGTTCTTTCACACCTTAGGAGAACTAATCCTATCACAACGTCGCCTACCCTTTATTAGGTACTAGGCTAAGCACCTAGTTCTTTCACACCTTGGGTGAACTACACCTTCAGCGACATAACACCTAATCTCAAGGAGATCTACTCCTTGTTACAACACCATCAAGGATATTACCATCCTTGTAGATAAACAAATACATATATGTATAACGATGCACCTCATCGATTATACGACCTAAGCATTCTCCCCAAATGCTACTTGATTTGATTCTTTGGCATCCTTCACTAATGCCTTTGACACAACGCTTGGCACCCTTCACTAATGCCTTCGTCTTGACATCTTTAGCATCCTTCATTAATGCTTTCGACACAACGTTTGGCACCCTTCACTAATGCCTTTGTCTTGACACCTTTAGCATCTTTCACTAATGCTTTGACACGGATGATGAGCACCTTTCAGTAATGCTTTCATCTTGACACTTTCGGCATTCTTCACTAATGCCTTCAACCCAACATCTATGGAGAAAGGAAGAACTATCACCAAGAGAACCTTAGTAGTCTTGATAATGACGAAGCATGGCAACTCATGGACTTGAGCTTGCACGTCTTCAAGAGGTGGTGACCTCTCCTTTAAGAGGAACCTAGTAGATCACACAAAAACAAAAGACAAACTATATAGATCACTTAGATATGAGGTTAGAGGGTTAGAATACTTTGGGGAAGTATGTGTGTAAAACCATGTGTAGAGAGGAAGAAATGGCTCTCTATTTATAGAGGAAATTCTCTTCTGTTCCCCGGATCCCACGGATCCCTACCACAAGGGATCCGGCTAGCACAAAGCTAGGGATCCATGGTCCGCTTCTCTTTGCCCATGGGTATTTTTGGTTATGGGTTATGGGTTGATCCATGGTTTTCTTTCTAGATACAATGAACTTGGTTAAGTGGTATATATAAAACCATGGGTTATGGGTCAAAACCATTTGCTAGTATTTACCCATTTAGTATATACTTGTATTTACCCATTTTAGCATACACTTAGTTTTTACCCATTTTAGTATACTTAGTTTAAGTATATGTTTAACCCAATATGTAAACACTAGTTGTTGTACATATGTATCTAAATCATAAAATCACTTATACTTGTTTTAGTGTTTTATGTGACAACTTAATTGTGTTAGAAAACTATTAACTCAAACTATTTACGTACTATATTTGTTTCGTTAAAATGATTTTACTTTTGTTATCGACAAAACATTAGAAGATCGTAAAATATAAATAAACGTTTTTACGGCTTATTTGTATTAACACTATGCATAAATCTACAAATAAAATCAATGGATCTACAAAAAAAATTATAGATATATAACTAAAACCTTCAAAAATTAATAAATATGCATAGATCTATTATAAACTTTAAAAAACCTCAAAACTTGAAGAAACACTTTTAGTGGTGCATTGCTTTCCGTGGTGGTGGTGTCCGACAGTTGTGGTGTCGTGTGGTGACCTCAGTCGAGTGGTTTCAGCAGTGGTGGATCTCGGTGGTAAGGGTCTCGATGGGGGTTGAGGGTTCGGTGGTGGTAGGATTTAGTTGTGGTGTTGGAAGGGATTAGAATATGAGATGATAAATGATTATGTGTTGGAGGTTGTGTGTTTTTATTGAAGTTGTTGGGAGTGTGTGTTTTTTGTGGGTGAGAGAAATGATAATGAATGGGTGGACCGTATTTGTTTGTAGTGTGGCTGATTTTTGTTAGATTTGAAATATTCTCCTCTTTTGTTGCTTTCAAGATTTCACTTTCAAGTTTGACTATTCACCTATTATATGTAGTTAAGATAAGATAAGTTTGATATCGGTTGGTTTCAAGTATAATTTGTAAGACTTAATAATAATAACATATTCGAGTAGACTAATTGGATAATTTATTGTATTTATTAAAAACATGACCGAACATATTAATAACTCATGACTTGATAGTTTTATCTCGTACATGTGGTTGAGATTTACGCAATCTTCTACTTTAACTAGTGATGACCTCGTTTGGCTTACAAAACCGAATATATAATTACTACGCATACCTTGTGGTTTCAACTATATTTAAAGGCGGAAAGTATTAGTAACTAATGAGTCAAATACCTTACTTTATACTAGTGTGAGACGATTTGTTACACTTGAGGTAGCCTCGTGCATTATTTTTCAAGGCTTAAGTTTGCTCATATTCGAGTTTTCAAACTCTAATCGTTTATACAGTATAGTTGCTATTTTTAATATTATATCGAACAATGTGTTGTTGTACTATATTGACTGTCGAGTATGAGATATTAATAAGTCTATCAAATTGCTAACCATATCTTATCTTAACCATGTCCTTGTTATATGACAAAATTACACATAAACATTATTAGTGTTGACATGTGGACTTCTAAATATGTAATTTAGTTATAGAATTGACAAACAAATTATTAACCTAATAGGCTAATATTAACTTAATAATACACAAGATTTATGAGCTCAACTATTTCTTGCAAATAACAATTAAGAAATGACTTTTTGCACTTTATATATGGTGACATATAATTATGTGAATTTTAATCATGTAATTTTTTGAACAATGTAAATTTTAACCATGTAATTGTAATGATTTTTTTTTAAAACCCAAAACCGAAAAGAAATCTTTTACGATACCATAAATTAGTAAATTTCTCAAGCTAGAAAACCCTAAAAAGAATAATAATAAAATAAAAAATTAAAAACATAATTAAACTTCCTTTTACTTCATACAATCGAGGCACATGCAAATGAAGAAAAAAAACAAATCACCTTTATTTTTTTATTTTTTATTTTTTAATTTTTTTAATTCATTCAATCGAATTGAACCTCATTTTAAAATTGAGATTTAAATATACTATATAATTTGAGTTTTCTTTTATTCAATTTTTCGTTTGATTCCTCGTCTTTGAAACTATATGTATATTACGTCTTTCAAGATACAATGTAATATGATTGTCTTGTAATTGTTAAATACTTGTTATCGCTTAAAGACTTTTTAAGTAAAACATATTACATACCTTTTTACAAGATTAATGTAAACCTCCTTGGACCTGTAAGATCTACTAGTGTAAGTCTAACACTTTATTAGGAGCGTTTCTTTATGTTTATATGAAATTGCCACAAGTTAATTTCTTAGCGTAATTAACGGTTGTATCTGCTTGACATCCAAACATCACGTGATTGTAGGGATTATGTTTTTATAAAATATTGTGTATTTGGTTTTTTATTAATTTCTTTTTCAGGTGACTTGAGCGTTTGATTTTCGATTTTTTTGTTTATTATGTCTTATAGTTTTTTGAATTTAACTACTTGGAAAAGCATACCATGGAACTGTATGTATTTAGGTGTATATGATGACATTCTCGATTAAATTTTATGATTCAAATGGGAGAATATCTCATTGCCTATGTTTTGGGGTACCACATGTTTGTCGAAGTGCTCCAACAAGTTAGACCAATGAAATTACCTTTATAAGTTGCTTTAGGTTCTCGAATGATCACGTTAGTTATCTTAACAAATGTTAATGTGGCAATATCAACAATTTTTTCTATAGCACATTACACCTAAAAACACCTCCCTTAACACCATTTTTCGGAATTGTTTTTCTATTTACTTATTACAAACAACCGCAAAGCACGCTTCTTAGTCTCACAAATAGCACACATCAAATGAACAATACACGCCAAGTCACAACTTAAATGACACCACCATTGCGACAAAGAGATTGACGCGGTGGACATAACACTACCACACCCGCATCTCAACAAGCCCTTTAGGCTGTGTTTGGTTCAGAGCATTTAGGAGTGTTGAGCGTTGAGCGTTTGTGATCTTTATTGCTTGTCTGGCAAGCAACAAGTAGCTTTATCTACTTTTTCGGGATGCTCATTTTTTAACGCTTCATAAAATAGCATTTAAAAGTCGCTTTACATATTATAATTGACTTACGATTCGCTACCAAACATTTTTATAAAAAATAATTGTTACTGCTCACTTTTAGTGCTACTTTATGACATTGATCTTACACCTATAAATATCTAAACCACCAACCATGCCCTAATGGGCTAACTCATCTCACTCCCCAAACAAGCCCAACTAACAACATCTCAAAATCTTGTAGAACGCTCCACCATTTCGTGATATAAAAATTTTCATAAACCAGTCTCTCGGTTATCGTTGCCCTTTCCTCCAAGCAAACACACACGCATTTCGATCGCGCCAAAAACCTCTCATAATCAGTTCCGAAAAGGACACTGTATGCTTATCTTGAATGTTTACATGTATTAATTTCACTAGTGTAATAAAGTAATATCTACTAGTTTACATGTTTGTTCACACAAGCTTTGTTTCAACCCATTCGAATAAGGACACTGTATGCTTATCTTGAATTTTGGAAACAACTGAAATATCAATGTTGGGGGAGATGATGAATTGGGAAGATGAATGATTTGGGGAGATGATGACGAGGATGAAAGATGAAAGGCTAAAATATAAATGTGTATGGACTAAAATATCCTCGACTACAAAACAAAAATCAGAATTTGACTTTGTCAAAGGACTAATTTGGCATTTAAAGGCCATGTTTTGGACTTGTGGCGATGAAAATGCCGAGTTTTGTCCCATCATGATGCTTTGGTACAAGTTTAGGGACCAACGGTGTATTCTAGTCTAAAAAAATATTAAAACTCTTTTAAATATAACATTTTTTAATCTTTAATTTTTTTCTTTCTAAAATCTTATAAATAAATGAATAAATAATTAAATTTATGTAATTCGATTTATTCGGTTCGGTTTTAGTTATGGGGTTCGGTTTTCGGTTATTTGGTTCGGTTTGGTTCTCAATTATACCAGGAAAAAAATTAACCGAACAACCCGATAACCAAATCGATGAACACCTCTCCGACCAGCATCTCAACAAGCCCTTTAGACATCGATCTTACACGTATAAATATCTAAACCACCAACCAGGCCCTAATGGGCTAACTCATCCCACTCCCAAACAAGCCCAACTAACACCATCTCAAAATCTTGTAGAACCCTCCACCATTTCGCCATATAAAATTTTCATAAACCAGTCTCTCGGTTATCGTTGCCCTTTCCTCCAAGCAAACACATAAACACAAACACACACACTCTTCGATCGCGCCAAAATCATCATGCCTACAGGTCGATTAATTAATTCACCGTTCATTTACAATCATTTCACACATCGTTATTATCTCAGATTTAGTAGTTATGAATTGTGATTATTCAGTTTGTATATTGAATTCGTTGTTGTGCGTTATTTTATATATCTAGGGCTTAATTTGTGACTTAGTGTTAGGTTAGCATCGATTAGTTTGTTTTGCGTAGGTGTATGTTTTCGAAGAATGAGTGTAACTGATTAAAGTTAGGTTAATTGTAGTTTGATTTTGGAGTAAGAGAGTAGTAGTGGTCGTTGGATTGGAATTTACGTCTGCTAAGGCGCTAACGGTAACACACTCGAGATTATATAGTTTGTAATTTGTGAGTTAGTGTTAGGCGATGTTTTGAAGAAGGAGTGTAACTGATTAAAGTTAAGTTAAGGCGTTGGATTGAAATTTATGTTTGTTAAGGCATTAATGATAACTCACTCGAGGTTTGAACTAAGTTAGGTTACGTTAGTATCGGTTTATCGATTAAGCTAATTGATTAGTTTGTTTCGCATAGTTTTATATGTTTGAAGAATGAGCAATTGTATTTAGATTTTGGAGTAAGAGAGTAGTAGTGGTCATTGGATTAGAATTTACGTCTGTTTAGGCGTTAACGTAACGCACTTGAGATTTGAATTCAGTTAGCTTATGCGTTTATGTTTGTTAAGGCGTAATGATAACTCTCTTGAGATTTGAACTAAGTTAGGTTAATGTTAGTATCGGTTTATTGATTAAGCTAATTGGTTAGCTTGTTATGTGTAGGTGTGTATTTTTGAAGAATGAGTGTAACTGATTAAGTTTAGGTTCATGATATTAAAAGTTTTGTAGAAGAGAGCTGGATTGGACTTTACTTTTGTTAAGGCGTTAATGATAACACAACGCAATCGAGATTTAAATTGAGTTAGGTTATTATTTTTTTTGCTTGTTATTTTTTAATATCTAGAGCTCAATTTGTGAGTTAGTGTTAGGTTAGTATCGATTTTTTGATTAGTTTGTTTCGCGTAGGTCTATATGTTTGAAGAATGAGTGTAACTGCTTAAGTTTAGGTTAATGATATTAAAAGTTTTTAAAGAGAAGAGTATAGGTCGCTGGATTGGAAGACGTTAATGATAACTCATTCGAGATTTGAATAATGTTAGGTTATGTTAGTATCTGTTTATCGCTTAAGCTAATTGGTTAGCTTGTTATGTGTAGGTGTGTATTTTTGTAGGAGGAGTGTAACTGTTTAAAGTTAGGTTAAGACGTTGGATTGTAATTAATGTTTGTTAAGGCGTGAATGATAACTCACACGAGATTCGAGTTAAGTTAGGTTATGTTAGTATCTGTTTATCGCTTAAGCTATTTGGTTAGCTTGTTATGTGTAGGTGTGTATTTTTGAAGAATGAATGTAACTGATTAATTTTAGGTTAACTATATTATAAGTTTTGTAGAAGAGAGTAGCAGTGGTCGTTGGACTGGAGTTTTGTTTGTTAAGGCGTTAATGATAATGCACTCGAGATTTGAATTATGTTAGGCTATGTTAGGATCGGTTTATTGATTAGTTTAATTATGTGTAGGTTGTGAGTGTAACTGTTTAGGTTTGAAGAAGAGATCAGTATTTGGTTCGTGAAGATTGGAATTTGTGTTTGTTAAGGCATTAATGATAACTCACTCGAGATTTGAATTAAGTTAGGTTATGAGTTATTATATCTTTGTTAAGGCATTAATGATAACTGCAAGTAAGCAAGTTCGTCACTTCAATTTTTACTGTGGTTTTTTTTGCTATTTATTATCTCAAAGTAGGCCCCTAGGAAAAAAGTGCTTATTGTTTTATTCAAATGTCCGTTTTTATTAAAGTTGAATAGACCAATTGATTTGAATGGGGATGGGATGTGAATGATTTTGGACTAGACATCTTTAATGGAATTCATGATGCATTAAAAAGTGGGGACGCGTGTTGTTTCAAATGTTACACACTTACACTTGCTTAAATCATTCCCCGAGTTCAAGTAAAGTTGCAGCAAATATTTACTATAATGATGCCTGGACTTTAACAAAATATCTTAGATAGAGTCGTCCAATTAATATACTTTGTAACTGCTAAAGCTGTGTAGGTTGATTGTTGATTCCTCATACATCTATGAACTAAATATTATATCTTTTTGTATGCTTGTGTGCAAGAATTTGAACAACATCTGGATCTATTATGCATTTTTCGTACATTGGTTTTGTGTGGACCGTTACATATCTTGTGAAGTTGCATATCTTGTAAAGAATTTAGCTAAATGTCTAAGCTATAACTTGTATCTTGTTTGCGTCTTTTTAGAAGGTCGTGTTGGTAGTTGTTAGAGCCTTTCTATATTCGAAAATAGGATCATGTATCTAAGATCACTCATATATTACTTCTAAGGGCACGATTTAACAGTAGTCTCTTATATGAAAATCAAAGGCTTGTTTTGACACCGTCATTCATATATCTGTATGACAGTGAGTGTGAAATGGCAAAAAGAGCTTTACAAGGGAGTCGAGATAGATACAACCCAACCACCATATGTTTTTAAATGCCAGCTTTACGACCTTACAGGGGTACCACCTGAAAGGCAAACAATATTGCTGAAAGGTGCCACATTAAAGGTAATCCTTTGTTTCTACTTGCCATAAAATTGTCTAAATTTAGTATTCTAACTTCTAACATTGGAGGTCCATAATCTCGCAATTGTTTCTTGTTAACCAGGATGACTCTGATTGGTCGAAGTTGGGGGTGAAAGAGGTAATGCTCTTTCTCTTATGTTTGTCAGTTAATTATCTCGCACTCTTGCAATAAGTGTTAAATTGTTCTTTTTAATAATGTATAGGGTCAAAAACTAATGATGATGGGGACTGCTGATGAGATTGTAAAGGCTCCAGAGAAGGGCCCTGTTTTCATGGAAGACCTTCCAGAAGAAGAACAAGCGGCTGCTGTGGTAAGGTTCTGACTTTTGTTTATCTAGCTTTTGTGCATGGCACCCCTGCGTTTTACTCATACAAGCTGACTAACTCGCTAGACATGCCATGTGCTCAACTTAGCTTTTGCATTATATGTTTGTCTGTTACAAGCGTGATTCACATCAAAAGGCTTTTTTTATTAGCCTATCTTTGCGTTTTAAGGAACATGGTTTAATAAAAAAGATTGCATGGGGTTTTGTTCAGTTTCAGAGTTTTTTTTTTTTTTTTTTTATTTTTCTCTAAGTTGCTTAGTTATGATGGATATTTAGGAAAGTAATGATCTTAATCTTTTTTTTAATTTATTTTGTAGGGTCATTCAGCTGGATTGTTTAATTTGGGAAATACATGCTACATGAATTCCACCATGCAATGCCTGCATTCAGTTCCAGAGCTTAAATCTGCTTTAATTGAGTAAGTTTTTTAAATGCAAGGAGCCATATATTGGTGTAAAGAATGTTTAGCTTTCAGCTGCTACTTTTTATTTTGCGTGTAGCACTGGTGAAATTTCAATTATTGTCAGAAGAACTGTTGTAATTCTACTGTTTTTCTTTTGCTGTTTAGATAGACTCTGTTCATTTGAATAGTTTATTTTTTCATGTTTATTCTCAAGTAAATTGACACCGAGTTTTCACATTTTTATTGCTTAGGTATCCTCAATCTGGCAAAAGCAATGATTTGGATCAGTCTTCTCATCTCTTGACTGTTGCAACACGAGACTTATTTAATGAGCTCGATAAGAATGTCAAGCCAGTTGCACCAATGCAGTTTTGGATGGTACATTACCTCTAAACTTTGAATATAACCATGCGAATATAAAGTTAGAGAACAGTTGTGTTAGGAATACACTGATGAATTTTGTCTTGCCAGTTATGCTTGTGTTATGTCGCACTGAGTTATCTATGACACATTGTTTATGATCGCAGGTGTTGAGGAAAAAGTATCCTCAATTTGGGCAGTTGCATAATGGATCCTTTATGCAACAGGTACCATTGATTTCACTTTTCTTTTTGTTTCTTTAG
The DNA here is from genome assembly GCA_022545495.1 of Chrysanthemum lavandulifolium. NCBI lineage: Eukaryota > Viridiplantae > Streptophyta > Magnoliopsida > Asterales > Asteraceae > Chrysanthemum > Chrysanthemum lavandulifolium. The sequence continues at coordinate 276,201,223 of CM040244.1, forward strand.
CTCAAATTGTCTGTTCTTTTTAGTTTTGATGCCCTTTGGATAATTCTCAGGATGCTGAAGAATGCTGGACACAGATTCTGTATACTCTTTCTCAGTCTCTCAGATCGCCAAGCTCCAGGTATTTTATATTCTTGTATAATTGACATTTTTGATTTTGAAATTGCTCTATTAAATGATTTTGTACAACTAATGATATACATTGATAGTTTGTGGAATCTCAAAAAAATGCTATAGTTTTTTCTAAGACAGATTCTGTGTACATTGTAGTTCTAGCATTGATAACTGTTATCGTTATTTAATTGTGCAGTGTAAATATTGATGCAGTGAAGCAACTTTTCGGCATTGACCTTGTCAGCAGGTACTTGTTGGCTCTAATTTGCAGGGCTGATATTTCGCTTTTTGCTTAACTTATGCTCTTACCTCCTCATAGCTGTGGTATCTTCGTTAACGAAACAAGCTGAATATTTAAGTATCACATACGGAAACGTTTAAACTATCTTGGATTGTTGGATGCTTTTCTACTCTTTTTTGGTTGAGATGTAGAAAGGGACATAATAAAACACAATACTGATAACATTTTTCATTATAAAACAATTAGTATGATTTTGTTATTGTATTTTGTTTGTAAGAATAAAATGCAATTCTAATAATGTGTTTCTTGTAAATAAGTATTAATAGTTATGTTATTGGATAGTTATGGTTCATACTATTTTTGGTTTTTATATCATGGTATGTTTCTTGTGTAGGGTTCACTGTGCGGAAAGTGGCGAAGAAAGTTCAGAGACAGAGTCAGTTTATTCTCTTAAATGCCACATATCACATGAAGTGAATCATTTGCATGAGGGGCTGAAACATGTAAGTTTTCTTTTTACAAGTGATTGCACTTGTCAGTTATCTTTTTCTGTATTCTCTATATCTTGTGTTACTGTTGCAAACAGGAATACATGACAGCTATATCACTGTCATGCACTCTTGTAGCAATGTTGGTCCACTGGATTTTTTAATTGAAGATGACCCATTTCAACCTTGTCATCTACTTTATATGATTAGTAACTTCATTAATGATACTATGATAGGGTTTGTATACTTCAGTTGGTGTTTAAAGAATAAGCAAGCGGCATAATTAGGGTAACACTTGTCATGTGTGACCATTCCATTTTTCAAATTATAGTTGTATAAATGTCTGAAGCAATAGGAAGCCCAAACCTGCTAATAGAAGTCTAGCTGGAAAATCCAAGCCTAAAAGTTTTATACATTTATATTTTTTCTTGTAAGATGCTTCTCACAACTATTCTTCTTTTTCTTCTGTAAACGACCCATGTTGATGCTTATGGCGTGTTTGGTTTTAAGGTTTAGGAATGGTGGAACGGGAATGAGAGCAATGCATGATCTTTGTTTTAAGGGTGTGAATCGGTGATTTTATGAAACCCCATATAAAATTAGGACTTCTCGGCACTCAGCAAATGCCACCTATGTTTAAATTATTGAGAATCCTAAATAGTGGTGCAGTCATTGGAATCCTTTCAAAATAAATTGCTTTACTTAATAGTAATAGTTAAATGTCTGTTGGATCAATGTGATCATGAAAATATTGTTGGACTATTTGGAACAGAATAGGTTTCTTTTCATATAAATACCATAATTTTGTATAGTCTTTGTAAGACCAATTGATACAAAGGAGGAAGTTAATAGGACAAGTACACAGACAAGTTAATAGGACAAGTACACAGACAAGTGCTATAAATACCATTCATGGTTTGAGGCTAGTAGCCTGCTGCAATTCCATAGTTCTAGTTTAGAAGAGAGGTAGCTCAAAAAGGCTAAGGAAAGGGAATAGACATTCATTGTAGATTACTAGTATTTAAATTAAATTTTTATATAGTTGTATCTTGTTTGGAGTTGTAATACCAACTAAATAAGTGTTTCTATGCTATAGAAATAATGGAGTTGGACATTGAGTTTTCTATTTTAGTATCTTATCTATTACTCACTTATCATTCAACGAAGCTGTATGATTATATGATGATTCTTGTTACTATTTAAACATGCGTGGATCCCAAATGCTCTTCCCCCCCTTAAATGCGTACATGTATATTTTACAAGTATTAAACTCAATTATTTATTGTAGTAGTTACCAAAATTGTCTAAAAAGTAACCCCAATGAACCATGTTCATTACTATACGCCCGAAAAGGTAAATCCAGTACAAAGACGAGGATTCATTTTACTACCATAAATGATTTAGCACGTGCCTTGATTTGGAAGTATCTACTAGACAGTAGTTGGTTTAACTTACTAGTAGTGGGATGATGGTGAGGTAGCTTGGGAAGTAAAATGGTAAATAGGGAAGTTTTTATCACATTATAATTGTCACCTTAGTAGATCTTATCGTGAATACGTATGATGTTCGTTCTGTGTAGCTTGTACATATAGCTGACCTGATTAATAACTTGTTTAGTTTATGTTCTGACTGAATGATCTCTCACAGGGATTGAAATCAGAGCTAGAGAAGGCCTCTCCTACTTTGGGAAGAAGTGCAGTTTACTTGAAGGATTCACGATTAATGGATTGCCAAAGTAATAACTCTACTACCTCAAATTTGGGTCTAAATCTAACATATATGATTAAACAAGCTGTACTCTTAGCCTCCAAGTCTGTAAAAGCTATTTCTTTTCTATGCAAGGTACTTGACTATTCAGTTTGTCCGATTTTTCTGGAAGAGGGAATCTAATCAGAAAGCAAAGATTCTGAGGGTAATAAAGTTATTCTCCCTCTCCGTCTAACAATTTTACTTCTAAAAAATGCTTCTACTTTTTGGAGTTGCTACAAAGATCTAGAATATCAAACCTCTAGGCTCTATTATTTAACCACTCTAGTATTTTAATTTTTGTTGACTGTGTGTACTTAAATCTTTCAGAAAGTGGACTATCCATTGGAGCTGGATATTTTTGATCTTTGTTCAGACGATCTCATAAAACGCTAGAAACCCGCGTCAGGTTAGTAAATTTGGCCCTACAGAGCATCAATACATTATGTGGTACCCTGTACGGCTTTACCCTTATTATGCGTTATACATACCTGTTGCTCAATGGCATGACTGAATTTTTCTTATAACTTATGGCTTATTACATGATGAACCAAATTATAATCCGATTTATCCCGTGGAACTTACAACAAACCTATCGAAATGCATATATAAAGTAAGGGCAGATTGCCAAGTAAGATAACATAAAATATCAAATTTGCCAATGTGGGCTGTCCTTTCTCGCTCCTAAAAAGGTGTCATAAGTTTAATTTTTGCCTAAAAAGGATTATGAAATCCAGTTTTTGATAAAAGAAGAAACTTTGGCAAAGGTAACATAAAAAAAATGTCCTCGAATTTGTCAAATTTGAAATTTCACTCCCATATTTGTCAAAATCTAAACATTAACTCCTTTCTGGCAAGAATTATACGTATGTTTTCTTTGTAGGAGTGAGAAAATATCAGACACCCCCATGTTGGCAAATTATGTATTTTATTCTACCTTTCTTGGCAATTCACCCTTAAAATGGTGTTTATTATGATAATGACTGGTAAAGTTCTATTTATTTCATCATGATCATTAATTATTTCTTTAATAACTAAGCATATATTTCTGAATATAGTGTGGTTAAGTTTTGCTTTTAAGGTTCGTTGGACTTTTTTCTGTACCATTTTAAAACGGTTTATGCTTTTCTGTTGATCTAACTTTTCATTCCTATACAAACTAGCTATTTTATAGTTACTCATTACTGATGTTCGCGTTGTTCGATACTTTAGATGCTAAGAGACGAGGATGGTAGGAAGGCTGGTTTGAAACTTAAAGAAAAGAGCTCTGCTGCTGCTGCTGCTGCTGTCGACAAGGATGTTAAGATGTCTGATGCGGAGGTATGTAGATTACGTTAGATATATGTAAATGTGCTAACTCTCACATATACTTTTGACACATTTATTCTTTATTTGCAGGGACCATCAAACGAAAGCGGAGAATCTTCAAAAGCCACTTCAGGAGAAGGTTAAACATCCTTTGTCCAATATTTGTAGAATAAATATAGTTAATACGTTAAATATGATTATAAAAACCATTTTGCAGTTATCTAAGTTTATAACTCAAAGCTGCTTAAGAACTTTATGCATCAAAATTTCACTTTGGGACCCGTGTGATCTTATTCGTACGTAGCTTTTTTTTCTTCTTAATTCTATCCATTTGACACATAATAAAATTACCAAGTTAATCAACCCATATATAAGTAAATGGATTAAATTTGTCACCCTTACTCGTAATCAGTCACCTAATGAATGGGTATCCTCTATCTTTTGGCAACAATTTCCTCGTACGACCACGTCTCTTCTGGTTCTCTTACCTTTACCGTTCAATGTATCTAATTATTAATTTATTATATGTTTCAGGTGTTGCCTCTGATAAGAATGAGCAGTTGACTGGACTCTATGATTTGGTTGCTGTGCTCACCCATAAAGGCAGAAGTGCAGATTCAGGTCATTATGTTGCTTGGGTCAAGCAAGAAAATGGTGAGCCCATATTGTCTGTTTTATCCTATGCATATACTAGCTTGCTCTACATCGAAGGAAGCTAATAATTTGTTTTGGTAATAGGGAAATGGATTCAATTTGACGATGATAATCCAATCCCACAAAGGGAAGAAGATATTACAAAACTTTCTGGAGGAGGTATGAATGATTGCTTTACCTTTCATTATTCTAATTAGTCCAACCGACACGTTCATTTACTCATTAGTTGGTCATTCGACTACTGATCTATCTCTAATGGGTCAAAAACAGCTATATTTTTGTAGAAAAAAAAGATGGGGAAAAGGGTCAAATGGGCTGAAAGGGTTGAAAGTCACTAAACTACAATTTTAATTATTGAACCACTTAAATCGTTTTATTTAAAGAATTATGTTATCAATGAAATAATACAACTGTTTCGGTTGAACCGGACGACGTCTTTTAACCAATTACTCAACTTGTCTTACCACCCCATTTTGCATCCTCTTAATATGCCAAATACCATTTTGTTATATAATTGGTTGATGTTGTTTCATTGTTTGTTCTTACAGGCGATTGGCATATGGCTTACATATGCATGTACAAGGCTCGCACCATTGCAATGTAATGTTGTTTCTGTTATTATTTTGTGTAATTTGATTATTTGAACCATGATTTAGTTTAATACCAAAACCAACATAGAACTTGGAATGGAGTGAAGAACAACCCCCCGGGATTTGGATTTCACTATTGTGTTTACTGTTGTTTGAGCTTTTGTTAGTGAAAAATGTAAACATTAGACTTGCAGATTTTAAAATGTTAAAATCTCCTGAATGTGACGATGTAAAGCAGCGAGGATTGAGTCTTGTCTCGCATAAAATTATTGTAATCACATATAAACGAACGTTTAAAAATGTATACCAGTTGTATCATTTCATTCCAAGAGATATAGGAACAGATAAAATGTGACAGACAACAGCTAACTCACTCGATGCTTTTGACATGTTGTCTGATATGCTGTACTGAGCGCATACTTTTTCCGATAAAAGTTGAATACTCGGAAATCCTTTCAACCAAAAATAACATGTTTCTTTCAACCAAAATAACATAGAGTACTATAGAAGGAAGGAAGTCGAGTCGCTATTGTTTTGGGCATCACTTGTGAAGTTGTGATTATATAAAGAGATTTTAATAATAGCAGTTGATCATAATATAATAACACATTTAATTTTAAATTAAAACAATAAAATTAACTTTCATTATTTTTAATTTAAAACAATAAAACTAATTCTCACTTTTTTTTTTAAAAATTATTATCTCGTTTATTTTTGATCGTTATTATCTTGTAAACTAATCATACCATCGCACAAGATCAAATTAGCTTTCATTTGATATCCTACGTCATATACTTCCGATGAATTTTTTTACAATAGTAACGCGGCTGAGATAAGTTGTAGTTATTGTAGGTGTTGGTTGAGTCGCGTTTTGGGCAGTTTAGTTTTTCATGTTCTGGAAATTGAAGATGATTTATTTATTTGATGATTTTGTTGCATCTTTTATAAAAATTTTGGGGGATTTGTGATGAGAAGATATATATATTTTTATATTTTATAAAAAGGGATGGTGTGTGGAAATGATGATAATAAGTTGGAGTAGTGAAAATGATTGATAATAAGTTGATGGAAAGTCAATTGTTACGGCTTTTAAGACTTGATCCACAAGACAGATACTCCAGTTAACGTTTTTGTTTTGGTTTGTGTCTACTTGTCGTATAAATTTTGTCATAAACCAGTCTCTCTCAGTTATACTTGCCATTTCAATTCCTCCAAGCAAACACAGTACACTTCGATCGCGCCAAAAATCACCATGCCTACAGGTCGATTATTACTTCATCATTTATTTATAATCATTTCACGCATCATTTTTGTTTATTAGAACATAGCTGACAACTTTGCTTCACGTCACTGCAAGTAAGCAAGATCGTGGTACTGTCCGTGTGCTATTATATATTCTTTTAAGATTACGTGCAAGAATTTGCACACAGGCGCATGTTCTCTATTATTTGTTTAGTCGTACATTGGTGTTGTGTGCTGTTAGAACCTTTCTATATTCGAAAATAGAATCATCTAAGTTCACTCATATAATACTTCTAAGGGCACAATTTAACAGCCGCGTGTAAGGGCCGTAGGCTCTTATTCGAAAATAGAAGGTTTGTTTTTGACACCGTCATTCGTATATGTGTATGACAGTGAGTGTGAAATGGCAAAAAGAGCTTTACAAGGGAGTCGAGATAGATACAACCCAACCACCATATGTTTTCAAATGCCAGCTTTACGACCTTACAGGGGTACCACCCGAAAGGCAAACAATATTGCTGAAAGGTGCAACGTTAAAGGTAATCCTTTGGTTCTATATGGCGTAATTTTTCTTATTTTAGCATATAGTATTGTCAGTCTCGTAATCTCCCAAATTTGTTTTTGTTATCCAGGATGACTCTAATTGGTCGAAGTTGGGGGTGAAAGAGGTGAATGCTCTCTCTCTCTAATGTATGACAGTTGATTATTTCACACTTTCCCTATTGGTGGTAAAATGTTCTTTTTAATAATGTATAGGGTCAAAAACTAATGATGATGGGGACTGCTGATGAGATTGTAAAGGCTCCGGAGAAGGATCCTGTTTTCATGGAAGACCTTCCAGAAGAAGAACAAGTGGTTGCTGTGGTAAGGTTCTGACTTTTGTTTATATGATTTTTGTGCGTGGCAGCAAGCATCACATACAACTTGGACCAACTCACTAGATATGCCATGTGCTCAACTTAGCTTTTGCATTGTATGTTTGTCTATTACAAGCGTGATTCATGTCAAAAGGGGAGCATATTATTAGGTGACACTTGCATTTTTGAAGCACATTTTAATCGAAAGATTGCATTGGTTTATATGTATGCAAGGATCAGTAATGACGGATACTTGGCATCTATATGACGTTTGGGAAAGTAACGACCTTATACCTTTTTAATTTTTTTTTGTAGGGTCATTCAGCTGGATTGGTTAATCTGGGACATACATGCTACATGAATTCCACCTTGCAATGCCTGCATTCAGTTTCAGAACTTAAATCTGCTTTAATTGAGTAAGTTCTTCATATGCAAGGAACAATATACTGTTTTGAAGAATGTTCAGTTTTCAGATGCTACTTTGATTTTGCGTGTAGCGTGTACTGTAATTTGTAGTTCTACTGTTTTTCTTTTGCTATTCAGATAGACTCCTTTTGCGTGACTTGTTTACTGCCAAGTTCATTCTCAAAGAATTTCATCAAAATAATCTAAAACTAAGCTTACAGTGAGATTTCACATCTGTATTGCTTAGGTATCCTCAATCTAGCGAAGGCAATGATTTGGATGAGTCTTCTCATCTCTTGACTGTTGCAATACGAGACTTGTTTATTGAGCTCGATAAGAATGTCAAGCCAGTTGCACCAATGCAGTTTTGGATGGTACATTTCCTCTAACTTTTCAGAATATAACCATGTCAATATGAAGTTGGAACTAATATTTGTGTTAGGAAGAAAATATAAAACACAAGTAGCCTTGCTAGTACCAATTCTAAAAGTGAGCGACTGCAGTAAAGCACACACTGTTAGCAGTTGTCGCATATGATGTGGTCTTGTTATATAAGATAATTTCATATACTTTGTGTCTCACCGGTTTGTGTCATGCCGCACTGAGTTATCTATGACACATAGTTTATAATCATCGTAGTTGTTGCGGAAAAAGTATCCTCAATTTGGGGAGTTGCACAAAGGATCCTTAATGCAGCAGGTACTATTGATTTTATTTTATTTTGATATTTTTTTGTTCTTTTAGCTCAAATTGTCTATTCTTTCTAGTTTTGACGCCTTTTGGATAATTCTCAGGATGCCGAAGAATGCTGGACACAGATTTTGGATACTCTTTCTCAGTCTCTCAAATCGCCAAGTTCCAGGTTGTATAATTGATATATGTTGGTTTCAATCTCTTTTTTATTTTGAAATTGCTCGATTAAATGATTGTGTACAATTAATGATATACATTTTGTGGAATCTAAAAAATTGGGTATAGTTTTTTGTAAGACAGATTTTGTGTACATTGTACGTTGGTGTATAAGTAAAAAAAGCTAAAATTATATGGAGTGTTTTGTGTTATATCGTTGATAACTGTTATTGTTATTTAATTGTGCAGTGTAAATATTGATGCAGTGAAGCAACTTTTCGGCATTGATCTTGTCAGCAGGTACTTGTTGGCTCTTATTTGCATGGCTGATATTTCGTTTTTTGCAGTAACTTATGTTCTTACCTCCTCATAGCTGTGTTTAAGTATCACATACGGAAACGTTTAAACTATCTTGGATTGTTGGATGTTTTTCTACTCTTTTTTGGTTGAGATGTAGAAAGGGACATAATAAAACACAATACTAATAGGAGTAACATTTTTCATCATAAAGGAATTAAATATAATTTTGTTATTGTATTTTGTTTGCAAGATTAAAATGCAATTCTAATAACGTGTTTCCTGTAAATAATTAATGATAGTTATGGTTCATCCTATTTTTGGCTTTTATATCATGGTATATTTCTTGTGTAGGGTGCATTGTGCGGAAAGTGGTGAGGAAAGTTCAGAGACAGAGTCAGTTTATTCTCTTAAATGCCACATTTCACATGAAGTGAATCATTTGCACGAGGGGCTGAAACATGTAAGTTTTTTTTACAAGTGATTGCACTTGTCAGTTCTCTTGCAAACAGGAATATATGTCAGCTATATTGCTGTCATGTGATTATTTGCACCTTGTAGCAAATTTGGTCCATTGGATCGTTTAATTGAAGATGACCCATTCCAACCTTGTCATCTATTTTACAAGGGGCATAATTAGGTAACGCTTGTCATGTGTGACTATTCGATTTTTCATATTATAGTTGTATAAATGTCTGAAGCAATAGGAAGCCCAAACCTGCTATTAGAAGTCTACCTGGAAAATCCAAGCCTAAAGTTTTATACACTTATATTTTTTCTTGTAAGATGCTACTCACAACTATTCTCCTTTCTCTGCTGTAAACAACCCATGTTGATGCTTATGGTGTGTTTGGTTTTATGGTTTAGGAATGGTGGAACGGGAATGAGAGCAATGCATGATATATGTTTTAGGGTTCGAGGCTATAAATACCATTCATGGTTTGAGGCTACTAGCCTGCTACAATACATAGTTCTAATTTAGAAGAGAGTTAGCTAACAATAATGGAATTGGACATTGAGTTTTCTTTTTACATATGCGTGAACCTCAAAAGCCTGTTTCCCCTTAAATACGTACATGTATATCTTAAAAGTATTAAACTCAATTATTTATTGTAGTAGTTACCAAAATGGTCTAAAAAGTAACTCCAATGAACCATGTTCGTTAACTATAATACTTATGACATCTGTTCTGTGTAGCTTGTACATATAGTTGACCTGATTAATAACTTGTTTAGCTTATGTTCTGACCGAATGATCTCTTACAGGGATTGAAATCAGAGCTAGAGAAGGCCTCTCCTACTTTGGGACGAAATGCAGTTTACTTGAAGGATTCACGATTAATGGATTGCCAAAGTAATAACTCTACTATCTCAAATTTGGGTGAAATCTAACATATATGATTAAACAAGCTGCACTCTTAGCTTCCAAGTCTGTAAAAGCTATTTCTTTCCTATGCAAGGTACTTGACTATTCAGTTTGTCCGATTTTTCTGGAAGAGGGAATCTAATCGAAAGCAAAGATTCTGAGGGTAACAAAGATCTTAGAATATCAAACCTCTAGGCTCTTTTATTAAACCACTCTCGTAAGTTATATCTGTAAATTTTAAGTTTTGTTGACTGTGTGTGCCCAATTTTTTTTTTTTTTTTTTTTTTCAGAAAGTGGATTTTCCATTGGTGCTGGATATTTTTGATCTTTGTTCAGACGATCTAAACAAGACACTGGAAACCCCGCGTCAGGTTAGTAAATTTGGCCCTACAGAGCATCAATACATTATGTGGTACCCTGTGCGGACCCATATTATGCGTTATACATACCTGTTACTCAATGGCTTGACTGAATTATTTCTTATAACTTACAACTTATTACATGATGAACCGAATTACAATCCGTATTTATCCCAGTGGAACTTACTTTACAAACCTATCGAAATGCATATATAAAATAACGGTGTTTTTAATGATAATGACTGTTGAAGTTCTATTTATTTCGCCATGATCATTAATTCTTTCTTTAATAACGAAGCATATCTTTCTGAATATAGTGTGGTTAAGTTTTGCTTTTAAGGTTCTTTGGACTTTGTTCGTTTATTGTGACTCGTTACTGTTGTTCGATACTTTAGATGCTAAGAGATGAGGATGGTAGAAAGGCTGGTTTGAAACTAAAAGAAAAGAGCTTTGCTGCTGTCGACAAGGATGTTAAGATGTCTGATGCGGAGGTATGTATATTATTACATTAACTATATGTAAATGTGCCAACTCACATGGGTATACTTTGAGTACACATTTATTCTTTATTCGTGCAGGGACCATCAAACGGAAGTGGAGAATCATCGAAAGCCACTTCAGGTGAAGGTTAAACGTCCTTTGTCCAATATTTGTAGTCTAAATATAGTTAATACGTTAAATATGATTATAAAAACCATTTTGCAGTTATCTAAGTTTATAACTCAAAGCTGCTTAAGAACTTTATGCATCAAAATTTCACTTTGGGAACCGTTTGGTCTTATTTTATCCATTTGACACATAAAATTACCGAGTCAATCAACCCATATATAAGTAAATGGATTAAATTTGTCACCCTTACTCGTAATCAGTCACCTAATGAACGGGTATCCTCCATCTTTTGGCAATAATTTCCTCGTACTCTTCTGGTTCTCTTAACTTGACTGTTCAATGTATCTGACTATTACTCTTTTTCAGGTGTTGCCTCTGATAAGAATGAGCAGTTGACTGGGCTCTATGATTTGGTTGCTGTGCTCACCCATAAAGGCAGAGGTGCAGATTCAGGCCATTATGTTGCTTGGGTCAAGCAAGAAAATGGTGAGCCCATATTGTCCTGTTTCATCCTATGTGTTACCATATACTAGTTTGCTCTAACGTCAAAGGAAGCTAATAATTTGTTTTGGTATAGGGGAATGGATCCTATTTGCCGATGATAATCTAACCCCACAAAGAGAAGAAGATATTACAAAACTTTCTGGAGGAGGTATGAATGATTTGCTCTTAAAGATCCTTGTCAGCTTTATCTTTTGCTATTGTAATTAGTCCAACCAACACGTTCATTTACTTATCAGTTGGTCATTCAACTACTGATCTATCTCTAATGGGTCAAACGGCGATATTTTTTATAGAAAAAAAAAAGATGGTTGAGAGGGGAAAAGGATCAAATGGGCTGTTTTGGTTGAATAAGCCCGACCCGGCGTGTTTTAACCAATTACTCAACTTGTCTTACCGCCGTTTTGCATCCTCTTAATATGCCAAATACCATTTTGTTATATGATTGATTGACGTTGTTTCATTATTTGTTGTTACAGGCGATTGGCATATGGCTTACATATGCTTGTACAAGGCTCGCACCATTGCTATGTAATGTTGTTTGTGTTATTATTTTGTGTAATTTGATTATTCGAACCATGAAGAACAAAACCCTGGGCTTTGGATTTCACATATCTGTTTACTGTTGTTTGAGCTTTTGTTAGTGAAAAATATATACATTAGACCTGCAGGTTTTAAAATTATAATCTCTTGCACGTGACAATGTTATTTGATTTAGGTCTCTACATCTGCCGATAATCCCCGGCATTAGGACAATGTAAAGCAGTGAGGATCAAGTCTTGTCTTTGCTGCATAAATTTATTGTAGCAATAATTACAAACAAACAATATAAAAGTTTCAAAATGTATATAAGCCGTGTCATTTCATTCCAAGACATAAGTGGTCGCCTACTAGGTCAACTGAGGTCACAGTTAGCACGTCGCCTACCAGTAGGCTGAACGTCCGTTGATAATATGATGCAAACATTGTTTTGCAGCAGCGGTCATGAACATTACTATGGATCGGCATTAACCAGGCGGTATAACATAATTGAGCTTACTCCCTAGTCACTATCAGTTCATTTATCCTATTCAAGTATTTGACACTCTTTCATCTTTAGTTGAGAGTTTTCAATCATTTGACTTTTCAAAAGGTAAAACACGATTAAACTTAGACATATTGAATTAAGTTAAAAAAGTCAAATCTAGTCACAAGTTTCGGAATTTGTCTTGATTAAGAAATTACGTTTTATTTATCATTAGACTACTAGAGCCTTTTTCAAGTCGCTTATTATAACTTTTGAAATAATCCAACAAGTATTAATCAATTCTAACTAGTTCAAAACAATTTATATGCTATGTCAAAATGCAAAACAAAGTGAAAAAGTAATCAAAAATCACAATCATGATTCAAATATATTTCGACAAATTGCCAGCAGTATGTAAGACTTTGAAAGTGCATATATCGTCCTTATGAAGAGCTTTCAATTAAACCTTTCCTCATTCCCTGAAACGAAATGACTTGGATGAAAAATTCCACTCGAAAGTTCCCTACAAGAATAATGCCTACCAGGGGTGTTACCGGTCAGAAAACCAGACCGGATCAACCAAAACCGAACCAGACCGGAAACTGATTTGGCCCAAAACACGGACCGCATACCGGACCAAAATGTTTGGTTTATGTTCGGGTCGGTCCAGTCCAGTCCAACAAAGCATAATGATCTTTTCTGTGAAAAATGAACCGGTCCGAGGACCGAAGATTGAATATGAAGAAAAGGAAGCTTAAACCAACACCCCCTCTGAATTGCTATGACGAAGAAATTACGTTTTATTTACCATTATTAGACTACTAGACCCTCTTCCAAGTCGCTTATTCTAACTTTGAAATATTCCAACAAGTATTAATATGTTCTAACGACTTCAAAACAACATAGAGCATCTCCAATAAGTCCAAAGACTTTAAAATATTGTAAAAAGGTATAGTAAAAGTCTTTTTTGTATTGTAGTTCAAAGCTTTTTCAAAAGATTTTATAAAAGACTTTAAAACTTGAAGTGTTTGATGAAAATAGCTAAAGTGTTTGCAATATATTAAAATATTTATTTTTTAGTTATATAAATAGCTTATTCAAAAGGTTTTTGCATTGCTGAGTATGTTTGATAATAGTTTTTTGATAATTAAATATGCACAAAAAACATCATCAACAAATGCATAAGTCTTTGAATGACTTTTGCATTGAGTCTTGTACTCTTGTTGATGCTCTTATAAGCTGTGTTAAAAGTGCAATAAGCTTCCCATTCAAAAGTAAATAAAAATGCAATAAGCAAATTCAACAATCATGACCAAAATATATTTGGACAAACTTCCTTTGTAAAGAATTTTCAATTGCAACTTTCGTCACCGAGTAAAGTAAAATGGCTAGAATGCCCAAACCCTTTTCCCATTTCCTTCGATATGGGACGAAAAAGTACAGTTGCGTGCAAAATCAGCGCTTGCATTTTCAAAGTTGTAATGATTGCACCCGCACTTAGACCGGGTGTTAGGGTCACCAAACCCATCACCTTCACGTCAGCAGCACATAACCATTTAACACATTATCAAACCCACCGCCAAACAAGTGTAATGGTCAAAAAAAATATATAAAAATACTCATTTTATAGAATATATAAAAAGATTTAAAAAAAAAAAAAAAAAAAAAAAAGTTCGGTGTTGCACCATTGAGCCGTTGCAAAATTTTCTCTTTTGCTGCGATGGGAATGGCTTCGGTGGGGATGGCAAGTGAAAAACGAAGGTGGTCTTATAATTTACTCACAAATTATGCAATTTGTATCTCCATTTCATTTCATAATCATATAACAAGTTAACAACATACAAATCAGACAAATTCATCCGATCATATTACATCTAAAACCAACTCTTATAAAATTACTCTCTCTCTCAAATTAATAATCCACATTTCATTTTTCAAATGTACCAATTGAATTATTAGATAACTTGATCGAGTTTACAATATTACCCTCGGTTTACAAACTTTCAAGACACAATTAATTAACTAGTTAAGGGTAAAACTGTCAGCAACAATAATTATATTTCTGAGGGCAATTATCTTGGGGTAAATGCTTTTAAAAGATATCATACTTGACGCTTCTGTGAGTAGCAAACTGATTTTTTTCTTTCATGGGTATTTTTTTTTTTTTTTTCAAATTCCATCAATTTTTTTGCATTTTGTAAAATTTTTGGACATTTTCGCACGCACGATGGGCAAAAATGTCACAAAGTACCCTAAAAAGTAAAACCAAAAATTATTGTTCGTTACCCATAATAGTCAAGTATGATACCTTTTAAAAAGACTGACGGAGTAATTTCTTTTTTATAAAAATAAAGAAAACTAATCAACTTTAGAACCTGAAGAAGTAAAAATAGAAAGACCAAAATCCAACCCACTCCCCTCCCCCTCCTCCTCCGCCTTCACCGGAATATTCACACTCTCCACCGCCGCCGCCACCGGTGACACGTCAGCACTCCGTTTAACCCGCTTACCCCACCTTTCTCACACCACCGCCGATCGGAATCTTACGCAACGTCCCCCCCTTAGTCCAGTAGCGTCTGCAGTTTTTACAGTAGTAACGAGGCTGAGATAAATTGTAGTTGTTGTAGTAGCAGAATTTGGTGTTGGTGGAGTCGCATCTTGGGCAGTTTAGCTTCTCGTGTTCTGGGAATTGAAGATGAAGATGATGATCTTGTTGCATTTTTTTTATAAAATTTTTTATAAAAATTTGGGATTTTGTGATGATGATGAGGAGATATTTTGTTTGTTGGTTTTGGTGAATTGGTGTGATGGAAATGATGAAAAGTTGGGGAGTGAAATTGGTTGGGTTGACTTGATGGAGGAGGCTTTAAGACTTCATTGTCGACAACATAGATATAAGAAAACCGATCGAATCCCGAATTTCGTCCCGAATCACGTATTAGTGAATTGTCGGTCAGGAGTCGGTTTATTTTCCTGTTAGTCGGGTTTAATTTGGTCGGGTTTCGGGCTTGTCGGGATCGGGTCGGACGGGCCGAAACCAAAAACAACAAACAAAACCGATCAATCCCGAATCCCGTCCCGATCCCGAGTCCCGAATCATGTTAGGGCTTGTCGGGATTGGTCGGGATCGCCCGACGCTCATCCCTAATACATACTCCGCGTAAATATATTTGGCGTGAAATGGTGCGGAACTTTTGAGATGGTTAGCGGTCATAAGGGGAGGAGCGACACCCTCAATACCCCAAGTGCCACATCACCTCTATCAAATAAAAACGCTCCAACTCAAAACTATCAAATTCTACCCTAACACTACCCGATTTGGAGGGAGTGGTGCCCTAGTACCCGATTTTTTAATTTTTTTAATACATAAAATCACATACATTATTTAAATAAAAAACATACCATTTCATTAAAAATAAAAACATTACATAATATTTAAAAACTACAACTTAAAAATTGAAACTACAATTTAAAAAAAAAAAAAAAAAAAAAAAAAAAACATTACATAAGTTGAAATTAAAAAAAATTGAAACTACAACTTAAAAATTGCAAGCCCATCCGTTTGGCACGCGACGCTCACGGGTAAGAACGAATTCCAACATAATGATCATGAATGTGATCACGCTGACCCAAAAACTTCATCTCCGTTGTGTATTCTTGAATTTCACCGAGTTGTGTAGCCAACAATTGTTTCGCCAACGATCTTTCTCGCGTTTTCTTCCAAATGTTGCGTCTTCTTTGTGTGTAGGAGTTGATTTCATCAAGAATACTGAGACCGACGAGGAGGATGGGCCTTGATTCTTTTCATCTTTCTTGATTCAAGTGGAGGGTGGGTCTTCATTCATATCGAGAATGGTGTTGCTCACGATTCATACTCCCAGACTTTTTTTAAAATTGCTTGTCGCACCGCCAATATCTTGAAAACATTCTTGCTCGTCCATTTGTCATGACCTCGACAACCTCCCACGCCAAGCTATGAGTAAATTGTCTTTTTTTTGTCAGATAGTAATCCAACTCACTTCTTCACCACGCTCAAGTCGTTGACCCACTAAATTTTAGACGCTTTCTACATTATATACAAAATAATAAAAGTATAGCTTAAACAAAATAATGTAATTGTAAATAATAAAGTATAGATTATGTAAAATAAAAGTATAGCTTGTATCATTGAGGTAGTAGCCGTTAAAAATACCCATGGCCGTGTTCATTGTGTTCCACTGGTATTCAACGCATGAAAAGTTCGTAAGTCGAACCCATAGTTGCCTCGTAATGCTTGAGAATCCGTTTCAAAAACCGTGGGACTTTTGTTCATTACCGACAACACCACATTCGGAGATTTGAATCCATGCTTTCGCCAAAGCCTCCTCTTGGCTTGCCGACCAAACTTCACGGGCCTCCTCCCAACAAGGCTTTTTTCACCCTCCGGATCGACTTCTTGAACGCCCCTCATCTTCGTCTTCTTCGTTTGGTAGTTGTTGTGTTTGGCACGTACTCTACGCCATCGCCATTGTTTTCGAACCGGGAGAACTCGCCAGTAGTAGTGATGTTGTAGTGTTGTGGATTCATTCAGGAGGACCCATATTATATTGGTAAAATTGATGTGGAGACGGGGTTGTGGAACGTAAAATTGATTCTGGGATGATTGAGAATAAAATTGGTTTGAAACGGAGTTTGTTGTGGTTGCGGTTGAACGGTTGAGACCAACCGACGCGCGAGTGGAAGTTTTTTACATCTTTTGGATCCATGGTTTTGTGTTTTGAAAGATTAGTGTGTGTTTTATTTGTGTTTTGTGTGTTTTTATTTTGAAAAAAATGAGTTTGTAATATTTGGTTTTAAAGGGTTTTTTTTTTTTTTTTTTTTTTTTTTTAAAAGTAGTAGCTGCTACTTCCCGACGCTCAAAATTTTCAAACTTTCTTCAAACCCGCCGGCTATGAAACCGACACCCTACCCGCGCCCCTACCCGACCAACGGAATGGTGTTGCCGATTGGGTAACTCTACCCGAGCCCCCTACCCGATCCCACTCCCTCCCCCCTAACGAATATTTTGTTTTTTGGTGGACGTTTAGAAAAAGATCGGTGAGTTGTGATTATTTTTTTAAGAAGATTAATATAGTGTTTGTTAGAATTAGCGGTAGCATTGAGCGGGTGATTAGTAGCCGTGAGCAGTAGCCGTTAAAAAAAGTAACAACTTTTGTTTCTTAAACAAGCATTGGAGAATGAGCATTCTTGAAAGGTAGCCAAAGTTCGCCGCCTTTTTGCCAAACGATCACTAAAAACAAAATGCTCACTGCTTACCGCTCTAAAAAGTTTCTCGCCACTACGCGTCAAATATGAGTATGTTTGGCACGAAGTGGAGTTGAGCTTTGAGACGGTGAGTGGTGACAATGATCATTTTACTTTTTAATGGCCGCTTGAAAAAAAAAAAAAAAAAAAAAAAAAGGTGAACTGTGGCTAACTAACTTTTAGAAAAACTAATCTCCAATGCTTGTGTAAGGTTGCGGCGAGAAAGTTATTGTTCACAAAAAGCTGCTCACAAATAATGCTCATTCTATTCTACTTTTAACAAACACACCCTATGCGCTTTATGTCAAAATAATTGTCTGAAACAATTTTGTAAGTTTCAACTTTTATATATACATTCCCAAAATAAAATAAAAATGAGCGTTGTAGATGTGGAGCTCCTAGTTTGCCTTTTAGCTAAAAAGAGTTCCATAGATAATTCCCATATTTTTTTTCTTCGTTGAAAACATAATATTTGATTGAAAGAAATCATACATTCTGAATTTGTACTTTGTTTCTGCACGTAAACCCTATTAGGGTTTTCTGGTTTTCGTAAGTTATCTAAGGAAGTCTTTGTTGAAAGTATAAGTGGGTTAAAGAGAGAGATGGAAGCTAATTTATTGTCCCTAAACTGGTCCTCACGTATGGTGCTGCTATTGTCTCGTCTTTGGCAGGTTTATGGGTCCATATTAGCGGGTTTTGGGAGATGTTCGTTAAGTTTTGGGTAGGCTTATTCAAAACCCTAATCACTTTTCACGGACTATGCGTTTGGTGATCCCTACGTGTAAGTGTCTGAGGACCGAGATGAGGAGTCACCTCATCCTTTATACTTCAATGTTTTTGGTGTAATAAATTTTACCAGATGAAACATCCCTTTTACCAAAAAAAAGAAATCATACTTTCGTCTATTCCATCCTTTTGGGATTCCACAAAGTTCGCAAATGTCTGCTAACTAACTTTCTATAAATAACTATGTCGCACTAGCCCCTTAGGTTTAACTATTTTTGAAGTAAACCTACAACTGCTTTCATTTTTGTAAAGTATGCCCATCAAGTAAAAGAACTAGCAAGAAAAATGTTTCTTTTGGCCAGCAATAACGGTGTATTTACATTTCAGATACCTTAAAAAATAAAAAAATAAAATATATACAACAACAACAACATACCCAATCACGGGAGCGAGGTATGGGAGATGTAAACTGAGACAGATCTCACCCTTCCCCGTGAAAATCCCGGAAGGGAGACTGCCCAACGAGGCTCCCAAGTGTAGGAAAGCGAGTGAGACAAAAACATTTCTATTTACATTTCTAACAAGTATTTACATTTCTATTTTGGAATGTCTCAAAAATAAATATCTATTTGTATTTTAACTAAACAAAAAACACTCTAGTAGGCATAGCTATTATTTTATTGATGCGAAAGATAGCTAGTAGACACTTATTATAAACCGTGATTAATGCAAAATAAATTGATTTGCACACATTCACAATTGATTGGGCCACTTCAAATAGTGCATTAAATACTTATATAATATTAATATTTTGCTTTATCTATTTGTAATTTTGTATTATTGAGTGTTCAAATAATAAAGTTGAGTGCCAGCCTCACTGACCGTGCTCAAGCCTCATTCTCGACATTTGCTTCATATGTATTCATCTCGCAAAACTTACAAGACACCTGGAGACTTTATGGAACAAGAGCTCAGCGTCCAGCTACCACGCCACTTTAGTTGGTACCCACTGCGTGAGAAGTTCTGGGTTTATTCCTTATGAGGTGAATGATGGTGGTCTTAAAAAGACATCCGAGACAGGTGTTTCACGATCTACACTTTTTTGTGGAATAAAGTTGAGTGTGCAAATCATCCCGTTAATACAAAACTTTACTGATTTATTGTACAAGATCCAAGTATTCCAGTATGTCAAATCTTTGAATGCATGTGGAGACAAGAAAAATGAAGCCCATCCACTAGATGCGTGTGCAATAAATCATTGATATGGAGATGTGTCATTGTCAATATTCAATTCCGCGTTTAAATGGCCTGCTAAAAATATTTGATGTCTTTATTCTAAGAGTATTGATTGTCACACTCGGATTTTTGATCCGCACACTCTAACGTATAATCTTTAAAAGTTAAGATATATTAAATGATAATTGTTTAAAGACGGCTAGAGTGTGCAAATAAAAATAAAAGTGTCTGAAATCATTAAATTTTATTCTAACTATCTTCAATGATAAATCATCCAGCTTTGTTAAGTAATGTTTGCAATGGAGGTCAAACCGCTTCTATCTCATATTTATATCACGGAAAATTATCGGATTTACTAATTTATGCGACTAATTTTACGCCTAATCTATTTATTTTCATGACACTCAGATTCCACTTATTCTCATTTCTCTTATTTACAATTCATTTAGCCATCTGTTACAAAATACTTCTTAGGCATAAAATTAAGCAAATGAATTAGTCATGCCAATCACTACTCAAAGTGCAACTCTTTCGAGCAAAATTATTAAAGCAGGAGAGTGTAGTTTCCAATATTATTAAAGTATAACCTTTCAAGCAAAATTTTCTAGCTCCACCTTTGTTAATAAACTCGAGATTTGTGAATTTTATTAAAAAAAAAAAAATGATTATTTTTGGCATCCATAATTCGAATGGGAAATGATTCTCTCAAGTTATGATTGAGATCCTCTCACGTTTATTCGAATAATGATGATCACGTATTAGTTTTTTTCTTCATAATGATTAATTTATAAAATAATGGTCCCACTATTATTAATTTATTTATTTTTCTTCACTCACATAAACACCAACATTACCTCTCATGTTGAAACTAAGAGAGCTTAATCCAATTACCAAATCATTTCACGCTCTTTCGATTTGGTCATCGGATTCGATCTAACGATCGATAATCGATTAACGATCCATCGTTATTTATAACTGAGAGGATCTTAATAACTAATTAGTATTCGGGTCTCTAAACATCTAACACCTCAAAAGTTAACAAGCAACTAGTTTATTAAGACTAAAAAGGTAAAAAGAGCGAAGTCGACAAGTAAGATCTAGAGGTTACTATATTTAGCAAGTATGAACCATTTTTGCCTTTTTGGTTTATAAGATGTAATTTTGACTTTTAGGAAAAAACCAAAACAAAAGAAATGGCATCGACACGACCATTTTGCCAAGATTCCCTCCATATTTTTGTCTGATTTTTCTTAATTATTTAAGGATTTTTTTAACGGAGACATCAGTGGTTGGTTAAACAAAATAATAATTATTATATTATTTCAAAAAATATTTCTTGGATGTTAATCTCGAACATGGAGCCAATAATCACCGAAATAGTATATATACTATATAGACTTATAACACTTGATTTTCATTGGATGAATTGTTTTTTTACAATAAGTTGTAGTAATATATAATTTCTTAACCACGGCTCTTAAGTTTGTCGTTAGCAAAATCTTTTAATGAAAACCACATTTTCAAAAGGATGAAAATATGCTTGTGTACTTGTTTATTCTCTAATAATTTTTTCTACTTTGTTACACTATATACAATCTTTGGTTTTGCTAAGTGTTGTAATATCCAAGAAGATCATCGGCCGGACGCGGCATACTTTACCGTCCGGACGGCAGGCGGATCCACCATGGCAAAGCAGGTTTACGGGATTCTTACCACGCTACTTATCAAGTAGGGTACTGTAGACATACATGCAGTAATACATAGTTGTATATAGTTGGGTAGTATAAATACCCCAACACATTTAATGTTTTGCATTAAATACACACCCACATTAACTACTACATTAATTACCACATTTATTACCCATTTCTTACTCTCGCGTGGAGCTTGGTCCGGGACATCACCCACGACGAGGCTAACGCGTGTTGTCCATTGTGCAGGAAGGAACTCGCATTTTCCTCCGGAACCGTTGATAGAAGCTTAACTTCCTGGTCAAGCCGAACGACAAGAATTTGCTTAAACAAATTGGCGCCATCCGTGGGACACCAATTCATTATGCCGAGAGAATCGAATGACAGGTCCGGAGCTAACACCACCGCCCGGACCCCTCTCTCCTCCGGAGCAAATAAGCGGGAGTGGGGTCACAAATGACCCAACTCCCAGAATACCGGAACAGATACAAGCCCAGATGGCGTCGTTAGAGGCTCTTATTAAAAAGTACAACGCTACGGGAGCCAGTGCTATCAAACCTATCCGACTTACGTTCGTAGACGATGATGAGCAAGAAAAGGATGTTGAGCCGAACCCTAAGGATGGTCTTAGAAAACCCCATAAGGAAGTGGCTAGGTCACCCTTCACAAGGAGGATAGTAGAATTCGCCGGCCCCAAGTACACCATGCATACTAACCTGAAGTTATATGACGGGTCAGCCGATCCGGATGATCACATCAACCGTTTCGTGGGAGCGGCGAACCAAGGGGAATGGCCAATGCCAGTGTGGTGCAGGATGTTCCAACAGACGATGGACGGAGCTGCACAGGGGTGGTTCAGCAATATAGAACCAGGGAGCGTCGATAGTCGGGATGACCTCAGGGATCAATTCACCACAAGATTTGCCTTACGCCAGAAAAACATGAAGGACCCCACGGAGATTACCCGGATAGTAAGAAGGGCGAATGAAGCATTGTCAGATTTCAAGGAACGATTGACCGATGAAGCCAGCAGGATAACGGGGGTCCCAGAGCTTATGAAGATATCGGCATTCATGGGCGCTCACCGATACCCTGACTTAGCTAAAAAAAATTCTGATCAGGTCCCCAGAACCGTTAAGTAAATGATGACGCGGACGGATGATTATGTCCGAGCAGAGGAGGCATACAAGAATACCGAGCTACCGAAAGGAGAGGCGCACGAGTTGTTACGAAGGGGAAATCCCTCGGTGGTAAGGGATTGGAGCTTCAGAGGAGGATTTGGAGACAGGAAGAGGAATGACCGACGACCTTGGGAAAGAAATGATCCTAGACAAAGAGAAGTATTTTCCCCATAAGTCGCTCCGAAAATCGAGACTCGGCCCCGAAACGAATTCCGACGCAATGATTTCAATAAGCCTGACAATCACCGGGTCATGCTCTCCGGCCTGTCTAAACAGCCTAAGGAAATACTGGCCACGGAACACCATTTAAACTTACCCCCACCACCCCCGTTGCAAGGAAAGCCGAGCAAAGAAAATGAAGACCGATTCTGTGAATATCATGGAGAGAGGGGCCACCTAACTAATGACTGCTACCATATGAAAAGACAGTTAGAAACGGATCATGAATCTGGAAAGTTGGATCATTTGGTCAAAAACATACAACAAAAGGGAAGGGAAAGACCGAGAGGTCACAACGGAAAAGGAAAGGTAATCAATATGGTCAGTCATTACTCAGAAGACCGGAAAAGGAAGGCCAGGTTCTATGACGAAGACTGGATGTATGTCCCCATATCCTTCCCCCGGATAGCCACAGGTGACCTGTCCGAAGAGCCCTTGATTGTAGAAGCAGAGATAGAGGGTTACTTTGTTCGGAGGGTATTTGTAGACGAGGGTGCCTCCGTCCAAGTTATGTATGAACATTGCTTCAGGAACTTGTCCCCATCTATTCAATCTAGATTACAGGAAACTAGCTCACCATTGGTAGGGTTTTCGCGAAGTCATTCACCTATGGGAAAGATTGAACTAGAAGTGCGTCTCGCGATCATGGCTGTTCCGGACGGTCATGATAGCGTTCTATTGTGAAATCGCCTCACCTTACAACGTAATATTGGGACGGTCGGGTTTAAAGGAATTAAGAGCCATACCATCAACCATCCACGCTATGATGAAATTTCCCACTCCGGAGGAATAGCCACTAGTCACCATAACAACGGTAGTCATGGAATGTTGGAGGTTAGAAGAAGGACAAGATCCCAGGAGAAGCTGTTCTCCCGAAAGGAAAATAGAGACTGGGAACCAAGAGATTCAGGGGAGCCTAGAGCTAACAGAAGACATCCTGGTTAATGCGGCTTACCCTGAGCAACGGGTAACCATAGGTACTGGCTTCTCTCGGGAATGCCGGAAGCAACTCATTGAACTCTTGAGGAGAAATAAAGATATATTTTCCTGGGAGTCGGCAGACATGACCGGAGTGCCGAGGCGCCTTATGCAACATTCTCTCCGCGTAAACGTCTCGGATACGCCAGTTGCACAGAAAAGGAGAACATTCTCGTGGGAGAAGAATCAAGTGATCGCTAGGGAAGTAGAGGAATGGGTTAAGTCCGGCATAGTCCGCCCGGTAAAATACCCAACGTGGATATCCAATCCTGTGTTAGTAAAGAAGTGCGACGGAAGCTGGAGAATGTGTATCGAATTCAAGAACCTAAACTCTTCGTGCCCGAAAGATTACTACCCTTTGCCGGAGATAGATTGGAAGATCGAATCTGTCATGGGATATACGTATAAATGCTTCCTGGATGCTTACAAAGGCTACCACCAGATTCAGATGAATAAGGACGATGAAGAGAAGACGGCCTTCTATACAGAACGGGGAACGTATTGCTACACCAAAATGCCGTTTGGATTAAAGAACGCTGGGGCGACCTTCCAACGGTTGGTAGATTCCGCGTTTCAATCACAGATAAGAAGGAATTTAGAAGCATATGTGGACGATATGGTCATAAAAAGTCGGACGGAACGCGAAATGATAGCCGACATTGTGGAAACCTTTGACAACCTTAGAAGGACAAACATGAAGTTGAATCATGGAAGTGTTCTTTCGGGGTAGAGGAAGGAAAGTTCCTCGGCTATATGGTGACGTCGGAAGGTATAAGGCGAACCAGAAGACAAAAGCAATCATGGAGATGAAGTCTCCAGAAACCCTAAAAGAGATGCAAAGTCTAAGTGGGAAACTAGCAGCCTTGAACAGATTCCTATCAAAGTTAGCGGAAAGAGCCCTTCATTTCTTTGACACACTAAATAATATCACCAAAGAAAATAAGGACGAACACCGCTGGACAAAAGAGGCTGAGATGGCATTCCAGGATGTGAAAAGGTTGATACTTGAGCTGCCCTCCCTGTCCACGCCTAAACCAAAGGAACAATTGTTCATATATCTAGCGGCCTCAAAAGGAGCGGTAAGTGCAATATTGATGGTAGAAAGAGAGGGAAGGCAGTCGTCGGTACACTATGTTAGCCGGACACTGCATGATGCCGAAAAACATTACTCTCCGATAGAGAAATTAGCCCTGTGTCTATTGCATGCATCCAGAAGGTTGAGGAGATATTTTGAGGCTCATCCCATCCGAGTCATTACTGATCAACCCATCAAGCAGATATTGAACAAATCGGAAGTCTCAGGAAAGTTAGCCAAATCTGTTTGTGGGCTGGAGCATACAACATTACCTATGTTCCTCGGAATGCGGTTAAGGGCAAGTGCTAGCGGACTTCCTAACGGAAGTACTGTGGAATCCGGACGCTTTATCAACAAAGGAAAAATACAGACATCATGGAAGTAGGGACGAAGAGTGGTTCTTGTATACTGGACGGAGCATCCAATGAAAAAGGCTCGGGAGCGGTTTGGTCCTCATCATCAGGAGAAAGAAGAACTAACCTATGCCCAACGACTTAATTTCCTAGCACCAATAATGAAGCGAGTACGAGGCCTTGTTGGCGGTCTAAGGATTGCAAAAAGCTCAAAATCGGGGCTTTAAGTGTGCGAGTAGATTGGCGGTGGCTAACCAAATCAAAGGAGAATTCACAGCTACTAAAGAAAGCATGCAAAAGTACTTGGCCCAAGCGAAAATATATATAGCTGGTTTTCATAGCTTCAAGATCTGCAACATTCCGAGGGCTCAAAATCAGAAAGCAGATATACTAAGTAAGTTAGCATCAGTGGCCTTTGATCACCTTACCAAAAAGGTATTAGTAGAGGTCCTGGAAAAACCGTCGGGATGTGAAGAGATGGTTAACACCATAGTAGAAGAGGAGACGGACAACTGGATGACGCCGATCATCAATTGTTTGGAAGAAGGGATTTGGCCGGAGGATCCCAATGAGGCCAGAAGCTTGAGAATGAAAATTCCACAATACGTTATGGAAGAAGCAGTCCTCTTTAAAAAGGGTTACTTAGTGCCGATGATGAGATGTGTAGGGCCATTACAGGCGAACTACATAATTCGTGAAGTGCATGAGGGGTGTTGTGGAATGCACTCCGGACCAAGAACCGTGGTGGCCAAGCTTATGAGACAAGGGTATTATTGGCCCACCATGCACCGAGATACCAGGGAAGAAATTAGGAAGTGCGACTCTTGCCAAATACACTCTCCAAGTGCCAAACTCCCAAGACACTATTGACCTCCATCATGGCCCCATGGCCTTTCTACCAATGGGAATGGATGTGTTGGGTCCCTTTCCGAAGCACCGTGTCGCATCAAATATGTGATAGTAGCAATTGACTATTTTACAAAGTGGATAGAAGCAAAGCCGTTGGTTAAAACGACAGGGAAAGATGTCATAAAATTTGTATATGAAAACATTATATGTAGATACGGCCTCATCGGGGTCATAGTCGCGATAATGGGACCAATTTTGTCAATGACCCGTTCAAAAAATGGTGCGAGGGGTTGAAAATTAAACAGATGAATACAGCCGTGGCACACCCGCAAGCTAACGGGTTGGTAGAACGGGCTAACAGAAGCCTGGTGGAGGGAATAAAAACGAGGCTGGGACGAGAGAGAACCGGATGGGTGGATGAGTTACCTAACGTTTTATGGGCACACCGGACAACTCTCAAAACAAGCAATGGAGAAACCCCGTTCAGCCTGACATACGGAAGTGAGGCTGTGATACCCGTGGAAATAGGGATGCCTACACATGGGACAATGATGTTTCGAGAGGATCAGGACGAGGAAGAACAACGTTTGAACTTGGACCTTCTACAAGAAAGAAGAGAAAATGTTGCCATCTACCGGAAGAGCGAGGCGGCGAGATCGAGGAAGCTAAGTACAAGACGCAAGTCGAGCAGTATTACAACCGGAGGGTCAAGCCAATGAACTTTAAGGTAGGAGACTTTGCTTACCAGAAGAACGAGGCCAGCCGGGTGGAAAACCAAGGGAACTTGGGACCTAATTGGGAAGGGCCCTATCGGATAATAGGAGCGAATCAGAATGGCTCTTATAAGTTACAAATGATGGAGGAGAAGGAGGTCCCTCGGACCTGGCATGCTATAAACCTCAGAAATTGTTTCTTATAATTGTTATTGTGATAAGAATCCTACTATCATTATGTAACTTGAATTAATTGTGTATGGTTAGTTCAATTATGAAAGTTTTCCCGCAATGGGGGAACAATTTTCCGTGATAACTTATGTGACATATAACAGTTCCGACGGCTGGCCCCCGTCGAGTATAACAAGTGTAAATATTCCCGAAAGCACCTATCGGATGCCCTTTAACTTTATAAGGACGCCCGAAATACGGATGCTCAAGTGTAAAACACTTTGGACGCCTGGTGGAATAACTACGCAGATGCCCGAGCACCTGTGTCGGATGCCCAAGTAATGGATGCCCTTTAACTTTATGAGGATGCCCGGAATCCGGATGCACGGCCTACGCGGCCGGATGCCCTTGGAATAACCCAAGGAGGATGCCAACACGAAATATAAAATAAATAAATAATGAGGAAGAGTAAAGCAAAAGAAGCATATGTCAGCAGGTCAAGAAAAAAGAGCATTCATTCACAGTAAGACGAACCACAAAGGGAAATTGTTAATTATTACAACCGCATTATCTAAATAATTGTTCACAAAATACAAGTCATAAGAATGGCTAAAACTTAGGCATTACGCTCCGCAACATTAACAGGAGTATTGGCGTCCGGAGTACCAGTGGCAGGAGGAGGATTGGATGGTCCAGGCGGATCCTTTCTAGCAGGGACCGCCAGTTCCATATTCAGCAGATCCCCCAGAGGTAAACGGTAAGAATCGGCAAGCTTTTGAATGAAGGGATACTCAGCTTCGAAAAGCTTGTCATACTCAGCCCTCCATAAACTTGGAGCATCCCTGCTAACATTCCTAATACCCTAAAGGGCAGCCTCCATCTCCTCTTCGGTCCTGTTCACCTTGGCCCCCGTCACGAATCCCGCTTGATAGGTCAAGCTATATACCTTGGCCATGCTCTTCTTATACTCCACGCTTTCGAACAGCCGGCGAACAGTCGAAGGCAAAAGACACCGAATGGCGTTTTGCTTCACGACCTCACTCTGAGCAACCTCGGCAACCATATTTCCCTTCTCCACCTGTAGGGATGCCAAAGATTGGTTTTTAGCATTCAACTCGCTCTCCAGTTTCCTAATCTTTTCAGCCTGTGCGGCAGAAGTCTCCATCCACTCATTCCTGTCGCGGGTTAGCCTGTCAAACTCCTCCTCCAAGCCTTTTTCCCTGTCCACACTAGCCTTGAGGTCAGTCTCCAGCTTTTGTAGCTCCTCAGAAAATCTTTCATTTTCGCCCTCGGCGGCGAAGAGTCTGTCAGCAAGTCCTTGACAACCCTTATGATCTTGGCTCAGCTGCCAATACCCATTTGAAAGATCCCTGAATCTCCTCAACAGCTCACCCTGCGCTATCACATTTCTACCAAAATCCTCGTACGCCCGACGATTAAGCTGAATGTTATTCGCTTGCTCCAGAGCCTCCCTTTTGGCTGGGGTAGCAAGGTTATCAATCAGCTTACGGCAAGAGCGGTAAGAATTGATCCGGACATCATCACGGAGGGCCCAGTTGGGGATAAAAACATTGGTAGCTTCATCTGCACCAAAGGAAAAGAGGATGATGAGAAAAATTAACCAACAGACGAAGATTAATGAACCTAAGATTAAAGCATACCCGAATCCAGGTTGATCTTTTCAACCCGCTGGGAACCGTGAGAGTGATGGGGCGAATGACCTGAAAGACAGTCAAATAACAAAATGAGTAATGGGAAGTTGTGAAAAGAGAAAGTTACATGACGGTCGATACGTACCTTCAGAATTGTGTGGGAGTGAGTTGGTCGGATGAGAATGGCCACCTTCATTATGGGGGGAAAGGGGCGCCTGTTGCAGATGACCGCCACCTCCGGCCCCATTGTCCCCCATCCCCTCATCTGCCACATTCTCTTCATTCCCTCCAGCGGCAACATGGGGAGTCTCCTGCTCAGCGTTGGCATTTAAATTTGCCTCTTGATCATCCGGATTGGCTTAATTTAGGGGCTCTGCATTAAACACGGGTGAACCGGAGGAGAAGTTTTCAACGAAACCTGTCTTCTTCTTCTTTTTCTTGCTATGGACCTTAGACGTCCCCTCACCTTTCCTTTTGGCTGCTAGACGAGCAGCGACTTCCTTCTCTTTCTTCTCTCTAGTAGCCACCACCTCCGGATCTGCCTCTTCGGCTCTTCTGGTTATGGTGTCCTTAAGAGGAATGGCTGCCCCCACCGGCAAAGGACCAGTCGTCCTCTTGGGTTTTTCTCGATTTGGGTCGATGGGAGGACCCTTGCTCACCACCGTATCGTCCCATTCCGGCAGTTCAATGTACTCAGACATGTTGACAACTACAAAAGAAGAGATTGTCTAAGAAAAACATAAAGTAATAATTACAACAAATCCCACATAAACTAGACAAATAATTACCATGACCCTCGGCATCCTTTAGGAGAGGCTCGAACCCTGGATTTCTGAAAACCGAGGAAAGGTGGCACATCCACAACAAGCTAATGGTCGGTTTCCTTAGTAAAATGGGAGTGCGGCTGAGCTTCTCGGCATCATCCTCGGAGAAACCGTTAGGAAAAGGATCGGTAATCTTTGAATCCTTATGCCTCCATGCCATGGCATAAGGGATTGCCCTACGGTCAATCAGAAAAAATTTCTCCTTCCAATGATACCCTAGGTTGAATGTCCAAACTATAACACCTGATCTCAAAAAGGGTCACCCGGTTCAAGCCTAAAGGAACTAGCTGAGAAATGTGAACCCTAAAATGTTTGATCACATTAAATAGAAATGAAGAAAAAGGGATTCTAACCCCTCCGGTATCCAACTGTTGGGGGTATATACCAATCTTATCCGCCGGGAGTTGATCCATAGACATATCGTCCGGAGGAAGGTGTGGACGAAGATCATTGGGAATACCGTAATCTATAATTATATTATCTAGCTCGGATTGTGTTAACTTAGAAGTATAAATATGCATATCGAACTTCGGTACCACCGAAGGTTGGACAGCTTCGACTGTGACGGGAGTGCTCAGTTCCTCGGTTCCGTGTTCGGCCATTACTAAAAGGATGCCGAAGGAAATGTACAAATAATTACAGGGAAGAACGAGACAAACCTTATGAAAATAGAGAAGACGCCCGGCAAGTGAAAGCAGTTCAAGTACAGGTGAAATGTGTGAAAAAAGAACTGTGGTAAAAAGTGAGTTTATATAGGCGGTGAAAACCCTAACAGGCTGTCCAAACGTCCAATCAGTCAGTAAAAAAATGACGTGGCGTAATCTGGCCCGTCCACGTTAATCTACGAGACAGGAAGGCCCGGACAAAAGCCCAACAAATGGCCAGGCCCATCGTAATGCCCCAATACCCATGTATAACTAAGACCCATGGCCACCAAGAAAACATTCTTTTATAAGACAAAATATTGTAGGTATTGCACCACCGCCACCGGTGATACAATACTTGGGGGACATGTTGGCGATGTGTCCGGACGTCCCGGTGTCCTAAGAAGATCATCGCCGGACGGCATACTCACCGTCCGGACGGCAGATAACAAATGACCGACCATGGCGCAGGTTTTACGGGATTCTTACCACGCGCCTATCAAGTATGGTGGTCAGTAGACATACAGTGTGTAATATAGGTGCTCATGCGAACAAGAATGGAACAAGAATACATGTACATAGTGCAGAAGATAAATATTTAACACATTTAATGTTTTACATTAAATACACACACCCACATTAACTACTACATTAATTACCACATTTATTACCCATTTTTACTCACGCCGGAATGGCCCCGACATCACCTGCGACGAGAAGCTAACGCGTTGTCATCATCGCGTGAAGGAACTCGCATTTTCCTCCGGAACCGCTCAATAGTTGTGGATGACAAAATTTATTTTATTACACAATCGTTAACGAATAATTACTATTGGTTGACAATTTTAAAAAAGACGATCCTGAAAATTATGAAGTCACCACAAACACTTTTTTGTAATTAGATGATTTAGTATAATCGTAGTTAAAATTATTTTGTTAACCACAACTAGCTGACATTAACAAAACATAAAATCATTTGTAACATTCATAAATAATGTTGGAAAATTTTATATGAATAATTGAATATTGAACATTATCCTCACTCACATGGTATTGATCATAGTTGACTTTAAAATGGGAAATTGTGGGTGCCATTGAGGACCAATTCTAAGAGTCAACTGGTTGAAATCAATGCAATCCGTATCATTCATGTAAAGATAAGAAGAATGCAACACTGATGGATGGATACATGTATTCTATGGCCTGTTCTTATATAATGAAAAGATAAAAATGAGGTTCGGGTTAAATACAGCTTAACCAGAGGGTGTCTTACGATGTCACGGGACCCTGATTAAATGTTGCTTCATAATATCAATTCTAGTAAAAAAGTAAAAAATTATGTACTTTTTTAATTGCACCCGATCCAAAATAAATTATCTATGTAAATTTATAAGCAACTTGAGCTTCATAGGTACTGTATGACCATGGCCGAAAAAATGAGTATCACTTTAGATGTATAAGGTTTCAAGTTTAATTAACAGCTGAAACAACTTCAAGTGGTTACGCCAACTTCGGTGCTTATGCACCCGGTTTGAGTCACAGATCGTGTACTAAACCCCGTGAGTTAGTCGGATAAAAGGTCAAAAACCTTGATTACAAAAAAGAAAATGAGTACATGGGCAAACATCCCGTCTACCTTCGTTCTTATAGATGCCGTTAATACTTATTTTTACCCGATCTATACTAATTGGTAACTCAATAAGTTAACAATAAGGACCAATACAAGGCAAAATGCGACATCTTGTGCTTATAGTTTCCTACGATTTGGTATTACTATTGACGATCTTATGCACTAAGATCATCATACATAATGGGAGACTGATATAAAACAAGAGGTTGGATCATTGGAAACCCTCGCCTCAACCGGAGGTCGTGGTTCGATCCTCACTCCCTACAAAAGGCCGGAGGTCCTTTCTACCTGGTAGAACCAAGCAGCCTCTACCTTGTGTAGAGGAAGACTGCTCACATCTTAACCTCCCCAAACACCGAAAACTAGACGCACTCCATAACCCGTGAAAGACAGGCAGACGAGTTACTTTTTTGATATAATATAGATGCTTGGTAATAATGTAAAATGAAAAGTTAAAGCTATACATAATGGAGACCATCGAATTAAGATAAGCAAATGAAGTAATGAATGATTAAGTCTAAGACTGCCCGGCAAGGGCGTGAAAAACAATTTGGTGACCCAATTCCCACGCGTGAACCCATGCCGGCTTGTCAAAGTCATGCGTGACTTTCGATTCCCGATGTGCAATTCGGTGAGTCGTTCACCAAGTTTATTTCAAATGAAAGTGGGGCCCAAATCAAAAAAGTATCCGTTATATATGAAAAAAATCATCCCACAACCCAAATTTTCAACTATAAATACCACAAAACTTTACCATTTTTATACACATATTCTTATATTTCATTCAAACGACATATATCTCATTCCTTTTATTTTTCAAATGAATTATGATATGTTTATGTTCACCCACTTAGAAGAAGGACAAGAAATTGTAAGTCGGAACTTGAATTTTATTGGAAGAGCGGTGTCGTTTATTAAGAATAGACGACAAGCAAATCGACCGATGAGAAACCACATAATTCGAGATCATTATGGTGCTCATGACCGTTTAGTCGACGCTTATTTTATTGAGAACCCAATGTACGACGAATATACCTTCCGGAAGAGGATCCAAATGAGTCGCACCCTTTTCAACTGTCGGGAGGTAACTATTTATTGTCCATTCTTTAGTAATAATATTGATTGTACCGGAAAAAAAGGCGTTTCCGCGTTGGTGAAGTGCACCTGGTGACTTGAAGCCTAGCAATATTCTACTTGACGATGATATGATGGCGCATGTTGGAGACTTGGCTTAGCTCAATTTCTTGAAACAGAGTTAAACCACCGGGATTAGAGGAACCATTGACTATGCACCTCCAGGTAAAAGTTTAAGCATTCTTGTATTTCATATCAAACTTAGTTATATGATAATCGTTTCTTGTACTAATCGCTAACAAATTAGGCTGGTCGCAGTCGATGCTCAAACATCGGTCGGTCACCATGTTTGACCGATTTGGACATCGGGCATTCCGATTGTGGTGGTTCGGTCGCCACATCGGTCGATGAGAAAACGATATATCGGTTCAACTTTCGACCGATCTTTCTTTCTTTCTTGTTTTCTTTTTTTACTTGGTCACCGATCGCGATAATTTGGTCGT